>JAOQGH010000009.1:6114504-6130780 GCA_025769975.1 Gallinago jamesoni
GTCGAGATCCCTCTGCAAAGCCTCTCCACCCTCCAGCAGATCAACACTCCCCCCCAATTTGGTGTCGTCTGCAAATTTGCTGAGGGTGCATTCGATCCCCTCATTAAATAGATCAAATATCTGCATTTATTAGCAGTAACAGCAATTGAAGAGGGTTTAAACTCTCTACTTCTATTAAAGCCAATTATGTTAATGAGGGTAACCAAACCAAACCAAACCAGAAGGCGCTCAGCCTCTGCTCTCCAGTTTCTCCATCACCCCTCTCCCCAACGCTGCTCCCCGTGGGGCTGGTTTCAAAGGCTGCCCTTCTCCTTCCCCAGACACTGTGTGGCACCAGGACCCAGCCAGCCCTCAGCTGTCCCTCCCTCTGACTACAGCTCTCCCCCAATTCCATTCCTCACCAGGAGGCAAACTCCCCCCCAGACAGCACCTGCTAAACCGGAGCCAGGATGGACACTGCAAAGACAAAGTTGGAACACACAAATGGCTGCTTTCAAAATTTCTTTGTTCTCCAGTAAATTGAAGAGCCGACTGCAGCCTTCGGTCCTGCCAGCCAAGCATGGAATCATGGAATTGTCTGGGTTGGAAGGGACCATTCAGATAATCAAGTCCAACTACCAACCCAACACTGACAAAACCCACGTCGCTCAGTACCACGTCTGCCCGGCTTTTAATACTTCCAGGAGTGGTGCCTCAACCACTTCCCTGGGCAGCCTATTCCAAGTCTTCATAACCCTTTCTGTGTCAAAATTTTTCCCGATATCCACCCTAAATATCCTCCTGTGCAGCTTGAGGCCATTTCCTCTTGTCCCATTGCCTGCTCCTTGGGAGAAAAAAACAACCAAACCCCCCCACTCTCAGGGAGTTGGAGAGAGCGAGAAGGTCTCCCCTCAGCCTCTTTTTTGAGCAAGCTCACCCCAGGGTAGCCCACAGATAAGGAATTAAGGGGGAAGCACCCAAAACTTCTCTGCCACGCTGGCAAACAAAAGCGGGAGAAGGGCCGGCTGCTGGGCCCGCAAGTCCTCGGGAAGGACTCCCTCCTTGGTCTCTGCCAATACTGGTCGTGATCCTAGCGAGGCTGGAGGGAGGCCCCAGCAATCCAAGCTCTGCATAAGCTGGACGGGACCAAGCTCCTCACCTTCCTATGACACCCCTTGTATTCCTTTTCTGCTCCTACATATTAATGCAGGAAATCATGGTACTGTTACACTTGTCAGGATAGGTCCAAACATTAGGATTTCCCAGCTCCTGAGATGAATTGTATTTCTTTGGTTCTGGAAGAATCACAGAATGATATGGGGTTGGAAGAAGGGACCTCTGGAGATCATCCAGTCCAAAGCAGGTAAAGCAGGTCCACCCAGAGCATGTCCCACAGGAACGCGTCCAGGTGGACTTTGAATGTCTCCAGAGAAGGAGACTCCACCACCTCCCTGGGCAGCCTCTTCCAAGGTTCTGCCACCCTCACAGGAAAGCTCCTCCTCATGTTTAGATGGAACTCCTTATATTCAAGTTGGTGCCTGTTCCCCCTTGTCCTGTCACTGGGCACCACTGAAAAAAGACTGGCCCCATCCTCCTGACACCCACGCTTGAATATTTTTAAGCATTGATTAGATCGCCCATTAGTCTTCTTTTCTCCAGACTGAAAAGACCCAAGTCCCTCAGCCTTCCCTCAGAGAGATGTTCTAGTCCCCTCATTATCTTTGTAGCCCTCTGCTGCACCCTCTCCAGCAGCCTCTCTCTTCAGAGAAGACAAGAGATTCCAAGTTCTCTTGTTTGCACTGGCTCATGAGGGGTGCTGCTTACCCACAGCACCTCAAAAGTGTAATTATTACTTGGATATTTCTTTATTTTTAACTCATGTGCACTCTGCAAGTGTGAAAAGGCAAGTGTCATGTGAAGTTTCCATCCATTAGGCCTCCACATTTTAAGTCTCACTCAATTTGTAATAGAAAAAAAAAAATTGAAACAAATTTTATATTTTCTAGCAAAACATTCCTCAAAAAAGGTCAACAGTACTACAAGAACACCAAGATTGAGGCAGTTAGAGTAAGGAATACCCAAAACATTCAGGCCTGAATTGAACATCATTAGAATGTTGAGGAGGACACACAAAAAATAAATATATATATATATATAAAAAACTGGTTGATCAGCCTAAATACTTTGTAGCACTTGATTTATAGACTCAACTTGTTAAAGCCTTTTAAATTAACTAAAGGTTTACAAATTTCAGATAGAAACAAATGCCTCCTACTCAGCTGCGGGAGACTGCTGGCACCCGTCTTTGAACAGCTCACACAGCAAGTTGTTTAAAAAAAAAAAATCTACTCCACGTGAACACACACACACAAATACACACATACATATATTGTATCCAGGAGATGGGGGGAAAGTATTTAGCAGCTGACAGTAAGAAAAGCCCCGCAAACTGTCAGCCACAGGCCTGCCACTAACAGCTAGATCCAGGGTTAAAATACGTTGTTCCATCAACTGATTACAGCGCTATTTTTAGTCCTCTCCTATAACAATAGTCGGTAAAGAAAGAACGTGAAGTCACAAGTATTACATGGGATTAGGTGGTTTAAATACTATTTTTGTAGTAAAGGATTCATCATTAGAATTGCTACTACCATTAGCGTTCGAAGCAAAAAGCTATTGAAATTAAAGATTGGCTAATGCTTCACATGGCATTTAGCCAAGATGATTAATGATTCAGGGGACAGAAATAAATGCAAGAAAGGCAGCCTTTCAGAAGGGCTCAGCTTAGTTAGCTAATTATGTTTTTCCTCAGATTTTATTCACTGAGGGAAGTGCTTCATTAATGTGGAATTTAGGTTACCCTGCAATGTCTTGGACACACTTTGTCGGGGCGCAAATTTCTAAGATGCTGATTACAGACCTTCGTTTAGCCTCGACGGAGCTGGCAATATCTTGGGAAAACCAACCCCTGCTTCCCAGATGCATGTCTGGGTCAATGTTTTTTGCACAAACACTCAGGGCTGCACTAGAATCTGCTTCATTTCACCCCTGGGGAGGCTTTTTCCTTTCACTCCCACCACTACTCTGAGCTCCCGAGGTTTAAATTTGGAGGGAAAAAGGTGTAAAGAAGGGTCTCAGCAATGTCTCATCCCAACGCCAAGCTCAGTACTGGTGTCACAAACAGTCGCGAGTGGCCCCACGCCACACAGGCTGCTGGCAGCGCAGCCGAGGGCTAATGTGAAGGTTTAGTAACAGTCAAACAGCGTAGAATCAAGGTCTGAAGCACAGCAGCTCAATTACAGGGTAAGGAAAAGGGCCACATGCTCCCAATAAAAACAACTGCCCCAGAACAAAAGTTACCCCTAACAAAGGGAGAGGAGTAAGAAGAGAGCTGGATGGGAGGGAGCGCAGCATCACATGGGATCCACACACAAAGGCAAGTTTCATCGCAGACCCGCAGGGTCATCGTTCAGACAAAACAGCTTTAAAATCAGCTCCGCACACACCTTAAGGCAAGTCTTCAGACACAGGCAACACTGGATTCAACACTCTGTAACAGCTCTTTCTGAAGGAGATTTGGAATCAGCAGTCAAAATTAACCGTGCTGGTTTGCAGGGAAGAAGCTCCTGTGAATGGTTTATATGGTTCGTATCTTAGGTGAAGTTTCACCTGTTTACAAAATCGCTACCAGTATCACAACCTGTTCTGCAGGGGCACTGCCAGGTCACACCAACTCAGCAAACCACAACAGAGCTTAGAAGGGGAAAACCAAGTTGGAGAGAGGGAAGAAAACAATCACAGTCACATGGGGCTGGAAGGGACCTCTGGAGATCATCTAGGTCCAACCCCCTGACAGAGCAGGTCCACCCAGAGCAGGTCCCAGAGGAACGTGTCCAGGTGGGCTTTGAATGTCTCCAGAGAAGGAGACTCTACCACCTCCATGGGCAGCCTCTTCCAGGGTTCTGCCACCCTCACAGGAAAGAAGTTCCTCCTCATGTTTAGGTAGAACTGCTTATATTCAAATTTGTGCCCATTTCCTCTTGTCCTGTCACTGGGCACCACTGAAGAAAGACTGGCCCCATCCTCCTGACACTAAGTATTTATATGTGTTGATTAGATCCCTCCTCAGCCTTTTCTTCTCCATACTACAAAGACCCAAGTCCCTCAGCTTCTCCTCGTAAAGGTGATGCTGCAGACCCCTCATCATCTTTCCAGCCCTCTGCTGTACCCTCTCCAGCAGTTGCCTGTCCTTCTTGAACCGGGGGGCCCAGAACTGAACTCAGTACTCCAGATGGGGCCTCACCAGAGCCAAGCAGAGGGGCAGGATGACCTCCCTCAACCAGCTGGTCACACTCTTCTGGATGCCCCCCAGGATGCCATTGGCCTTCTTGGCCACAGGGCACGTTGCTGGCTCATGGTCATGGTCAAAACAAGCAGAAGCTATGCTCTAACACAGCTGTAGTCAAAGCACACTTGGGGGCAATGTATTAACTGAAATACTTGAAGTCATCTTGAAGCGCTGAAATTTGCAAATTCAATAGTGTGAAATATCTGTGCTCTTCCTGAGCAAGCACCACAGCAAGGACACAGATGACAAAAGGGACACATAGCACAGGAGTAATCCCACCACCAGCAGGCCAGGTTCCTTGTGCAACCCCAGCTACAGCCAGGAATCCTGCAGCTGCCTGGCAGGGACAGCAAAGCCCACCGAGTCAAAGGAAATAAATTCTTAAACTAACTTTCTGAAGATTTCAGGGTGGGTTTTTTTTCTCATCCATACAAGAGATGGATTTTCTAATACCCAACCCAACTCAGCCCAATCTGCTCATGCTCCTCCTATCTCAGGAGGAATTTTCAAAGGGCAATGTAAAGCAGAAAACTAAATTAAAAGTTCTGATTCCCCTCCCCCAAGACAACCTTTTACTATAGAGGAATCTCTGCAAAACAAATCAGCCAAACCAGACATTTCATCTCAGCAAGGTACTGTTTTCTAAATTATTTGGGTATCAAGTTAGCAGAGCCATTCCAGTGCCAACAGAAGAAAAGTCTGAAGTAGTTCATCATGATACAAGGAAGTACCCAGGAAAATCCAACCAATTTAATGAAATATACATCGGAAATCAATCTTCAAAAACAGAGCCACATGTGCTAACACACGGCGTACATGATTAAGGACTCGCTCCAGGCCTCCAACCCTAGCAGAGACAAGAAGCCAGCTTATTTGGACCACAGCAGCCCCCACACAGCAGGTGCTTTCCACCACTCTGTCCCGAGGAGTTAACTGTCACTTAGATGGGATCCACTTTGGAGGAACAAACACTAAGGCTTCTGCTGCCTCAGCTTCCTGCATCTTTTTAGAGGACTTTGCTGCGACCTGTCATGGTGCCCACCAACAGGCACAAAATATTGTCAAACACCATCAGATCAGACCCTTTCACAGCAGCAGTTTGAGAGCCGTGCTCCAGAAGGGCACTGCCAGGAGAATCACCTTCTGTCTCCACCTCAATTCAAGTTCCCAGTTAAGAAGTTGCACGGTCACATTGCCAAAAGGCAAATCTGAGCATAAAATCCAGTCCCAACCCTGTTGCTCTCACTATTCTTCACCAACTATATGTGAAAAATTCCCCACATTCAACAAGACGATCCCTGCAGAGTTCTATTGTCTCAACTTATTAATTAAACATGCTCTCAAAGAAAGCAAATGCCTAAAATCATTTGCTTCTCCTAAGCAACTCCCATATTACCCCAATTGCAATTCAGACAGTCTAAGTATATCCATTGACTGTAATTCAGAGGGGACCACCCCCAAAGAAACTCTCTCTTCACTCCAGTTCAAGAACACACACGCACATACAACCCACAGGAGACCCCAGCCCACAAAACCCAGCCAATTTTCCTAAAAACCTGCACAGTGATGATAACTCATCCCAGCTGAATATCTCAACCGTCTTTTCATTCCCCTCCGGAGCCGTAGACAGCTGTTTGGATTTGTAATGAGATATGCAACCTTCCAAAATGGAGACAAATCCATCCTGGGCCATTACTCATCAGGAGGCATCTCCTACCTCTTCGCTCACCTACGTTCTGATATCTACCCATTTTTTTGCAGGATAAACAGTGTACAAACACCCCAGTGCAGCAAGTGTAACTGTCTGTCCAAAGGGCCTGAAGAGGAATCAGGCATCATAGGTGAACGACAGCCTGAACCTCTTCAGTTTGAGTCTCAGAGTTACTGGTGGGCACTGACACTCAACATCAGCTTGCTGCTTTTTGCAGCTAAAAACCAACTGCATTTTGCAGTCAAGACCTGGATGATGGAGGTGCCTTCCACGCAAAGTTTGCCTAGGAGTTCAGAGATTCCAATCTAGGAAAAAAAAAAGGCTGATTTCACCATTATCTCAGTGTCTGCAAGAACAAAGAGGACTTTATAATATATGCTGTGTGGATGACGTAGCTTTGATACCTAAATACACAAAAGAACAGTAGCATCTTTAATAGCTGAATTTTCTATAAAACCTTGCCCCCTCACTGCCTTCTGAAGAAGGGAAAAGTGCAGAGGGAATAGAAAGTTTCTAAGTAAAACACAAAAAGAAAATACAGAGGAGACCACATCTATTACCTTTGGAGCAGAGAAACTTTTGCTTTAGTCACCCCCAGTAAAGCCATTCCCAGCTAAATTCTCAGAGTTGCCAGTCGAAATGCAAACAAGTGACAAGGGGGAAGAGCCGGAACAATAAAAAATGAAAAGCAAGGATCCTGTAAATAAGTTCTGACTCACAACACTCACAGCTATTTAATAACACCGGATGAAATGCTATCATTTGGTAAAAAAAAATAAAAATCACTAGAGTATTATCACCGACAGACAGAGATAGATGTCTGTCTACACACGTAACAAAGAAGAAACTGGGATTCGACAATTAAAAAAGTCCCTCTATCTTTAATTACGACCTCCCAAGCTCTAGGCAGGCATTAACCTATATTACCCTATAATTATTTTTTTTGACTTCCATTATCTTTTAGCTACTGAGTTTCCTAGCCAGCTTCAAGGCAACAAGACAAGAGCCCTCAATTCATTTTTTCTGAAACTCTACAATCAAAAGTGCAGCAATACAAGAGTATCTGTGAGAAATGGAGACTCAGCAGACATCCCTAAGGATTCTCCACCTCTCTGCATGTCCCAGCACCTCCTTCCATTTCTTGTCTTGCAGGACAAATTCAATTCTACCCCGGTTGAGCCCAAACTGAATTAAATCATTGTGCATGCGTAAGGCTAGTTCTTGCTCCAAGGAATTTATAATTTCAGAAGCAGATGTGGAGGTGGCCAAAAAGTCACAGAGAATCACAGAACGATATGGAATTGGAAGGGACCTCTGGAGATCATCTAGTCCAACCCCCTGCCAAAGCAGGTCCAGCCAGAGCAGGTTGCACAGGAACATGTCCAGGCGGGTTTTGAACGTCTCCAGAGAAGGAGAAGTCAAAAGGAATGGCAGTGTTAGGATTACATACGTCCTGTGTTCTGCTTCCCGTCAGTAAAACCCCGAGGCAAATAGAAAACCACGAAAAATGAGGCACTCGAGAAAGGCTGAAGCAATGAACACAGAGATAAAAGCACTCAGCAATCACTGGAGTATACGGTATCAAACAAGATACACGAGAAAAGGGCTACTGCCCCACCTCACAGCTCACTTCGAAGAAATTAAACACAAAGATTGGTTTCAAGATGCATCCT
This sequence comes from Gallinago jamesoni, assembly GCA_025769975.1. Classification (NCBI taxonomy): domain Eukaryota; kingdom Metazoa; phylum Chordata; class Aves; order Charadriiformes; family Scolopacidae; genus Gallinago; species Gallinago jamesoni. Next base: position 6,122,216 of record JAOQGH010000009.1, read on the forward strand.
GAGTGCAAAATATCAGGACTATGTGACAAATACACTACAGCTGATGGAAAAAACACCAGGAAGCAGAACAGATAAGGTCTCAACATCCATCATATTCCAGTGTTCAAGCTTCTGATCACAGATCTCAGGGAAGAAAACCAGAGAAAGCATCACCCAGAGCCTTCTGAGATTAATCCTGCAGGTATGGTTTGTCCATTCTCAGAAGTGTTCTGCCTCCAAGGAACACATGAATTATTTTTATCTTCTGTTTTTTAAAGAATGAGGTAAAAACAATGCAATTTGCAATGACTGCAGGATTAGGGTGCCCCGTCCCTGGCCCCTCCCCATGTCCAGTGAGTTCTGTTGTCTCTGCTTTCAAGCATTTTCAGAGAAAGGAATATGAAAGTGTGAGTTGGAAGAAAAAGAAATAATAAATAAATCAAGAATTTGATGACGTTTATCTCAGTTCACAAAGTTATCTTTCTTTCCACAAGATGTGCAAATAACAGCAGTTCCTGCCTAAACACCTCCACACCAGACCACAGGGTGGCTTTCATTTGAAATACCTTAAAAGTTGCAGCCTTTTGGTAAGACGTTTTTGCTTGCTGTTTGTACACAAAGTATTTTAAGATCTCTTCCCCTGCTGTCTCTTGAAACAAGCTTTACATTTAGCAACTGAAAACTTGCATAGTTAACAGAAAAATTACATCTCATTTTGATGCAGTTATTTCCTTTAAAGTGGTAACTAAATACTATGTTTCCACATAAGGGAATAATTACAATATTCTCCCAGCTGCTTCGTTCATATTGCAGTATTTTATATGATTTTTCTTCCAGAACAAATTAAGAGGGCACTTGGGTTTACTTCTTTGCTGATGTACACACTGACTTCAGCAAGGTCGCAAAATTCACTGCAATGTTTGATTTAACTGCCCCGGACAGCAACCCGTCCCCTGGGGAGGGCACAGCAGAGGAACGAGGGCTTGTCGGCTTTTATTTGAAAAACTAGAAGCAGGAGATCTTCATAAAGGGTGCAAAAGCTTTGTGTCTGCTGCTCTGACAACACTCGCGGAAATCACTCTGTTTTCAAATGTGCTTACACCAAAGTTCTGCTCCTTCAGCAGAGGAAGAACATCTTCTTTGAGGACTTACAGGTCACAGACAAGAGAGCCAGCGTTGAGTCATACACTTATTTAACTCGCAGCACATCTGACGATGCTACTACTGACAAAATTTCTAGTAAACACCACTGCCGAGACGAGCTCTGGCCCACTACCCTTTTAGAAACATTAAATCAGTGTAAGAACTCACCTTTGTTTCTAAAAGCACTGTTTTGTGACATCTTAAGGCCGTTCTCGGTTCAGCTAAGCACATTTATAGCACCTTCCCCTCCCAATTATAACCAGAAAAACCAAAAAGCAAAACAAACAAGCGAAGAAACGCAGGAAAACACATTCCCAGCAGCTCCCAAAACTGTGTTTTTCAATATTGGGAATGGTAAAAGCTCAACCTACATGCATTGGCAGTTTTGTAATACCATTACATAAGAATTATTTAACTACAGCAACAGATTTGAAGAGCAGCAGCAGTCACTGCTACACTGGTTCACACATCCAAAAAGAAAATAAATCAATAAAGGGAAGGGTAAATTTTGCAAACATGCATTTGAGTCACAGAGAGCGATTGGGATTTCAACGCCCTCAAGAGCGGAAACGTTTCAGCTTAGAGCTACCAAGGCACCGCGATCCTGGAAAGAGAAAACAAAAAGGTACAACTCTCACCATTCCAACCACACAGAAACCAGCGGAAGCTTTAAAAAGTGTCATTAAAAAGCATCTATCATAAGCCCGATGTTGAGTTCAGAAACATGGAACTTTTTTTTTTTTACCTGATGTTCTGCATGAATGTTATCCCCAGTAGGCCAGCGATGTTTGCTGTTATTATAGCTGCCTCCACCACTTCCTCCTCCCCCAAGCTGCTCACCATGCTGCCTCTGGAAGAAGTAATCCACCATGGCGTCGTCCTGCGAGCGGCCAGCCACTCCTATGGATCCAGGGACAGGGCTGGAGTGTGTCCCCGCCGCAAGCGCCTGGTTTGCAGCCGGCTGTTGCTGAGCCTGGGACCCTGTTCCAGATGTCAATACAACAGGCATGTTGGGATTAGCTGTATCTTGAGCGTGCTGTTTCAGGTGGGGGCTGAAGGAGTCCTGCCAGAGTACTGCTTTTCTCTTCAAAACACACGCAACGCTCATTCCACCAACACCTACAGGGGGGCGAGGAGGGGGGGAGAGACAGACAGAAAGAGAAGGAAAAGAAAACATGAAAACCTTGCAGCTTCTGCTTTCCATCTTAAAAAACACACCCGGCTTTGGCAGGGAAACATCACGATGCCAAACCTGCCTCCTTTTAACAGTTATTTGCTCCATTAACCCAGCAAGTAACATATCATATGAAAATGCACGCTGGCCAAAAATCCCCCCATTTTCTGCTGCACGGTGTTATCAGTACATGCAAGATTCATGTAAGGTGCCCATTACACTGAAATCAGAATGCCAATTTATGCCCTGGACAAACCACCAACCGGAGCGCTGCCGCAGGAGACTACTAGAAAAAAAGCCCCCAAAAACACAGGTAGAACACAAACAGCACCATCAGTGCTACCAGGCTTGTTTACACCCGGCAAATTACAAGGTAGAACTTCAATCAATACCTAAGTCCCACCATACTCTGCGATGCGTTCACTCAGTCATACAAAACATCAAGGCAACAGTGGGTTGAGTTGTTGTTTTGTTGGTTTTTTTTAAATGACAACTTAAAATACTGGATTTCTGCTTATAGAGTTAAATAAGTCCCAAACACAACGCGTACCCTTCCTGCAAACTCAGAAGCTGGCTTTCGGTTGTGAGGCTGTAAAACACAGGGAATGTTTTATATGAGATTCCCTGGAGAAAAAGCCACTAACCTCTCGGTGCCCAGGCTGTCGGGAGAACTTTCCAGAGCCAGCAGTGCCGATCCTGCTCCCGCCGGCACCAGGGGAAAGCTGGAGGGGTCACAGAAACCATCCCACACTGAAACACCCCAAACGCTTTGTGTACACCCAAAATCACCCCCGTGCAGGACACTACAGGCAAAGGAGGCTGAGAGCAACTCACAATTCTACTGTCCCCCCACAATGTTTTGCCAGCATCCCAGCAGCACAACACCACACGTTTGTTGGTTTAAGACAATATTATCAGCCCATCCTGACAGTAATAAAGACCTTAAGGTGTGAATTGAAAAGTGCTTTCCTCTGGTACGGAACGCTCAGCCAACGCAAAGCAAAACCCAATCTGTTTTTAAAGGCACGATACAGTCAGAATTATTATTATTTTGAAAAAAGATTTCTAGTTTACAACTTCAGTGACCTAAACTCAACCCCACCAATACCACAGAGTTCTGAAGATGAAACCTCGGGGGGGGTTCAGCCCAGCCCAGCTGTACACAAGGAGAGGAAGGCTTCTAACCCCTGTACCTGGGTGGCTGTAACCTTAGCCCCATCCTGCCAGCGCCTCCGCGGCCTGAAAGGGGTCTGTCTCCTCTGGGCTCATCCCAGGAGTCTCAACGACACCCAACTACTACAATCAACTTCCAAGAACAGTTTTCTAACAGCAGGAAGAGAAAGTTGACACCCACCAAAAAAAATAATCCAAGTCCTATATTTGATCACGCTTCCTCAGGTTTGTCCCACTAATTGAGAACAGCGTTAAGACTCAGAAGAAAATGACTATAAGAAGAGCAGAGATAAGATTTTTTTAATTGCACCTACAACAGGCATTTGTTGACACACACACACCCCGAGCCTCCCAGGCCATGTAAACAACCAACTCTGTTTGCTTTTTACAAAGGCAAAGACCTTCACAGCCTAAATACCAGCACGATTTAACAGAAGTAACTCCTCTGTCTTTCAAAAAGCCTGGAAATCACTGCCTTCCCCAAACACTGACAGTCCCTGGTATGACTAAATCCTCGCTGATTTTTTAAGTATACTACAATTTAATGGCATTTTCTTGTTAGTTTCCCTTTAATAAACATTATTAAAATCCTTCAGTAACACCAAACGAAGCGATAAAGCTCTTCTACACATTAAGAAAAAAAAATTAATAAGAAATTACTGGTAAGAAACTCCCATATCAGCAGGTTGGGGTGACAATGGAACAGGAGCAGCATCTAGGAAAGGAGGTTACAAGTTATCTCAGTTATTTAAAAAGTAAAATAAAAAAAAAATAAAAAATAAATAAAGATACTATGAAACCACACAAAGTTTCAAGTATCTCTAGATGGTGAGGAGCCCCTGCGTCCAGTGGAAAAATCACCGGGTACAAGAGGGAGAGCAGAAGGGCTGCAGGACCACAACGTCACCAGGGCTGCAAGGCCCCCCGATTTGGAGGCAGATCATTAATGACTGTGATACTATAAAAACTCGGGGGTGGAGGGAGGGGGGCTAGAAAATCTCCGTTAAGGTACTACATGAAGAGCCGCAGAAGTGCCTCCCGCTCCCAGACGCTTCCTCTTTCGTCTACCACAGAGGAGGCAGCTCCAAACAGGGGAGGAAAACTTGGCAAAGGCGACATTTTGCGAGGGAGCAGGAGGGAGGGTGAAGGGGGGGGAAGTGCGCAGGGCACTGTGGGTAGTTCAAGTTTAGTTCCCAGCCGGGTTTTTACCCAAACGGGGCGGCAGAGCCAGCGGGACCCCCTCATTCAGCACCCACAAACACCTCCAACCACCTCCACGACACCCCTTTCCCAGCTGCGAGACTCCCCGCTGATGGCTACAACCACCCTTTTTCATTCCCCCCCTCCCCAAAAATTTCCCTAAAAAAAACTACAATAAACTTTTTTTTCTTTCCCTGGATAAAAGCGGTTTCTAAGGAAGAAGTAGGTTCCACACAAACCACACAAAGGCTTCCCGTGGGCTCAGGGAGGACAATTCTCCTCCCTCCTCCTCCTCTTCCCTCACTCAAAACACAGCGTGCATCAGGGCAAAAGGCTCCACGTTATGGGATGCTCTACATGGAACCCAAAACTGGGAAGCCGGCCCCAAAACCAGTTCCAAACAGAAGCAGCACCGAATAAAGTGGCTTTAACCCCGCTCTGCCACTCTCCTCCACTGCTCCTCTAAAAATAACAATATTGAAAAAAAAAACCCCATAAATTATTAAAGCAAGGAAAGATGCGCGGCTGGAAAAGTTGGACCAGATGAGAGTTTAGGGTTGCGTGTGTTTTTTTTGGGAAGTTAGAGTGGGAATGGGGCACAGCCATTGTTGGGGGCTGTGGGGCCTATGGGAACTTTTCATGGGAAACTGGGATTTTTTTTTTCCTTGAAAATCCGGGGGGGAGGGCAGTGGGAACCCGGAAAATCCATCCCCGACCCTTCAAATAGCATTAAAAGATGGGCGGATAAATGCCCCCCCACACACACACACACACCACCCCCCAGCTTCAGAAAGGAAATTCCTTACTCATGATCTGTCTAATAAAAAAAAAAAAAAATCTCTGCTCGGGACAAAGTTATTAAACATTGACCAAAACAAAACAAACAAAAAAATATTTTTAAAAAAATAAACAAATACCGAGGTTTTTTCTCAGGTTGGGGAAAAAGCCAGACCGGTAGAAGTTTACAATTAAAAAGGACCACGCGCTGTTATTACGTGGAAAAAAAAAAAAAAAAAGATAAAAACAAGGAGGAAAAATAAACCACCCCACACCAAAACCCCCCCGAACACAACCCCCCGGGGTCACCCAGCCCCAACGTGCCCTGCCCTCCCCCACCGCCGCCGGGGCCACCGAGCCCCCCCCGGGGACGCCAATGCCTCCCCCTGCCCCCCCCCCGCCGCGGGCCAGCGCTGGGCCCTCCGGGGCAACAAAGCGGGACCTCGGCCCTGCTCGCCGGGCCAGGCCGGGCCGCCCCCAGGAGAAGGGGGAGCGTCGGGGGGTGACCGGGCCCGTGGGGGGGGGTGCAGGCGGGGGGTGCCGCCGCCGCCCGGCCCGGATGGGCCCGCCGCGTCCTCCCCCCCAACAATAACACCCCCCTTCCTGCCCGGCGGGCGGCTGGGGAGCTGCTGAGGGGAGGCGGGGGCCCGACGCGTCCCCCCCCCCCGCCGCTCCTTCCCCGGTAACAATAGGGGCCAGGCCCCGGCCCCCGAGAAGGAGCCGGGCGGGAGAAGGCGGGCGCAGCGCCCCACCGCCGACTCGCCTTCAGGGCGGCCTAGCGCCGCTCCGCCCGTTCCCCCCACCAATATGGCACCACCGACGGCTCCGCTGAGGTGCGCAGCGCGGCGAGGGCCCGGTCCGGTGCCGGTACTCACGGGCGGAACGGTAGGATGAAGACGGATGCCGGCCCCCCCCAGGCCGCTCGCCGCCTGCCTCTCCCCCTGCCTTTCACTACGACAACATGGCGGCCCGGCGGGGACGGGCGCCGCGCTGCACGCCGGGAAGGCGAGGCCGCTTCAAGCGGCGCCGGGGCCGCCGCTCCCCGGCCGGGCTGGGCCTTGCCCGCCGCCCCGTTCCGCCCCAAAACCCGCACCCCGGAGCCTCGGGAGTGGGGATTTTAAGGGGGCAGACCGTGCCCGGCGCGTCTCCTCACCGCTGTGGCCGCTGCCCGGGCCGGCTTGGGGCCAGGCCAGGCCCAAGTTGGGGCCGGGCCCGGGTCGGGGGCCTCAGGTGTTAATGGCGGCCCATTCCCCGGCTCTGGGGGCCACAGGCCCTGCGCTGCCGCCGTCAACGCTCCCTCGGATAATGGGGCTACGGTTGAGCCTCCGCACCGCCGCCACCGGCCTCAGGCACCCCTGGGCCGGCGGTGGGGAGTCCACTAGTCCCCCTGCCCCAGGCGGTTGCCATCCGCCCGCGGCCTGCGGGCACAAAGGCGGCGAACGACCGCACCGGGGGGAAGGAGGGGGGGGGGGGGGTGTGTGTCACAGAGCCATCAGGGAGAGCGGCTCTGCCTCGCCCCGCACCTTTGTAAGCGGCCAACACGATTTTGGAGAGGGGGTTTTCCCTTCCTGTCCCCCCCCCCCTTCACTCTCCGTCCCCACAAAGCCGGGGCTGTGGGAGAACTACACCCCCCAGGCTGCGCCGCTGCGGCGCCGGCCGGGCTCGCAGAGCGGCCATGGCTGCGGAGCGCTGGCCTCTGGGAGCGGTAGTTTCTGCAGCGACACCTCCATGTTAAAGGGACAGCTCGGGGGGGAGCGGCCTGCGCTGGGTTCTGTGCCCCCTCCCGCACCGGGCTGCGGGGTTCCTCCCTTCTGCGTTAGGGGAAAGGGGGATTTAGTGCCCGCACTTGGTGCTTATGGTGTAATATTTTCTCTCCTCCTCGGCCAGGCAAGAGAACCAGGCACGGGAAAAGGGAGGAAGCTGCCGTCGGGACATGCCCTCGCATGCACGGAGAGAGTAAACAAGCCACCTTTCAAAGGGCTTCATCAGCCAACGGGCATGGAGCTCGGCCAGAGGTTTCCCCGAAGCCTGAGCTTTTCTGGGCGATGTGAGCGGGCCATGGTTTCGGGTACAAGAAGTTACTTTGTGCCCAGTTTATCTCCGTCCTTAAATCCCAACGAGCAGGGATGGATCCAGCAGAGCTCTAGCCGTGTGGCTTGCATCCATTTTCTGCCCAAAGGGCTGCCGGGACCATGGGTGTCTCTGATGCCACCCTGCCTTTTCCAGGTGCCCACACTGTGATGGAGCGTGCAGCCCAGCCAGCCAGGGCTCTGAAGAAAGCGGGGCCTCACCCCAGCCCCCCTCCAAAACCCTGGGGTACAGCTCCTGGCTGCAGCTTGGGAGGTGCTGAGTACCCCAGGCTGGGCAGGACAGCAGAAACAGCAAAGACTGGCACTGTTCATGCTGTTTTTTAGGCTAAGCCACCCAAAGCTTTCTTCGGCCAGTGCTGGTGTGGTTTATTTGACCTGGCAAAACCCTTTTGTGATAAACTGGGCTCTGCTGGGTTCAGCTGCCCGCGCTGCAGCAGCAGTTTGCCCAGACATGCACATGGCACTTGGCATGGACAACCCTTGCCCTGCTGCCACACAGCCCTGCCGGGCCCCGAGCACCCCACGGACAGCTGCGGCCCGGATCCTGTGAAACGAGTAATTCTTGTTAGCGAGGCCTGGCTGCCCCCAGGCTCTTTGCTGGAATAGGAACATCAGCAGGTTCCTCTGGCGAGTGTCCCTAATGAAGATGCTGCTTATTCCGCTGAGCTGCGCTGCCCTGTTACAAGGAAACCGCCTTGGTGACGCAGTTAGCCCGCTTGTGCGGTGAGGCCGAATCCATTCTCCACCTTCCAGCTGATAGAGCCTTTAACCTAGCTCAGCCAGGCCTTGGTGGGATGTGCAACATCCCCAAAACAGCGCTGGTGTGAGCAAGGCCGATCTCTTAGGGTAGTAGAGATGTGAATACTGAAACCGTGTCATCTTGACACTGGAGCAAATAGAATCATAGAATGATTAGAGTTGGAAGGGACCTTAAAGATCATTGAGTTCCAACCCCCCTGCCCTGGGCAGGGACACCTCCCACCACACCACATTGCTCCAAGCCCCCTCCAACCTGCCCTTGAACCCCTC
>JAOQGH010000009.1:6137602-6159479 GCA_025769975.1 Gallinago jamesoni
TCTCTTGAACTGGGGAGCCCAGAACTGGACGCAGGATTCCAGTTGTGGCCTCCCCAGTGCAGAGCAGAGGGGGAGAAGGACCTCCCTCCGCCTCCTGGCCACACTCTTCCCTGCGCAGCCCAGGATTCCATTTGCCCTCTTGACCACAAGGGCACATTGCTGGCTCATGGAGAGTTTTCTATCCACCAGAACCCCCAGATCCTTCTCCTCAGTAGTGCTTTCCAGCAGACCCACCTTGTTCTTGCACCCATCTTGACTGTAGCAGCGTGGATTTACCTCAGATCACCCCCAGGCATCGTGCTCATGGTGACGAAGGGCTGTGCCTCCTACCAGCACTGGAGACATCTTTCCCTGGATGGGAGGTGGTGGACGATGGTGGTTCCAGCTGGTTGCACCTCCATCACCTTCACATGCTAAAACCCACCTCTCTGGCTATGCTGGAAAGCTGTGGTTGGAGCCCAGAGGGGTGAATGGGGTCTGCATTGGGGATTTGGGAAAGTGGCTCCACCGCATGCATGGAAGGAGGCCCTGGAGACACAACCAAACCACCCGGAGAGAGAGGAGCTGGTGCCAGGAACAACACAGGGAGTCCCATGGCAACGGGGCAGGGAGACAAGTTTGGGGAATGGTGTAACAGGGCTGGTACCCACCCTGGCTGCAGAAACAAAATGGACCTTTTCCTGCCTGTGCCAGCTCACACTGGGACCGGTGTGCTGCTGGCAGGAGAGTCCTGGCCACCAAACCCCTCACTGCCCCCCACCGTGCCTTGGCTTTGCCCTGCGTGTTTTCAGCTCCAGTGCTGGCTCCCAGGTGCGCTCCAGCCCATCCTTGACTCCTTCTCAATGCTCAGGAGCTCAAAGCCAGCTGAGCTGGAGCTGGGTCTGGTGCAGGACTGCACCTGGATGGTGCAAAGTTGTCTTAGACACTCACCTGGGGAGTGATGGGGCTGCTGGTCCATATATACATAGAATTGCAGAATCATAGAATGGTTCGAGTTGGAAGGGACCTTAAAGCTCGTTGATGAGTGGTCCCTGCCAGCAGGAAGCTGCAGTGGCATCCCTAAGGGTCACGCTCTTCCTGGCATCACCTTACCCAGCAGGTCTGTGTGAGGTCCCCAAAATCCCCGGCATCCCTAAAGAGATGCTCTTTTCGGTGCTTCCATCACCTCTGCTTCCAGCTGGAAGGTGACACACAGACGGGAGTTCACCAGATGAACATCAGATGGACACGACGGTTGCCTCGGTGGGAGCTCCTGGGCTTTCTCTGCCGGCCGTAGTGCATCTGTGGGCTCATGGATCATGGGCAGGGACACCTCCCACCACACCACGTTGCTCCAAGGCCCCTCCACCCTGGCCTTGAACCCCTCCAGGGATGGGGCAGCCACAGCTTCTCTGGGCAACCTGGGCCTGGCTCTTCCCACCCCTCACACCAAACAAGTCGCATCCGTCTGACGTGACCACCCGTCCATGTGTCACCTTCCAGCTGGGAGCAGAGGTGATGGGAGCACCGAAAAGAGCATCTCTTTAGGGACCTGCTGGGTAAGGTGATGCCAGAAGGAAGGTGACCCTTGGGGATGCCACTGCAGCTTCCACCCGGCAGGGACCACTCATCAAAGGGGGAACAATAAGGCCCAGAATGTGTTTTTTAATCAATTTGCCACCGAAAGCAAGCAACGAGCTTCCCTCCAGGCGGGAAAACCTCATTGTTCCCGTTCGCCCACCGCATCCTACCGGCCTCGCTCCTGCTCCCACTCCCTTTTCCCCGGGAGCAGCCGTATTTAACGGGACACACCTAGGACCGTGGCAGCCGGATCTACGGATCTCCTCAAGCCCCTGAAAAGCATCTCTTATGCCTTTGTTTGAGGTTGTGAAAGCGGCTTTTTTACTCCTTAACATCTGTGACTCGCCGGGGTCCGGCGGCTGCGGGAGGGAGCGGGCGTTTCGGCGCGGGGTAAATCAATCCTTTGTTGCTCCTCGGCCATTTCTTTGCTGGGGTCGGGATGGAAGAAAATCGACTCGTTTTTCTTCCTGCCCTTCCTGTTTACGGTGACACAGGGTTTCTTCACATGAGAGCGGCAAGAGATGCTCGGACTCTGTAATTGCATCCCAGCCATGGCCAGACAGGGGACGGTAGCTGTAAGGAGGGACAGGCTTGGCCCAGGGTGTAAGGGGTTCAAATCAAAGTCCCGTGTCCCCCCCCCCGCCCCAAACCCCCTATGGCTGTGGGTAGCGGTGCAGTGACCATGCTCACATGGGCTTTTTAAAGTTGGGGTGCCCTGATAGATTTTGGGGAAGTGAGAACATCGCTGCTGGGGATGCTGCACCTGTGGCCCAGCTTCAGACTGGGGGTGGGAGCAAGAGGTGGGACATCTCCCATCAGGGATGGCCGGTGCCATTCGGGTGATCCTTCCTATCATTTTTATTTCGAAAAATTACCCCTGCTGCTGGGAAAATCAGCTTATGGCTGTCAAACTGCGGGAAGCCGATGGAGGTGATAAGCCCTTTGTCTGTGGGGACCTGGGGGAAAGGCTCACGTGCTCCCTGCTCGGCAAAAGATGCACCGGCTGCAAACTGGGAGGAGAAGGGAGCCCAGCTTTCCCAGGGGAGGCGGGAAGGCGGGAGATATTTTAATATACATTTCCCAAGAGAAATGAGTGATTGGAGAGTGGAACAAGCCCAAATCATGGAGTTGGATGGGACGACGCTCCCAGCCAGGGTGTTGCTGTTTGCCCTCCCCATGACTCATGGCTGGGATGGGAATTGAAGCTCGGGTTATGGGATGCTTTTATCTCCTCCGCTGGATCCATACCAGTGCCCAGCCTTGCCCGACGTGGTTGTCCCGGCTTCAGCCGGTGACCAGTGGTGATAACCCCTGCGGGAGGCTGGGTTTGCTGGGAGTCACCCAGCGATGCCGGTACCGCCGGTGGGATGCAGCTCCGGTGTGGGAGATGCTGCTGGGATTGCAGGGCAGAGGAGCTGGGAAAAATCACCACCCAAAAAAATCACAGTTTGGTTTTCGGCGGCTGGTCCTGAGCTGGCTTTGCCGTTTCGAAATGATCCCGCTTGGACAGCGCAGCTCTAAATTTGCAAATATGTGGAGGGGAACACCCGTGGGAAAGGGGTGGAAAGGGGATGGAGAGAAGGGAAGCGTTGGATGGTTGGTTTTCCTCTGTATCCTGAATTTTTCCTGTCTGTCTTCATATGGTGAGAACCAGCATGCTGTTGGCTTTGCATCAGGGGGACACACATGGACTATCCTCAGAATTTCCAGCCCCAAACCCAGGGGATTTATTACCTCAAAGCAAATCTCAGCCCTACCATCCTCCTGGAATGTCCCGCTGGCCACAAGCACTGAGCATCCACACAAAGCTGCCCCCCAACATGTTTTCCCAGCGCTTGGGTTGGGAAAAACCTTTACAACCAGCTTTCGCAGGCTGGCAATTTGGTCTAAAACAGCTCCTCTATTATAAAACCTTAAAATCTGAGTTGTTATATCTCCAGAACCCCCCCAGTGCAGTTTTATGCTTTGCCTATGGATGCAGTTTCTCACTTTCCCTTTTCCTTATTTATTGAATTTTTAAACTTATCTCTATATATACTTATTTATTTAACTTATTTACTTACAAATAAGTAAATAAGTAAATATATTTTCTTAAAAGAAATAAATTATTTTTATTTACTATGTTAATATATTTACTTAAATAACTTTTATTTACCATAAATAAATATATTAATATATCTACTTATAATGAATAACCTATTTTATTTACTATACATAAATAAATCGGTTAATGTATTTACTTAGAAATAAGCAAATAAGTAAATAAATACATTTTAAAAGTAACTAATTTTTTTTTTTTTAAAAAAGAACTAATGAACTACTTACTTTTTAAGTGTGTGACCCCAGGCTGGACCAAGCAAAACCCATCACCTTCCTCGCCCCAGAGCTGGAGGCAGGATTTCTGGAGGAGCCCCATCTGCTGCCCCACGGGGTGTGGGGTGGCTTTAGCTGTACCCAAGAGCACCCACATCCCACATCCCGACTGGGGGTGCCCAGAAATAAGGCGCTGCCCCCAGCCAGGATGGGGCGCTTTTTTGCCTTTAAAGCAGCTTCCCATGTATTTTTATTTCTTCTTCTGCACCGTGGGGATGTTTTGGAGCCGGGAAGCATCTCCCTCCTGGTGGCTGTGGGCAGGTGACGGTGGCCACGGCTGCTAGAAATGACCCTGTCCCAGGGCTATGGGGGCCATGTCCTTGCTCTGACTTAGGGTCAGTTTAGTAACAGCAATAAATCCACCCCCATGAGGCTCCTGGAGCCATCTCCCATGTTTCCCAGTCCCACCAGAGCCACCTTCCCAGTGTGCCCAGATCCCTGCTGGGAGGCGGCTCACCACGGCAGCACCGCAGAAAAAAAAACCCTGATGTGTGTTCCAGAGCCATTTCTTAATTAATTCCCTTCACAAATGTTATCTTGCCAACATGTGCATGTGATGTGGTTTTATTTCCCTTCCCTGGGTGACGTGTCCCATCCCCACAGCCACCCGTCACACCAGCAGCCACCTCCAAAGGGACCCCATCCTTGTCAGACAAAGGACAATGAATTTGATGACCACAAACACCGGGCAATAAACTGTAAGATCCCTCCCAAAATTAATGGTTTTAATAGAAAAGCACTTCAAGAACCGCATTTCAGCCTCCAGTTTGGTGCTTACCTCCCCTTACCGCCCCCCCCTCTGAGGCACGGGAGGTAGAAGACAGGGCATGGTGAGGCTGAAGGCTGGAGTGCCGTTACTGCCGGAGGGTTTCCTGGCGTGCCCGGGCAGGCTGCCAGGGATGGGGCTGGGCAGCAGGAGGCTGTTTTGCAAGAGGTAGATCCAGGGGTGCAGGCAGGCAAACAGGTTTCTTCCTTCCTCCCCAGCTGAGGAGGAGGAGCATGGTGGGATGCTCCAGCGGCATGGCTGTGGGACACTTTGACAGCACAGGCATGGATGGTCCATCAGCACAGCCACAGGATGCTCCGACAGCGTGGCCATGGGGTAGACAAGCACCATGTCCATGAGATGATCTAGCAGCTCAGCAATGGATGCTCCAGCAGTGCAACTGTGGGATGCTCCAGCAGTGTGGCCATAGGATGCTCCAGCAGTGTGGCCATAGGATGCTCCAGCAGCGTGGCCATGGGATACTCCAGCAGCGTGGCCATGGGATACTCCATCAGTGTGGGCACAAATGCTCCGGCAGCGTGGTCATGGGATGCCCCAGAAGCATGTCCATGGGATGCCCCAGCAGCATGTCCATGGGATGCTCCAGCAGTGTGGACACAAATGCTCCAGCAGCGTGGTCATGGGGTAGACAAGCACCATGTCCATGAGATGATCTAGCAGCTCAGCAATGGATGCTCCAGCATCCTGCAACTGTGGGATGCTCCAGCAGCGTGGCCATGGGATACTCCAGCAGCATGTCCATGGGATGCTCCAGCAGTGTGGGCACAAATGCTCCAGCAGCATGTCCATGGGATGCCCCAGCAGCATGTCCATGGGATGCTCCAGCAGTGCGGCCGTGGGATGCTCCAGTGTCACCATGGGGATGCTGACCAACTTCTTCCCTGGTCCCCAGCTGCGAGGTCTGACTGGCTTCACCCTTGTCATAGAAACAGGGCTCCATCCCTGCTCACCCCTCCAAAAAGATCCTCCCCCCTACCTCAGCACCTACCTGGATATCCCTCGTCTGATCAGGTTTCACCCAAACACACCTCACTGCCCACAGAGGTGGTGGCAGTGCTGTCCCCACCCACCCCGGCAGCTGCACCCACACTGGAGGGTCTTTTGGGTCCCTACCCTGGGGACCCACTCCAGGGCGGGGGCTGCTCATCAGCCCCCACACACGGGGAAGCCGCTGTGTCCCAGTGGGGGCCCCTTCACCTACTGCTTTGGGGCAACACCCCCCTGTCCCCTGTCCCCGGAGTGTTGCTGGGGACAGAGTCCATTGTACTCTGCTCTACAGAGTCCCCATGGCCGGGGCAAACCCTGTGGCTCCTCCACCCCTGGGCACCCCCTTAAAATCCATGCAGTTTGGGTCTGGAAACCTGCTTTTAGTCTTTTGTATTAAAGACCAGACCCTGGGGATGGGGTCCCAGAGCAGAGCTGAGCCAGCAGGACCTGCAGGTGACCTGGTGACATGAACCTGGGGCCACCAACCCCAGCCCAGGGACACCCAGGGCTGTTGGGGATGGCATCACCATGCTCCAGCCTGTCCCTGCACCAGCTCCTGGCTGAGGACCTTTCCAGGAATAAAGTCTCACTTCCTGCAAGCACAGAGATTTGGGAACAAGTGGGAACAAGTCAAGTTGGGCACCGTGTCCCCAAAAAAACCAGTGACAAACCGCTGTGGCAGGGAGTTGCTGAGCAGAAGCATCACAGGGAGCTCAGCCCAGGGGGGAAAGAGCATCCAGCAGCTCTGGTCCCCAATGTCACCGAAGACACTGTATTTGCTGCTCCAGCCTCCCCACATTTCCATTTTGATTTCCAAAAAAAGATCTAACTTAATGTCATTGTCTCCATCCTTCTCCCACGGAGCAGGAAAAGGCAGGAAAGGGGAGAAACCCCAAGGGCACAGGATGGGAGCAGAAGGCGACCACTTCTCCTTTGGAATCAATTAAAACCAGAGCAAGCGAAACGGCTTTGGATACCTGGAATAAAGAAGGCAGGAAACAGGCATCATCCCGAAGGGGGGGGGCATTGAATTAAATTCAAATTGCTGATGGAAAACGTGAATATTTGGGGAGAAAAGAAACTTTTCCCACAGGTCTGCAGCCATGACCCGGCGCCTCCCACCAGGGAATCCCTACCCTCGCTCCCTGCACGGCTGGAAGACTTTATTTCAGGGACTCAACCTGAAAAAAAACACCCTGGGGGGTCCTCAATATTTTTCTTGGGGGTATATATTATTCTTTGGGGGGGCTTATTAATATTTCTCGGAGGGGAAGGGAGGCTACACACACCCCCCCGGCCACCCCCATGCACAGGGATGGGATGCACTGGCCACCAACGCATCGCCCATCGCCCGGGGGGTGGGACCCACACCCAGCCTGGGGGTGCTCCTTTTCTGCATTTCTGCTATTTTTTTTTTTTTTTTTCTGCTATTTTACTACTGGAGAGGAAATTACTTGTGCTGGCAATGAGGGAGGAGGCAGAATCTCGCCGGGGAATCATCAAAAAGAAGTGCTGGGTTACAAGGCAGCGGAGATGCAGAGTCCGTGGGGGTGAGCTGCCAGCATGAATAGAGGGGGGGGAAAAAAAGCAAAAATTAAAAAAAAAAAAAGCAACCCACCACTTTTTAATCGATTCAACTGCACAAGGAAGGGAAATGCCCCAAAACCAGAACAGCCATCAGATGAAACTTTCCTTCGACTTTTATAATTACAGAATAGAAAAGAAATCCTCAGTTCACGTTACAAATACAGTCTTATATAAAAACAAGCCAACGGAAAAGAGAAAAGAAAAGAGGTGGCAGAGCCCCGGTGCCTGGTCCTGCCGAGCTCAGGAGGGAGGGAAGCTCTTTCCAATGACTTTTAAGTGACGGCAAGTTTTTCCTCCTGCTTCTTGCTGGGTTTGAGAAGGACTTCGAGCAGGCGGGTGTCTGTCCATAACACCCATCCCATCCCATCCCATCCCATCCCATCCCATCCCATCCCATCCCATCCCATCCCATCCCATCCCATCCCATCCCACAGAGGGTCAGCGAGAGCATCCTTGGTCCTGGAGAGGAAAATAAACGCCGGAGATGCTGCCCGGGGTCGGGCAGCGCTTGGGGATGGGGATGTGTTTTCAGAGATGGATGGGGGAATCCGTTGCCTGAAAAACACTATTTTCCTTGGAAAAAAAAAAAAAAAAAAAAGAGGGGGAAAGGGCAAAAAAATTATTGCCTGTAAAGTTCACAGCTTGGCTGGAGGCAGCAGAGGGGCTGGCAGGGGGGATACAGCCCGTCCCCTGCCCAGGGTCGGGGCTCAGGCAGAGTGGATCGTTGGCACTTCACACTTCACAGCTGCTTCTTGGGAAGGACAAAAAAAAAATCACTCCAGGGGGAGGGGGGACACAAAAAAAAATCCCCAAATAAGCCCCAGGACTGGATTGAAATACCCCTGGGAGGCAAAATTCATGTTACATCCTGCTGCCGGCTGCAGAGGGTGGGCTTGGGGCCAGATCCAGGGATCCAGGAGAAACCACATCCCACCCCCAGGAGAGAAAGGAGGTTGGGGGGAGCTGGGATCCTTCGGGAAACTACTTTTCTCCTTCCAGCTTCTTCCGAGGCTTTTAATTCCCTGCTCGGCTTCATTTTGCAGAGCGATCACTGCCCAATGGACCTCGCACATACACCCCCCCCCCCCCCCCCGAAAATAATAATTTCCCACGTGCTGACATCGCCCCTCTCCTGCCCCCGAGCCTGATGGATGGATGGATGGATGGATGGATGGATGGATGGACGGATGGATGGATTCCCCTCCAGGACCCCCGATGGATGGAGGGGCTGGGGGGGGAGGTTTGGAGAGCTGCCCCCTCCCTTAGTGAGGGGTTGAGGGGCACCAGGGCAGCCCCTGGGGGGTGGGCAGAGCATTGCTGAAGGCACGATGTCAGCCTCGGGGGGGGCCAGCGCAGGCTCACCGGGGGGGTCATGCTCAGCCAGAGTCTACTCAGGCACTTTAAATTAAATAAAAAACACAACAAAACAACCCAATAATTTAAAAAAATAATAAAAATAAACCAAAAACATTCATTAGATTCATTAAAACAGCCAGAAAGGGGCTGTGTGGAAGCAGCGTCAGTATTGCCAAATTGGAGCAAGACCCCTCCCAAAATGCGGCAGGGAACGGGGTGGGGGGGGGCGTGGGGGGGATTTCAGGGTGTTCTGTCACCCCCCTTGATCCCCAGGTTCGGGGCGAGTGAGGCAAGATGCTGATGGCCGGGTCCAGCTCCTCGGGGTGGGGGGAGCGTCCCAGACTGAGCCCCTTTGATGCCGCTTCATCCAACCAAGGGGGGGATGGAAAATTCCTTTTGGGAGCAAAACCCCCATTTTTAGGACCAGCCCCAACTCCCAAACCAGGCATTTCAGGAAATTGTCCCAACCCCGCACAGGACAAAGCTGCTCTGTGTGCCCTGCTGTCCCCCAAGTGATGTTTATCCCCCCTCCCAGTCCCAGTTTGCTCCAAACTGGCTGGTTTTTGCCCCAATCCTGCTCCGGGCCCCGCTCCTGCCCGGAATGCTGGGAGGGGCCCCTCTGCTCCAAGGAAAAACCAGGCTGGGAGAAACAGAAGAAAACTGTCCGATGAGCAATGCCACCTCCCAATGTGTCCCCATCCCGGGGAGGCTGTGGGAGCCTGGGGGAAGTGGCACAGGTTGGGGGGGGGGTCCCCTCGTATCCAGCCCCCCCGATCCTGCTGTGGGTGGGTGGTTTGGGCTCGGAGTCATCCAGGCTGGGATGGATGTGCCGCTCCCGGCTCCGTTTTCGGGGATCTTGCTGGGTGGGGGGAGGCAGGAGGGGACTGGGTGGCTCAGCGTTGTGTGTGTGTGTGTGTCCCCTCGCCGGGGATCGTGTCATCAGGTGTGGGACAGTTCGCTCTAGGGGGGGGGTCCTCTGGTCTCTGGCTCCCACGCCGCGCCGGGGCTGGATGAGGGCAGGAGGAGGTTACCCGGATCTGGGGAGAGAAGGGGGGAGAAGGCTTTAGGGGTGAGACCGGGGTCCAGGACATCATCCTCGCCACGTGTCCCCACGTGGGGACAAGGTCTCACAACCGTGGGCAGCCACCAACTGCCCACCCCAGGGGACAGAGCCCCAGGGTGGCTCTCACAGAGCCATCGCTCTCCTTTCACCCCCGTAGCATGTAAAAGAGCAACTGGGGCCAGGCTGGGAAGCCACACCAGGCTGATGTCCCCTCACCACGGTGACACGGAGACTGCCATCGGGGCAGCCCCACTCACCCACCCTGGCTGCCTGTGGACACTGAGGGGACATGGAGGGGCCCAGAACCCCTAACCACAGAGGGGTACATGCTGCCTGCCCCCCCCCAGCCCTCCGTCCCAGCAGGATACTGGATGTCTGGCGGATGCTGAACATGCCTGTGTGCTGGCTGCTGCCCGTGTGCATGCGTGTTCAGGCATGTGCATGCGTGTGCTGGTGTGTGCATGTGTGTGCTGGTGTGTGTGGATCTGCCCAGGTCTCAGCCACTGGCTCCCAACCCACATTTCCCCCCTTCCCGACATGCAGGAGGGATTTTCCCAGTCTCCCGGAGAGATTTTGGAGGCGAGAGCCCCCATCCTGGGGGTGAGACACAGGTGGGGACCCAGTGCCACCTTGGCTGGGCAGGAGGGACCCAGGGGGACGAGGAGCTGGTGCTGCCATGACACATCCTCCTCCTTCCGCTGGGTGGAAACCCTCCCCCGTGCCCGCCGTTAATCCAATTATAGCTAATTGCTAACTGCAGAATAAGCTTTAATTTCTCAGGCCAGGACGGCAGCCCCGCGTCCCTCCTGCCTGGCTGTCCCCTCCTGCCTGGCTGTCCCCTCCTCCCTGGCTGTCCCCTCCTGCCTGACACAAATGGACGGATCCACTCCACTGAGCCCGGGCAGCACCTTGTATGTCCCCTCACCGGTGCTGGGTGGCAGTGGGACCCTCGGTGCCCCCTCCCAGGTGGGGTCACTGCTGCCCCAGGACCTCCTCGGGTCCCCCGGGTGTCACCGTGCCACCATGGGTCCTGGCGTCTCCCACCTCGGGGACAGGGTGGGTCCCCCTAAGTCCATGAGCCCAACCTTGCCACCGCTGCCCAGGTGATGGAGGTGCCTTGCTGTCAATTATAGCTGCATTAATTAGGTGGTGGGTTATTAATGAGCTGCCAGGGTAGGACGGAGGTGAAGTGGGGAGCAGGCAGGGTGGTGGCAACGTCCCAGTTGTGACCCATCCTGGCCATGCAACCCCAGACCCTCCCATCACCCCAAAAACAGGTCCTGGGCAGCCGGGAGAGCACTGGGGGGGGTGTGGTGTGGTGTGTGTGTTTGCTGAGGATACAGGGCTGGGTTAAACATCTCCCAGAAAGGGAGGAGAGGGACTTCTCTCCACCAAGGTCTCCCCATCCTGGAACCTCAGCACCAGGTTTCTCTGCCACCAGCTTTTGAGTTCCCTGTATCTCTCAAATGGGTACTCCTCCACCCAAAAGTGGTATTTCCCCCACCTAAAATTGATATTCCCCCCACCTAAAACTGATGTTCCCACCGGTATCCCCAACTGCTGCATCTCTCAGCCCTCATCCTGAGCCATTGGGGGACGTTGGGGACCCAGCAGTTCTCCCCCCCAACCCCGTGCCCCCCGTGCTGCTGGAGGCTGCGGGCAGGAGAGGAGCAGGCAGGGCTCCCCACCATCCCCGTCTCCCCCACTGCCTGTCCCTGCCACGAAGCCACCATCCCACCAAGGCAGGTCTGGAGGGGTCCCCTGGGGGACAGCATCCATGGGACATGTCCCATCCATGGGACAACGTGCTCCTGGGGTCTCCTTCAGGGTGGGCACCTGGCTGGGGGAGGGCAGGACACCTGTGTCGATCCCCAGGACATGGGTGCTGTCACTGCTCCCACCCCACTGCCACCACCCACACACCGGGGTGGGCACCTGAGAGACTGTGTGTGCCCAAAGGCCCGGGGAGGGCCGAGAAGTATCACAAATGCATTTGTTCCACCACAGCCCCCTCTTTGCATCTTTAATTGCGTGACGTGCCCTTGAATTTGCAAAGAAGGCTTAAAATATAATTAATTTTTGGCACCCGGCAAAACCTGCACAAGGCTAATCCCTTTAGATTTTGGAGCCTTATCTCATTTGAGCGTTTATCTAGTTAAGCTTAATGGGTAAGGGAGCGAGGGGAAAAAAACCAGTCAGCTGCACTTATCTGAAGAGCTGCTGCTCCCCCCGGGCAGCCCCGGCGTGTCGAGGCTCGGCAGACAAAGAACAGCAGAAAACAAAACAAGGGCACGACCCTCCTAAAACTGCCCAGCCCCAGCCCTGCCGGAGCCTCTGGGCTTGACGTTGAGACCAAGCAGACCCACAGACCTAAATCTTTTGGGTTATGACGGTGAGATGAGGCACCTTGGAGGGGCTCCAGCATCCCTCAGCATCCCTCAGCATCCCCCAGGATCCCTGAGCGTCCTTCAGCATCCCTGAGTATCTCTCAGCATCCTCGAGTATCCCTGAGCATCGCTGAGCATCCCTGAGTATCCCTCAGCATTCTCGAGAATCCCTCAGCATCCCCCAGGATCCCTGAGTATCCCTCAGCACCCCTGGGTATCTCTCAGCATCCATGAGAATCCCCCAGCATCCCTGAGCATCCCTCTGCATCTCTCAGCATCCCTGAGCATCGCCGAGCATCCCTCTGCATCCTTCAGCATCCTTGTGCATCCTTCAGCATCCCTGAGGATCCCTCAGCATCCCCAAGGCTTTCCCCAGCCCGGACTCACGTGTAGAGCGGCTGTAGCTGTAGGTGTGACGTCTTCTGTGGTGCCTGGTAGCCGTAGGAGTCAAACCCGCCGATGAAGTCGACTGGGGAGAGCGGGGAGAGCAGCGAGGTGAACTGGGGAGGGCAGTGGGGCAGTTCCCCTGCCTCCCCCCCCGCCCCATGGCACCCAGGAGTCCTGCAGCATCCCGGGTTGCAGCTGCATGCCAGGAAGCGCAGCATCCCAGGTTGCAGAGTATCTCAGATTGCAGCTGCATCCCAGGAAGTGCAGCATCCCAGGGAAATGCAACTTCCAGGTACACAGGAGCATCCTGGGAAACTGCAGCATCCTGGGGACATGCAGCATCCCAGGTCACCAAAGCATTCCAGATCCCTGCAACATGCTGGGTCCCTGCAACATCCTGGGTCACCGTGGCATCCCAGGTCATGGCAGCATCCTGGGGGAACACAGCATCCCCAGGGAACAGCATCCTGGGTTCCTGCAGCATCCCGGGTTGCAACAACAACCCAGGAAAGCACAGCATCCCTGGGACATGCAGCATCCCAGGTCCCTGCAACATCCCGGGTCACAGCCGCATCCCAGGGAAATGCAGCATCCCAGGGAAGCACAGCATCCGGGGTGACTGCAGCATCCTGGGTTGCAACAACATCCCAAGGAAGCACAGCACCTCGGATTGCAGCAGCATCCCGGGGACACGCAGAATCCCGGGGACATGCAGCATCCTGGGTCACCGCAGCATCCCAGGAAAAGTGCCGGCGAGAAAGAGCGGACCGAGTTGCAGAGATGCCTGCGGCTCCCTCCTCACCGTAACAGCCCTTGCATCACAGGCTGGACAGAGTGGGTAAAATTACCCTATTATTGTCTCCGGAGCGGGCATTTAAGAAGAATTATGGGGGAATTACATCTCGTTTAAAGCCTGTCATTTAGGGGAATTGCAGACACCAATATATCAGTTTTCACGGCTGCAATTTCCAGCCTGGCTGTTCCAAATCCCTCACCCGCCCCAGGAGCCCCCGGGCACTCGCCGGAGGGACGGTGGTGGCAGAGCCCAGCCCTACACCCCCGCTCAATGCAGCGGGAGCTGGGGGTACCCCGACTTCTCCCACGATCATCCTACATGTCCCCAGACCTGAACCCTCAACCGGCTGCTCGGAACAGCCACCACGCACAGCCAAGCCAGGTTTCCGAGCCGCTATGGGAGCCGTGGCACCACCCGTCTCCCCCAAACCAATACATGAATCCCCACGGAGGCGGGAGCTGGGTGGGTTCGCACACGGGTGTCCAAGAAACAGCCTCGAGCTCCAGGAGGGGGGGGGGGAGCCCAGTTCTCCCAGCATGTTTATCTTCTCGACTTAATATTCAGGCAGCTCTCAATTTTGACGCCACCCATCCATTTCCAAATCTAATAAGATATTCCATTAAAAAAGATGCATTTGAATCTCGGGCTCCGGCAGCATTAATATTAAAAGTGTATTGAATGCAGGAGTTTGTTTGAATGCAAACACGCCTCAAAGCCAGCGGCGGCAGATAAAGCCTTTTGCCAGCTCCCCGGGTACAGAAACAAGTTATTACTGCAGGCAGTGTCCAATTTCTCACGGAGATTTTCCTTTTCCGCTACACCGCTTCCCGGCAGCGTGGGGGGGGGGTGGGAAAAACACGGGGGTGCTGAGCCCCGGCACCTCCAGGGCTGGGCTGGGACCATTTTGGGGTCCGTGGCACCGGCAGAGATGCCCGTCCCGGGTGCTGTGGGGAAGGAGCCGGGCGCTGAGCACATCTGGGTGGCTTTTGCCACGCCGGCGGTTATGGCACATCCCTGCCCGCGGTCGGCTGCCGGGAGCTGCCAGCTGGCGCCAATTAATTAACGGCAGATGAGCATTTAATGCGGTTGGATGGCTACAGCCTCAACAGCCTGGTTAATTGGGGCCGGGGCGCTCAGCGCTTCCGGAGGGGGGGTCGCAGGGATCACCGTCAGATCAGAAAGCACCGTATGGATTGTATAAAAATCAGCTCATAACTAATATTGCTGGTTGTATTCTTGCTGGCGTCAACTTGCAATATATTCTTGCTGGCATCAAATTGCTGGTTTTCCCCTTTCTTTGGGGATGGGGAGGTGGGCGCTGCTGCCCTGCTGTCCATGGAGATGCTGGCTGGGGGGAACATAAGTCCCATTTTGTTGTCCCCAAGCCCCAGGTGACTGTCAAAAGAGGGAGGCGGGTGACGGCTGGCTCTGGGAGGTGTGGGCAGGGGCCACATCTGCACCAGGAGCAGCACTGACCAGGAATTCATCAGGGCTCAGAGGTGGCTTTTTACAACAAGGACGATTGTCCCCACTGCCACACTGGACCGGGGACCTGGGGGAGATGCTCTGTCCCAGAGGAGACGCCCTGAATTTGGATCAGTGGGGAGCAGCCAGAGCGATGCCAGCCCCGAATCCGCCCCTGAGCAGCCCCAGCATCCTGGTTTCCATGGGAGCTGGATTCGGAGTGTGATGCTGGTGTGGGGACCAGGGACCATCTCAGCCTCTTCCGTGGGCTGGTGAGGGGACAAATCCACTCCCCCACCCCCCCCCGCTGAAACAGCTCCCAGTCCTGCATCCGATGGTTGGGAGCGCCGCAGTCCCGTGGGAAACATGAGACTTCAGGGCTCACTGCCCCTGTCCCCCTCCTCTCCCACAGCTAGTGCCGGGGGGGGGGACATGGGGTGGCACATCACCCCCCAGTGCATCTGCCTCACTGGGGATGGAAAAATGGGGCAAAATCCCCAGTTAAAGGGATTTCTTCCCCTCTTCACCTGCCTGTGACCCAAGCATTGTGCCCCATCCCTTGCGAGGCGCTGCCCGATGTCAGCCCAGGCCATTTTTGCAGGGTCCCCCCCTTCCCCCCCCCCCGGCCCGGGACTGAGAGCAAAAGCACTTACAGCTGTCTTCTTCCTCCAGGAACACTTTGCTGACGTAGCAGGCGTAGACGAAGCCAAAGAGCTGGGAAACAAAAGTGGGCAGAGAGAAGCTGGTTATCGGGGTGACCGGCACTGGGACCGGGATGGTGTTGGCGGGGGGACAAAGGTGGGTGATGCCCAGGAGCTTTCGGGGGGAAGCCTGGGCAGGATCAGGGCTGGTGGTGCTGGAGGCCATCTCTGGTGCTGGAGATCAGATGGTTTCAGCTTCATCCGGGGGACAAGGGTGGTGGCTCTTGGGGGGACGAGCTGGCACCTCACTGGGATGGCAGTGCAGAGGGTCCTGAGCCCCCCCGTGGCACTGGGTGCCCTTTGGTGGGTGCATGGAAGCTGCTCTGGACCCCAATTCCCTTGAAAGCTTTATTTTCTTGCAGCCCCCCAGAGGCTTCCCTGGAGCTTTGCATCCAGGTATGTCTCCTTCCCACCTCTCCATGGGGTGACAGCCACCTTCCTCTCCAGTGTCTCACACTCCAGCAACGCAGGGTCTGGGTGCATTACACAGAGAACCCCCCCATTCCCACAGCATCCAGCCCACACCCCACTGGGTTTTGGGGCGGGCAGCACCCCTGGGGTGCTGGCATGGGCTCTGTCTGCTCCTCTGTTCCCAGCCCTTGATGCAATAAAATGGATGCGTGGTGGTGGGACATCTCCAGCTGGACCATGGTGGCTCAGCCATCATCCCTCCTCTCTCTCTTCACGCTTTGAATCATAGAACCATAGAATGGTTTGGGTTGGAAGGGAACTTAAAGCCCATCCAGTGCCAGCCCCTGCCCTGGGCAGGGACACCTCCCACCACAACAGGTTGCTCCAAGCCCCTTCCAACCTGCCCTTGAACCCCTCCAGGGATGGGGCAGCCACAGCTCCTCTGGGCAACCTGGGCCAGGCTCTCCCCACCCTCACACCAAACAAGTTCTTCCCCACATCTCAGCTACATCTCCCTTCTTTCAGTTCAAAACCTATTCCCTCTTGTCCTCTGGCTCCCCTCCCTCATCCAGAGTCCCTCCCCATCTCTCCTGGAGCCCCTTGAGGGACTGGAAGGGGCTCCAAGGTTTCCCCGGAGCCTTCTCTTCTCCAGGCTGAACCTCCCCAACTCTCTCAGCCCCTGCCCCCAGCAGAGGGGCTCCAGCCCTCCCAGCATCTCCTTGGCCTCCTCTGGCCCCGCTCCAGCAGGTCTATGTCTCTCCTGTGCTGGGGACTCCAGAGCTGGACACGATTCTCCAGGTGGGGTCTCACCAGAGCAGAGCAGAGGGGTAGATCCCTCCCTTTGGGATGAGGGATGAGGAGGAGAGGTGCCGGCAGCTGCCCTTACCGCCAGGAATATCTGCGTGGCACTGCTCACCACCTCGATGTACTGGTAGTCGAGCAGGCAGCCGCTGACGGTGATGACGTGATGGTCCTCGGGAGCCAGGTTGGAGTTCATCACTGGCGTCACCAGGCAGCCCGGGCCATTCTCCATCCACCAGGAGCGATGCAGTGAGGTATTGAAGGTCATGATGAAGTCTCGGTCCTGCGGGAGGGGAGCAGAGGAGGAGGCACAGACCATGGAGCTGAGGTTCTTTTGGTTCTTTGTGGAGAGAAAATGGGCTTTTCCAACTCCAGGATGCCCCATGAGCGTCACACCCACCCAGATCACATCATTAGGGTGTGGTCAACAAACCCCTGCATCTCCCTGCCCCACAGCTGGTGTTCCCAGGGTTTGTGGCTTCCTCCCATTTGGTCAAGCATCACCCAGGTGTGCCGCAGGGCTCAGGTGACATCACAGATGTCACGGAGTGGCACAACAGCCTGGCCTTGAGGCAGGGAAGCAGCCACCTGTGATGCTGCTGGCCCCATCCAGCCATCTGAAAGATGGGATTGGGGAACCAGCCACCAGCGTGGTCCAAGGAGGGGTTCAGGGTGCCTTTGCCTCCGTCCTCATCCCCTGGAGCTTTGTGGGGGCACCACCCATGCATGTCTCCTCCTTGTAAGCCCATGACCAGGCTGTGGGACTCTCTCTGCTCCATCTCCACCAGTGGCAGGGCAGTGGGCAGCAGCTTCCCCGTGGGAATGCTCGGCTGCAGGCTGACACCGGAGCTGGATAAGACCCAGGGCTAATCCCCTGCGCCCTCCCCACAGCGGGCACGCGTGGGGCTAAGCTGGAATTTAATAAAAGCAGCAGGACAGGGTCTGGGCTCGACTCCAGGAGGCACCGTGGCATGGTCGATGCCAATGCCCCCACCCAAGGATGTGACAGGGAGATGGGGACAGCCCGGGTGGGGAGGCAGCCCCAGCACAGGGCTCTGGCAGGCGGCAGCAGCACAGTTGGGCCAGCACCCACCCCACAGTGGGTCCTCCTGGCATGGCTGGGCCAGCACCTACCCCCAAGACGGTCCTCCTGGTATGACTGGGCAAGCACCCACCTCAGGAAGGGTCCTCCTGGCTCCACTGGGTTAGCTCCCACCCCCCAGAGGGTCCTCCCAGTCCCTCTCTGCCCCACCAGCCCTTGTGTCTATGGGGGGGCTGGGAAACCCACTGAGCAGCCCTTGTAGGAAATCACCGATCTGGGATGAAAAGATTGTTGTGGGTGGAGGGTGGAAAAAATAGAAAAGCAAGTGGGTTTTGGTTTCTCAAACCGAAGGCTGTGGGTGGAAGTGCTGGGAAGCATAAAGAGGGGGTGTTCTGGCTCTGCAGCGTCACTGGGAGATCGGGGATTTCCACCGAAAATGCCTGGTGGGAGTGAATCCTCCCCCACTGCATCCCCCGAGCCTGCTGCACGTCTGCGGCGCTTCAGCTTTTTAGAAGAGCCTCAAACGACCTGTAGCGACAGAGGAAGGTGGCTTTGTCCTTGTGACCCCCCCAGGGAAGCCCGTTTCCCCACAGAGGGAGCTGGAGCCTGTTCCCTGGAGCTCTTCCATGATGTCCCGAGCTCAGTGCAGGGAACAGCATCCCGGGATGCAGGATGCCGGAGCAGGGCACACCCTCGGCACAGGTACCCCAACTACAGGCTGGGGATGCTCAAACCACGCAGTGATGCACCATCACTACATCACATTTTGCTCTTTTTTTTGTGTAAGAGCTATAATTTAATAGTCCAGGGTGGGGGTGGAGTGACACGGAGAGGCACAGCTCCGCTCCCAACCTCATCCCCATCATCGCCAGGATGACTTTTCAAAGCCATTAATGATGTCCAGCCGCTGGCATGCTGCTGCTGGTCGCTCCAGGGCCAGCCAGTGCCTGCAGAGACCCAGGAGAACCCAGAAATTTGGGAATCTGCAGAACTGGGGGGAGCGTCTCTTCCTCTCCACCCCGCTGCCTGCACTGCCAGCCGAGCTGCTGGAGACTCTGCCCCAAACCTCCCTGTCATCGCTCGTCCCTGGTCCCCGTGTCCCTTCTCCGTTTTATCTCCTCCCCAGGGTGTTAGGAAGTGTCACCACCCAATTTCTGCACCCCATAAACCCCATAAACGCTGGCACCACTGATTAAGGAGGGCCATGCAATTCCCTACTCATCATCCTCACTAATTTTGCTCTCCTGCTTTTTAGCCTCCCTCCCCCCACCTCCACTCTGTCTGAACTGTCCGTCTGTCCATCCCACCCACCCGAGTGCTTGGTGCTGCAGCCAGGACCCCCCCGGGAGGGCGGGGGGCACCCACAGGCTCTGGGTCCCTTTATGGGGGGCAGAGCTGTGGGGCAGGGGAAGGAGAAGGAGGAAGGATGGAGAGGTGGAGAGAAGGAAGATGGAGGGAGGAAGAGGAGGCAGCGGGGGGGGTGCCGGGGGGGGGAGTTACCTGCGACAAGCGTCCAACCTCCAGGTAGAAGCAGATGATGAAGGCGTTCCAGCCGACCCACAGCACCAGCCACACCGCGTACTGCCGAGAGGAGAGCGGGTCAGGACACGGCCCTGCCACAGGGACCTTCCCCGCTCCATCCCTCCCTGCCCTGCTCATGGCATCCTGCCCGATCCGCAGGGATTTATTTGGATACGGGGAGGGACCTGGGGCTGAGCCATCCCTGGGGGCTGCACCCGGGCGTGGGGAGCAGCGGCCGTGGCGGTACCTACCATCATGAGGTATTTGGATCTGTACTGGATGGTCCCAAAAATACCCAAAATAACAGCCATGATGTGTAAAAAATTAGCCAGGATGGGTGCCCACTGGTAGCCCAGGAAATCAAAGATCTGCCTCTCCAGCGCCGCCACCTGCAACAGAGCAAAGGGCGGGGGGGGGGGGGCAGGTATTAGAGCAGGGCATCGCTCACCGCAGCAGCTCTTGGGGTGCTAAAGGCAACGAGCAGCCGGTAATTAATGGGAAATCCCGCGGATAATTAGTCGCAATAGGCTGAAGTGTCTGCGTGATGCATTGCCCGGCGGTGGGGGATGCATCACGGTGAGCGAAGGGTTATTAGGAATATTTGGAGCTGAGAAGGGGGAACAGGGAGATGTTGTCAGCTCGTCACCCTCTGTGCCTCAGTTTCCCCGTCGCTCAGGTCTCGGGCACTGCTGAAAATCACCCTCCAGGCCGGGTCTATCCCTGAGCTCAGCTTATCCAGGGAAAAACCTCCTGCTCAGGTCGTGCACGGGGGTCCCCTGGTATTTTGCCAGTGATTTTTCTGCCCGTCCTGGCCAGCTTGTCATGTGCCTTCCCCTGCCCAGCGCCACCGGGGTTT
This sequence comes from Gallinago jamesoni, assembly GCA_025769975.1. Classification (NCBI taxonomy): domain Eukaryota; kingdom Metazoa; phylum Chordata; class Aves; order Charadriiformes; family Scolopacidae; genus Gallinago; species Gallinago jamesoni. Next base: position 6,157,682 of record JAOQGH010000009.1, read on the forward strand.
GCTCACCGGGATCATGTGGAGCCCGAACGTAAGGACGTGACGCAGCCTCGTAAATCTCAGGGCACCCCCCCCCGCGCCAGGGACGGCAGCCGGTGGGATCTGCCCCTTATCCCAGCCCTTATTTATGGCTCCCTTTCCTACCGGCTCGGGGTCTGTTACTCTTAATTACAGGATTAGCTTAAAGAGAGGTGGTAGCAACGGTGAGAGAGCGGCGTGGAGCGCTCACCGGTGGTTTTAAATTAAAAAAAAAATGGAGATTTGATGAGGCTGTGGATTTTTTAGGGAAATTTTAGGAAAGTTTGGAGTGCATCGGACACTGCGCTCCCCAAGGGCGTGGGGACAGGGCTGCAGCAAGACGTGTCTCCATCAGCCTTGCAAACCAAAAAAAAATCTCTTTCTATTTCTCTTTCTGACAGCCCAGCCCTGTCTCATTGCTCTTTGAGATGCCCCAGATTCACCCAATAAACCCCGTGAGCTCTGGGGCCCCAAGTTCCTCCCCATGGCACCGTGCCTCAGTTTCCCCTCCTGCTGCAACGACTCTCGTCCTGGCAGGGAAGGGCGAGTTTATCCTGAAAATCACAGCAGAAAACAGCTTTACATCCCCCCCCCTCCATTCACCGGCAGCTTCCCCCCGGGACATGGATTTAGGGGAGCTCCATCCTCGAAGGTCCCACGGGGGTTACGGCCGCGGGGCTGCCCCAGGGCCCTGCAGCATCCCTGCCCATCCAGCCCGACTTAACGTGTCCTAATTACAGGGGGGGGAAATAAACGAGGTGGCAAAAGTCCTTCCCTGAGTGTTTCACAAGGCCGAGGCAGGGCTAAAGCATCAGTGTGCGCAACCGCCAGCCGTGCCTCAGTTTCCCCACCCGTAAAGCATCACGCACTCATTGACTCGGCTTAGCGAGGGCTCTTAATTAGTGCCTGGTTTAGCCCAGCTCCATCCTGCCAGCGGGAGAAAAGGCAAAGGCAGAGCCGAGGACTGTGGCATCCCATTCCCTACCCCCGGGGCAGGATCGGCTGGATCCGCGCCGGATCCCTTTAATTGATCCCGGGTTCAATTAAAGGCGATGGAACGCCACGGAGCAGCCGAGGCCGGGCAGCGCCTGGATGCGGGACCAAGGCTGTTTGCGTCGAGGCTTAATCCACTTCCACGCTGTTTAAACTCTCCCAGGAAACAGCCTTTGGAAATACTTACAACGCAGCCGTAAATCTTTTAAGTTGTGGAATGTAAATAATAAATGATACAAGGAGCGTGGTGCCCGGGGTTTTACAGCCATCCATCGATCGGGTGGCTGTTGACAGAGCTGCTTAACGGGAGTGAGATGTGAAGGCTGCAAGTTTTGGGTACCAAAGAGTCTCCAAGCAGAGGGATGGGGCCATGATGAGCCTCCGAGAGCATCCCATGAGAGCATCCCATGGAGCCAGAGCGATGAGTTCACGCCCTCGGGCTCCTTCACTCCAGGGAGAGGCTGAAGGAGAAGGAGCTGGGGAAAAGCCTGGTCAAACCGAATCCTTTCTCATCCCGAGGAGAGGCAAAATCAGGGGCAGACACCACAGGCTCCCCGAGGATGAGCGAGGGCTGCTAATTGCACCGAAAAGCTTTGCCAGAGCCGCCCCAGCAGGTAAAACGCTGCTTCGTGTGCACCCTCATCCCAGTTTATTCCCTCCACGGGAACAGCAAGCCCCCCGAGCATCACCCCAGGGTGCAGCAGGCAGGGAGTCACGCCTGGGGACACGGGGCAGTGACCGCCCCATCCCTCACCCTCATCCCAAGCTGTGCCACCCCCAGTGCCCAGGC
>JAOQGH010000009.1:6171466-6182928 GCA_025769975.1 Gallinago jamesoni
TTAAATTTGGGAGGCCCACAGGAACAGCAAACAAGGTGGGGAACCAGGAGAGATACAGGGAGTCTGACCCCCGAAAAACCAAATCCTGGAGGTGAGACAAACACTGGGGCTGGATCGTGATGGTGGGTGAGCAGGAGCCGGCCGCTCCGGGAAAAGCAGCTTTGGGGCATCAGAAAGAGGAGGATTGGGACAAACCAGCATCCAAAAATCTGCAAGACCCTGTGCCGTGCCTGGATGGATGGATGGATGGATGGATGGATGGATGGATGGATGGATGGATGGATGGATGGATCCTGGCCGAGATGTCCCCACCAGCCCGCAGTGGCCAAGCCTGTTTGGACAAGGATTAAGCCGCAGGCAATTTCGATGCTAATTCTCCCAGTTAAGTTCTTTAGCCTGACATCTGTGAGAAGCAAGAGGTAATTTCCCCTGGATCTCAAAACGGCACCTCAAAGACGCCGTTAATATAATCCGATAGAGGGGAAGAAAAAAAAAAATATATAAAAAAGTCCAATTTACTGACTTATTTAGTGACACCTTTCGTAATCAATTCTCCCAGGAAAGAAATACTGATTAAAGCCAAGCGCATCGCTATGGAAACCGGCAGTCCCTCCTCCCACGACCCGCAGGCTGGGAAGGAGAAAAATCGGGTGAGGAAATCTGCCTGGTAACAGCCCCGTTAATGAGCCGGGGAGCAAAAATAATCCCTCAGAGCGACGCCGCCGCGAAAGGAGCAGCCGGTGGCAGCCGGTGGGGAGGCGAAACTGTGCGTGGCTCCCAAAATATTTATTTTTCTGGGAGGGTAGAGCTGTTTGGGAGGAGAAGGGGATGCTCCTGCATCCTGGAGGGATGAAGGGGGCATCCGGAGGTGATACCCAGGGGTGACTGGGCACACTCACCCAGCTCTGCGAGCGTGGGTGTTTCTTCCAGTGTTTAATTTTCTAGCCTTAAAATACATGCTAAACCCACCCTGAGATGGGGGTTTAAGAGATCCAGCTGCCAGCAGCCCACAAGAAGGTAGCTCCCAGCACAAAAGGGATTTATACGAGCAATCCTGTGGGTTTCTCTCTCCTTGGGGTGATTCCCCACCCTGATGCCTGGCGAGGGGCATCACTGCTCGCTGCAGGCAGGGCTGCCATGCCCACGCTCGTCCCTGCACGAGCGAAACCCTCCTGGGCCAGAGATTCTTGGAGAATCGGGGATTTATTCATATTTCCACATTGAATAATAGCCCCAAGCTCCTGGAGGGTTTGGGGGTCTCCTCCTTGAGACCTCCTCTTCCTCCTCCTCACCCCAGCACCTCACAAGGAAAAGAGGCTTGAGACACCCATGGGTGCTGGTTAGGCAAGGATAAAGCTTCCCATGGGATGAATATGAAAGCACTCGGGTGGTGGGAAGCAGCCGGGACCGGCAGCAAGCAGCACGGAAGGGACTTGGCTGTTTCCCCGAGCACCCAGGATGGTTTTTTGGGTGCTTTAAGGAGCGCAGGTCTGCTCAGGACATCATTAGTGCCTCTCATTATCTACTGAGGGATATAATAACAATCCCACCTGGCATTTTCCTTAAATTCCCGACATCACCATCACTGTCACCGTGCCCAGGGATGGGATGGAGCCCCACTGCTTCAGCAACGGGCCCACGGTCCAGCCCAGGGCTGCGGTCTGGCAGGACCAGAGCATCCGACCGCTGCCGTCAAACTGCAACATTGGAGCTGGAGAGGCATCTGAATGGATGTGCCGTCTTAATAAAACCCAGAAACCTGAATATTTTGAACAATTCCTTCAGCAAAAGAGCCGGTGCTGCTAAACCCGCCGATACCTTTCCCATTCATCGTAGAGAAGATTTAACAAGGCGCCTTCGCAGAGCGTGCCGCGACCACCGGCGCGTCGTTAAACGCCGCGATTAACAGCTGCCGCGGATGGGAGCTCATTAGAGACTTCTTAAACATCCATAAAAATTGCTTTTATTAATTGGTTCATCCTCTTTTTATACCAACCACTCTCGGGAGGATTTTTTTTTGGGGGTGGCTTTTCACGAACCCCTTTGTTGGGTGTTGGATGGGGAGCTCCCGGGGCTGGGTTCACAGCTGGATGCTTGGCCACATCCTTGTCATGACAAGGCGTGACACCGGGATGTCACAACGGGTGACAACGCCAAAGCTGAGCAGGGGGACAATGCCCCCCTCCAGTATCCCAAACCCCACAGCAGGGCCAGCACAGCCATCATTCTGCCCCCTCCCACAAGGATGTGAGCCCATCCCCTTGGCGTCGGGGCCCGCCCCACATCAAGGAAACTGGGATTTTCCCCAAAAGCCAGTTTCTTCCTCCGTAACCACACTGGATGGCTTTGCTAGCCAGGAGATGGGTGCTGCCCCAAGTCATCCCCCTTTTGGGTGCACCAACAGGAGGGATAAGGATTTCCACAACAAAATTTTTGGGGGAAAATGAGCCCGGCATCACCCATGGGCTGGACACGGGACTGGGGGAAACTCCTGAGGTCCTCGTGTAGGTGGCCCCATGGCCTGGACACTGGAATCAGGGGGACTCCTGTGGTCCCCACATGGGACCCTCCACAGCCTGGACACAGGACTGATGCTCCCACCACCTCCTGGGGTCCCCACATGTGTCCCCCCGAAGGAAATGGGGCTCTGGGGCTCTCCTCGTGTGCCCCTGCTCCATGCCCTCCTCTGCTGGGGGAAGGGACACACCAGTCCCACCAGTGGCCCGGCTAACGAGGGCGCCACTAATTGCAGGGCAGGCAGGCAGCCCACACCCCATGTATAATTCAAGCCCCTTCGTTAGGGCTGGGTTTGATTTGTCTGCCAAGTGCCACCATCCCATGGGACGCCCCCAGCCCGGCCACCACTCAGATCCTTCTTGGGGGGGGGGAGGGGCTTGATTAAAAATAATTAGGGCTTGGGGCTGCTGCAAGGCAGGAGGCAGTGTCATTAGCGGGATCGGGGTCGTTAGTGGGGTCGGGGTCCTCCCTGCAGAGGCAAAGATGGAGCAGGGGCACACAGGCTGAGCTTCAGAGCCCCAATTCCCAGCAGTGCACCACCCCCCCCTTCCCCCCTAAGTCCTGTGTCCAGGCCATGGGTGCTGGGGTGCTGCTGGGCTGAGTTTTCCCCTCAAATTTGGAGATGGAAATCCTCATGCTTCCTCCGGGTGCATCCAAAAGTTGGGGTGGTTTGGGGCAGCAGCACCCTGTGGGTGCCGAATTGGGGGGCAGCACCCATCTCCTGCCTGGTGGGGTGAGAGCACTCACAGGGTGACGGGGAGGACCTCCACCTGCCGGAGCATAAACCGGCCCCAGATGGGTGAGGGTGTCCCTAAACACAGCCCCTGACACCCACTGGAGCAGGTAGACACCCCAAATTCATTGTGGCATCACTTGCCCAGGCTTCCTGGACCAGCCATCCCAGTGCCAGGCGGGGGCATTGCCAGCCCCCTGCCCGTCACCGGTCCCCAGCTCAGCCCCACAGCCCAGCAACGAATTCAGGCTGGGCTTAAGGGGCTGGGGGCAGCAGCAAACCCCCCCGGCAGCCCCGGGACTCACCCCAGCCCAGCCAACCTCTGCTCGGCATCACCCACACAACTGTTGAGCTTCGGAAAGAAAAGAAATCTATAAATAAAGTCTTTAATAATCAATTGGTGTTTATCGAGCGGGTTGTAACACCACCAGGCTGCTGCTGCCAAATTAAATCCTTGTTTGGAGTCACCGAGTCAGAGACGTGATGCAAATTCCCCGGAGGGAATACGACAGGTCCCGGCACTGATGCGGCACGTGCTTCCCCGTCCCTCCGGGCTCTGCCCCGAGTCCTTCCCAGGGAAAAAGGGGGTGACATCCCAGGCGTCCCCCAGGAGCAAGGGGCGAGGGGACGTGACCGCGTCCAGGGCTGCAGTGGCAGAGCTGGAGGGGACAGAGGCAGGGCCAGGCTGGGCACGAGGACCCACAGCCCTTGGGGACCATCCCCGCTCCCTGCGAGCTCCATGCCCAGTCCCAGCCCTGCAGCATCGTCCCCACGATGTCCCCACGGGGCTGCCTATCACCCATGGGGCTCCCGAAGGCCACGTTGCCATGCCAGGGGGATGCCACCACAAATACGCACGTGTCACCCTCCAGCAAGCCCCCAGTGCCATCTCCAGCCCTGGGGAGCAAACTGGCACCCTCAGGTCCCCCCAAAGCTCCCTGCACTCTCACCACCCCACCAGCTGCTGTCTCAATGGTCTCCACACCACCACAGGGACTCGGTGCCAGCCCTGTGCCACCCCCATGCCCATCACAGGGCTCTTGCTGTGTCCCCCCTCCCGACGGGGGGCGGGGCGGGGGGGGAGGGAAACTGTCCCAGATGCTACGAAAAGGGGCCAGGAAAGAATGGTTTCTCCTGAGAATCCCAGCAGCTGCCGAGGGGATTTGGCAACCAGCCGGTGACAGGCTGGAAGAGGAGGGGACAGCAGGGGACAGGAGCTGAGGGGGGTCTCCTGGCAGTGCAGATGGGGAGGCTGTGCCCCTGGGGCAGGCATAAAGGGGACAGGGCGGGCTCCTGAGCCAAAACAGGGAGAGAAAAACAAAGAAAATACAAATCAGTGTCTGTAAGGGGTCTGTGTGAAGCTGCCCGCCCCGTGCCTGGCTCCTGCGCCCACAGGATGGGTGCTGGGTCCCCTCCCCAGGGCTGGGGGACACGGTTTAGATCAGTGGGGGACCCCAGCTGAGCCCCACAGCCATGGCCAGCACTGCCACGCTGCCTCCCGCCGCTCCCAGGCATTTGGTGGAGAGGAGGAGGGGGAGGATGTGCGTGCAGGAGAGAGCCCCGAGGGGTCACCGGGGACGGGGACAAGGACTCTCAGTTCGACACGTCCACGCAGTAGCTGAGGACCACCATTAATCTGAGCCATTACTGCACAGAATTAGAGAGTGGACAGGTTTTCCCCAGGGCTCCCGTTAGCCTCAGCGTCCCTCGCTCTGCTGCCCAAGCATCCTCCACTCCCACTCTGAGCATCCCCTGTGATCACCCCGAGCATCCTCCACTCCCTGAGCATTCTCCATCATCCCCTGAGCATCCTCTACTCCCACTCCGAGCAATCTTCCACTTGCACTCTGAGCATCCTCCATGATCATCCCAAGCATCCTCCACGCCCCGAGCATCCTCCATGATCACCTTGAGCATCCTCCACGCCCACCCTGAGCATCCTCTACTCCCTGAGCATCCTCCTCGCTCACCTTAAGCATCCTCCACTCCACAAGCATCCTCCATCATCACCCCGAGCATCCTCGACTCCCACCTGAGCATCCTCCATCATGACCCCAAACATCTTCCACTCCACCCTGAGAACTCTCCACTCCCACTCTGAGGACCCTCTGCTCCCACCCTGAGGATCCTCCTCTTCCCTGGGACATTTTCCAGCCAGAACTCTGTACCCGGGTGTCCTTGTGGGGTGGCAGAGGGGACAAGGCGTCAGGCAGAGGCACACCACTCCAGCATCAGCATGATGTGCCCACAGCTCCCCGCAACCCCCCAGCCCCAAACTGGGACAATCTCTAAGACAGAGCGAGGGCACTCCCAGCCCTCGGGCTTCCCAGTTCCCTTCCACCAAAATTCTTCCCGTTTTCCCTCCCCAGCAAGGACCAAGGGAAGGAACCGCTCTGCCCCCGCTCGTCTCCAGCTCCTGGTGTCACTCCCAGTGTCACTCCTGGGGACAGTGTGCCATGCAGCTGTGGTGGGAAAGGGCTGCACTATCGATCAGGTTATGGGAAGAGACCAGAGTGACCCAGAGTGCTAATTAGCCTTCATCAAAGTAATTATCCCGAGAACCAAGCAGCAGGCCAGCTCTCAGAGCTTGCTCCCTGCCCTGCCTTTGGTTGTCTCCCCTGTGTGACTGTGACACCAGAGCAGACATGGTGGCCGTGTCCCCTGCTTGGATGACACCCAGTGAGGATGATGAGGGTGCCGGGACATGGCCAGGCTCAGAAGCCCAACAGCTCGGCCAGTGCTGGTGGCTTTGCAGTGTCATTGCTGTCACTGCCAGCCCCCGGGTGCCCAAGGGATGCTCAGTTCCGGGGGCTGCCCCACACTGCAGTGTCACCTCCCCAGCATCCCCCCGAGGGGGCAGGTCCCCGCTGCTGGGTTGGAGCTGGGATGTGGCACCACTTGTGCACAGTGAGCAACCTGCACACACGTGTGACAAAGGGCAACTGGCCAGCCCCCTGTTTGAGTGATTCACACCCATCTGTCCCCACCGAGGGCTGCAAACAGCCCCCAGCACGGGGTCCCACCATCCCCTGGCGGGGGGGGGATGCAGCCAGATTCATTGCAGCCCCCAAATACTTGTGTTTTCTCACACACGACTGGGCACCTGAGCAGCTCTGGCATTCCCCCCCCCCCCCCCCCATGCCATCCTGCATCCCTCCCACAGAGCTCCTGCTTCCTAAACCCTCCCTGGCATCACCAGGATGTGCTGAGCCCCCCAACACCTATTCTGAGCCCCCCAACACCCATGTCGAGCCCCCCAACACCCATCCTGAGCCCCCCAAACACCTGTGCTGAGCCCCCTGACTCCCCACAGGCACCCAGCAGCCAAGGGAAGGGGGAAACATCACCCCAACGTGGGTTCCCACAGCACCACCCACCCTGGCACAGGGACACCTGGCTGTAAAAATCCCCAGTAAATGATAAAGTGACAGTGTACGGCATCGGGGCGGGGTGGGAGGGGTGGCTGGGGGGGGGGCACATCCTGCCCCACCGCTCCCATCTGGATGCTGGCAATGCAACCCTCGGGCAATTGGCTTTTTCTCCCCCAAACCCTCTCCTGCCGCAGAGCGAAAACCCAAGGGGGGTGAAATTTCCCAGCCGAGCAAACAGGAGCCGTTATTAATCTTATTAATAAACCACTCGGGGTTTAACGTCCTGGTTAAACACAGCCGGGGCTGCTCTCTGCCAACTTTGCCTTCCTGGTTTTCCAGGCTGTTAGGTACACACTCTGAAAATTGAAATAACTGCTTTCAGAAAATAAAGACTCCCAGGGGCCCACCCTGAGCCCCTATGCCCCCCCCCCCCCGGGATTCAGGCAGGGGTTTTTTCTCCCCACTCAACCCCCCACGCTCCATCGCTTCCAGCCAAAAACCACTCCCAGCTCCACGCTGCGATGGGGACAAGGGCATCCCCGGGTGTCCCAGGAGGATGAGGGATGGGATGAGAGGTGTGACGCGGCTGGGCTTGGCCAGGTGCCGCAGCGATCAATACGCAATAACCCGCATCCCGCCGGCCGGCACCGGAGGAGCTGTTAAGCCCCTACAGCCGGCGCTGATGGGAACAGCAGGGTTTTGTGGGATTTTCATCCCTGCCCTGTGCTCCTGGAGGTTTTCTCTCCTTTCCATGAGGATAACCCCCAAGCCCCCGTACCCAGCGACGGCTGCAGCATCCCAAGGGCTCCCCAGTCCCACGGAGGGAGGTGATGCCGGCAGGACCCCGCTCCCCAGGGTGATATGTGACGGCTGCCGGGTTACAAAACCCTTTTTCCAGCATCGGCACAAGAATGGGAGAATGGTGGGAGGATGCTGGTACCCCGGTGCCTGCACCCAGCATCCTCCCAACAGCTGGAACCCGCCTCCGTATCCACATTTTTTGGGGAAGCAGGACCAGTGCCAGGGGCTCAGTGCTGGGTCTGAGTCCCATAAAGGGATGTGGGTTTCCCGTCGGGAACTGAATTTCTCCAGGACGAGTTCTGAACTGATTGAGCCCCGCATCTTTCTCCCCGCTCCATTATTCGGCCCCTCCAGGTCTTCCCCGTGCCTCCTCTCCGGAGAATCCCGGGGGGAGAGGAGCCGACAGCTCCATTGCAGGGAGAAAACGTGGTGGGAGCCATGGGAGCCCACGGGCTGGGGGAGAGCATCCCCTGGGGCTCAGAGTCTGCAAACAAACAAAGCCACCAGGAGCTCGGCCGAGATGTTCATTGATCCAGGAGCCCGTCCCCGCCTCGCCCCGCGCCAGGCAACACTCGCCACCGTCCCCCCCGGCTCCGCACACGTTCTCCGGCTGCGATTTTATTCCTTCTCTTCTCTCTTTCGATTACCGAAACAAGCATCATTGATTTTTAATAGCGCTAATTTTTTTCCCTCACGGAAAGACACCTGGGATTAAATCAAATCGCTTACCGGCACCTAAAACACTATGGTGGCAGCTCGGTCCCTTTCAGGCAGCCAAACTTGTGAGCTCAATAACAAACAAGATCAAGTTGGGCTGGACAAGGCTCATTTTCCCAGACATCAATTAGGCCACTGGTTTTTAGGCTTTGCTGCTCACACCGTGCATCCTCTCCTTCCCGTGCTCTCGCAGCTTCGGTGTCAGGCCAGGCTGTTTTCTGCCTCAGCCTCTTTATTTTCTCTACAGCCCAACCCTCTGAGACATTTATTTCCCAGTCCCCATCACTCCCACCTCTGTTGCAAACCGGCGTGAATGATTTAGAGAGATCTTCAACCCGTCTCGTTAATACTCCTGGGTGCACATTAGCTGGTCCTGCAAATTTAGACGTACTGCACTTTAATCGTGGTTTTAATTGCGAGCGGTAACGCTCTGCCTTCCCAAACGTGCGCCCATAAAGCTTTACAGCGGCCTGTCAAGCCAGGCTCTGCCCGTGAATAATGCGGATGCACGGGAGGATGCACGTCCAGGTGGAGCTCTAGGATGCTCCCCCGTGGCCACCTACACGTGGGGTCCCTCCTGTGACTCTTGGGGTGGTCACCTGGGGAGGTGACGAGGTGGGCTGAGGTTTTTCAAGCCTCTAACACAGGCGATTCCCACCTCGGGGTCGTGGGCGCTGCCCATCCCTGGAGCATCCCCGTCCCCTCTGCGCCAGCACCCACCACCCCGCAGCACCCCCGGGCGCGGAGGCAGCGCCGCACCCCTGGGGTCCTGTCTCACCCAGACGGGGTGCAGGGAAACAAGGGGCTCCAGCCCCGATGCCGCCACCAGCCCCCCATTTCCATGGCAACCATGCAAATGTGAAAGCTTTCCATAATCATTAGGGAGCGGAGTGGAGCAGTATAAACAGTGACTGCAGTAGATTACATGCCTATTATGAACAGTCGCGCCTTCTGAGCGCTGGTAATTATACCTAATTGTGCATTTAATTGTGTAATTGAAAACCCCCATCCAGAGTTCAGCCCAGGCTCTTTTCCCCCATCCCCGGTGGGGGGAAGGTGGCCGGGGACAGTTCTGGCCCCGTTGTCCTGGTGCCGTCCCCGCGCCGGGGATCGGGCACGATGGGAACCACGCGAGGACAAAAGATGCCAGCAGATGTTGGAGGCGGCCGACGCTCGCCGGAGCCAGAGGGTTGGTGGCCAAAAATGGGCAAATGAGGGCAGGAAGGGTGATTGGGGACAGCAGCAGACAGCAGGGTAATGACACTGCCCAGGGTGCAGCGGGGTCCCACTGGGGAAGGGGGTGGCACAGAGGGATGGTGGGTGGTTGAGGGATGCAGGGGATGGGACCATCCTCTCCCTTCACCCATCCTTCGTTAAGCTGACCTCATTAGCTCCTTCTCCAGGCTCGGTGATGGAGGGGGGTGTGTGTGTCACAACCTGGAGGCTCTCAGTGCCTCATGCAACCCCCACGGCTCGGGCAGGCAGGGTGGGATGGAGATGTGGTCCCTCTCCCTGCACCCCGACCCCGGGAGGCTGCGGGAGGAAGGATGCCTGTGCTGGTACAGCGTGGCACAGTGTGGCATGGCACCACACGCCATCGGCACCGCACACCACCAGCCTGGCAGGCTGTGCCAGGCAGGAGGTGCCAACTGAGCTTTGCTTTTCCAGCCAATTAAAGGAGAAAGAGAGAAACAAAGAAAGAAATGAAACCCTGGATTGGAGCGATGCTGAGCTCCGCCAGGCAGAGGTGGGAGCACTGAGAGTCTCCTGTCTCCACCTGGCTCGGGGGCTGGAGCTGCATCCCACCCCCCGGTGAGCCCCACACCACAGGGGGAGGCAATGGGGTCACCACTCTGGGATAGAAAAGGAGCTCGCTCCAGAGCCCTCCACCAGCGCCTGAACACGGCCCCGGGGCACAGAGTGGGACGGCCAAGGGGTGTGTGACAGCAGCTGGCTGGATCCTGCCAGACCTCAGCTTCCACCAGTCCACATCCCGACACCCCGTTTCACTGCCTTCGAGGTCGGGTACACCCCCTGCAGCAGCACCACAGTCCTGGTCTGCATCCGACACCATTAGGCTTCAGAGTTAACAAGAGCCATGGCTTATGGCTCTTACACCCCTGTGCCCATGCTGGCAGTGGCAAGTGGGGCAGCAGCATCACCTCCAGGTTCATTTTCCATCCAACCCCCTCAGCAGCTCTCACCTTTGCATAAAGAAAAGACCAATCCTCCCAACACCACCCCCCCATTCCCAGGGAACGGGATCTCACCACCGCAAACCCCCTCCAGCCAGCTCTTCAGTCTCCCAGATGATGGGGAGGACCAGCAAAAACTCAAGAGTTTTAATTTCACCCCACCTCATCAGCATAAATATCTCCTGGCAGCCCCTCTTCGAGGTGGGGCAGGGTTGGTGGGGGTCTGGGAAGCGAATCCCTGGGGTTTTTCTGGAGAAAAAACCCAACAAATGGATGCAAAATCTGGCAGGTGCTCCTTGTCCCCCGGGAACAGAGACACCCAACGCTCGCAGCGTCACCTCGCTGAGTCGGGGAGAGGGAGCGTGCAGGGTGTTTGGATGCTCCGAAGCAGCTGCCCTGGCTCCCTGCCATAACATGGCCCAAAAACCAGTTTCCCAAACTGGTTCAGGTGCAGCGGCTGCCCCGAGGTCGGGGCTGTGTGGGGTGGAGGAGGCAGGGAGGGCTCTGCCTGCACCGGGCGGGACATTCTGCCTTCTCCCACCCCAGCCCGGGGGACCCCGCACAGGGACCTCGTGCCCAGCGGGTGCCAGCAGCACCCCGGCACCCTGCAGCATCCTCTGCCACCAGGAGCATTCCCCGTGTCTCAAGGGGACAAGGGACCAGGGGCACATCCCCTGGGGACCAGGTTGCAAATATTGGGGAAACCAACGGGGACATGAGGCAGTGCCCACCGGGTGACAGTGGCACCTGGGGAGCTGCAGGAAGGTGCCTGTGCGGAGGTGGCCCAGCTGTGAGGACCAGCCAGAGATGGTAGCATCACCCTGGGGTGATGCTGGTGGCACCACCCCCGCTGCTTCATTTAAGGGAAACTGAGGCACAGGCTGGCTGGTGATTTGGAAGTTCAGCAAGCCAGCATGCTGGCTGGACCACCCCACTGCTGGCACAAGCTGACCCCACAGCAATGGGGCACGGCTTCCCGGCAGCCCCAGCACGCACCAATTCAACCCCAGCCCCAGTGGCTGGGGGCACTGGGAGCACGGCTGTCCCACCCACAGAGCAGAGGGCCCAGGCCAGGTGTCAGGGCTACCTGGACAGGGCGCCACGAGCCCTGCAGTGCTGACCCCATGT
>JAOQGH010000009.1:6204488-6221530 GCA_025769975.1 Gallinago jamesoni
CTCTGGGCAACCCTGCTTTGGCAGGGGGGTTGGACTGGGTGGTCTCTAGAGGTCCCTTCCAACTCTGACAATTCCATGATTCCATACCTGTGTTGTCCATTGCGTTGGAGAGCAGGTAGGAGCCTTCCGAGCTGAGGCTGAGGCCCGTCACCGAGTCTGCGTGGCCTCTCATGGTGTAAGTGAGCTTGTTCTGGCGCAGGTCCCACACCTTTCAGACACAACAGTGCAGTTTAACAAGAAGGCAGCCAAGACTGTTGGAACTGCAATCAGTCATCTGATGACAGCGACTTTCAATTTCAGTTGGTGGGGTCTGAACAGCTACAATACAAGGCTAGAATTTTATTTGCTTTGTAGGAAAAATGAAATTAGCCCCTTAGAAGATTTCTTACCACAGGCATCCAACCACCAAGGAGCTAAATGTCAGCAGCCTCATGGATGCAGGAATCCCTCTCTACCCGTCTATAGCTCCCCCGGCTCCCAAATTCCACTGACTGATGGCACAGAGCCAAAAATCCCCCAATTTCACGCTGTTCTCTCCCGAAGAGGGGCAGTGGGAACAGATCTCATGTGAGCACTACACTTAGCAATGGCTCTCTGGCAAGCACATGCTCCTCACGCCTGAGGTAATGCTGGAGCCCGAGGTTAAGGGACAGCAAGAGAGACTGAATCATACAGCTCTCAGGGAAACCTCAGCTACCAGCTGAATGAAACGCTGAGCTTGCTCTCAAATAAGAACTTTCCACACCAGCAGGTGACAAAGTGAGTTGCAAACTGGAGCAGAGGACAGAGAACATGGATGCATCACCACATTTTCTTTAGTTTACCTCATATATGGCTCCAGAGCCTGCGCGAGGGGCACAGGCTGCCAGGAGAGGCAACATTCCGCATGGGCTCCAGCGGGTGACAACAGCACTAGGACACTTGGCCAGGAATGCCAGGGCTGCCCAGGCTGTCACATGGCAAAGGGCCCTGGACCACCTCCCTCAGAGCTTATTGGCCCTGTATCAACAGTGAGGTCAGGCACTTGACCAACGCAAGGTGTGATGGGATGGGAAAGGTGTGTGCAGTCAGAAAGCCACACAGGGACATGCAGGAATCCTACCTTAATATCATTGTCGATGCCTCCAGAGATGATCTGGTCACTGGTGTCATTGAAAGTCACGGCCAAGACCTGATACGTGTTCTGGAAGGTCTGGACGGCAGCTTTTTTCCTGATATCCCAGAGCTGAAAGGACATGGCAGTTGTAAAAGTTGCACAGAGATATTCAATGATAAAGCTATAGGAGGCTGCACAGGTGTTTGGCAGAGACTCAAAACACGCTCCTGAAATCCCCTCCTTTAGATCTCAGATCTCTGTAAAAAATACAATAAAAGCCTGGTGGGGTCAGAGAATGGGAGTGAGAGCGAGGGAAAAAGGGGCTAGTATGTGAGATTTCATTAATAGCTTGCCTTTCTCCTGCTTTCTTAACACAGTTCAGTGGGAAAAGTACAACTGAGCAGTTGAATCTTCTTCATCACCCCAAAGAATTACAGAAAAATAGCAGCAGTGGAATTTTATTTAAAATTTTTGATTTCTGAAATCAGAAGAGCAACGAAAGGCTGAATTTAGCCCACTTAAACTGGAAGACCCACAAAATTCTTTCAAAGATCCCATCTTATTTTCATCCCAGATGATCTCCGTGTACAATACACTGACCTTCACAGTCCCATCATCGCTGCCAGTACAGACAAGCTGGGGCCCTCGTCTCGCTGGGTAACAGGAGTTAACGAAGGAGGTATGGCCCTTCAGCCTCTTCACTCTCTCTCCAGTCTCGCTGTCCCACACGGCCACGGTTTTGTCTGTGGATGCGGAGAACAGCATGCTGTGGAGAAGAAGCACCGTGAGGTTCTGCATTTCCAAAACATTTCTTCCCTCCCACCTGTTTTGCTCTCAAGTTCTGGGATCAAAGGTGGAAATATTCAGCAGGAACACGCCACAGAGAAGGATCTCCCCCATACACCACGACAAGGGCCGTGTTTCAGAGTGGGCTGACCGGCACTGGGGCAGCTGCTCGGGAGGTACTCCCATTAACACCCATTTCTAGATACACATAAATTGGTTTTCTGCCTCCTCAAACACTATCTGGGATGAACCCAGGAAGGAAAGCTCAGCTCAGGGGCAATACTGAGGCAGCCTTTTAAATTAACAAATATTTCATTTACTTTCTTTCCCTCCCCGGTGTCTCCCGGATGACTGAGACTACCTTTCCACTGTTCCTCAAGACAGAAATCAAGGGCACTGGTGGGTCACATCCTTTTTCTTAATCTCAACTAGGCACCACTCCTTACCCGTGAAAGCCACACTACAAGCATTCGCTGCACGTGGACTGAGCAGGGGCAGAGAGGTGCTCTGAGGGACTGGGGCCAGCACAAAGCACTTTCCTCAGAAAGTGCTGGGCCCAAGGCCAGAAGCCATTGCACAGCCCTTACCTGCCGTCAGTGTTATAGTGCAGCTCCATAACTGCCCCGCTGTGTCCCTTCAGGGTGGCGTAGTTATCGCAGTCCCCGTAGACATTCCACAGCACTGGGGGAAAGGGAGGAAGAGGTAAGTCCAGGAAACACCTCCCTGCTGTGGGCAGAGCAAACAAAATGAACTACGTCCCATCGCCACTGTCGCCTCCAGCCTGGGATGACGTGTAACAATAGAGAAGTATCGTGTGAGTCCCAGAAGGACAGACAGCTTTTATGCTTTCAGATCAAACTGATTTTTTAATGAAAAGTAACGAGTTTCACCTCAGCAAGGAAAGCATTTCTGCAGATTGCTGCAGTCCAACACAGATGGATGGTAACCTGTGTGAGGGACCTGGGAACACAGGGCTATGACCAGCAAGGTGTGTTACCAGTCCCGTCTCAGGACAATGACCTGCAAGAGTTGCTGGAAGAAGCTTCTCCCTCCCCAATTTGTGAAGCACCTCATACTCAGGACCCAGCAAGGTGTGGGCTGAGATAAAACCCCATCACTGCACAATCATAGAATAGTTAGAGTTGGAAGGGACCTTAAAGATCATCAAGTTTCAACCCCCCTGCCCTGGGCAGGGACACCTCCCACCACACCAGGTTGCTCTAAGTGCCATCCAGCCTGGCATTAAACACTTCCAGAGATGGGGCAGCCACAACTTCCCTGGGCAACCTGATCCAGTGCCTCACCACCCTCACAGGAAAGAATTTCTTCCTGATATCCAATCTAAATCTCCCCTCTTCCAATTTAAAACCCTTACCCTTTGTCCTGTCACTGCACTCCCTGACAAAGTGTCCCTCCCCAGCTCTCCTGTAGCTCCTTCAGATATTGGAAGGCTGCTCTAAGGTCTCCCCCAGAGCCTTCTCTTCTCCAGGCTGAGCAACCCCAGCTCTCTACAAAGATGCCCCCCACCTGTCTTTGCAGGAGAGGTGCTCAGGACAATGGCCTGAAATGGAACGAGCCCCAGCCCTGGCTGGACCAGTGGCACCTGCTACTCACAGATGAGCCTGTCAAAACCAGCAGAGGCGAGAGTGTTGCCGTTGGGGTGGAACTTGCAGCAGTACACCTCTCCTTCGTGCCCGGAGAGCAGCATGATGGGGGCCTGCAGGGAGGAGCAACGTGGTGGTCCCTGCGGGAGGCAACGAGAGAGCCAGGTGAGGGGATGCCATGGAGGGGAACAGGGGGCACAGCCAGTGTGTCAAGACAGCTCCTCCCATCTCACAGGCCTTTTCCCCTCACTCTTTTACCTCACTGGGGCTTCTTCCCCTCTCTCATCCCCTCATGGGCCTTCACAGAATCACAGAGTCTTCATGGTTGGAAGGGACCACGAGATCATTGAGTCCAACCACACAAAAAACAAACCAAAAAACCAACCCAAAAAAAAACCAACAAAAAAAACCAACCCCAAAACAACCCACAACACAACCCAAACCAACACACACACCACACCCACTTACAGAGAGACACAAACCCACAATCCCAGGCACTAGAGCATGCCACATCTACATGTTTCTTAAATCCATCCAGGATGGTGACTCCAACACCTCCCCAGGTAGGCTGTTCCAGTGCCTGACCACTCTCTCAGTAAATATCTAATCTAATATTTAATCTAAACCTCCCCTGCCCCAATTTCAGACCATTTCCTCTGCTCCTGTCATTATTCCCTTGGGAGAAGAGGCCAACCCCCACCTCTCTATACCCTCCTTCCAGGGAGCTGTAGAGGGCAAGGAGGTCTCCCCTCAGCCTCCTCTTCTCCAAACTAAACATGCCCAGTTCTCTCAGCCTCTCCTCGTAGGACTTGTTCTCCAGACCCCTCACCAGCTTGGTGGCTCTCCTCTGGACACGCTCCAGCACTTCAATGTCTTTCCTGTAGTGAGGGGCCCAAAACTGAACACAGTACTCAAGGTGAGGCCTCACCAGTGCCCAGTACAGGGGCACCATCACTGCCCTACTCCTTCTGGCCACGCTGGTCCTGATCCAGGCCAGGATGCCATTGGCCTTCCTGACCACCTGGGCACACTACTGGCCCCCTCGCCCCCTCGCAGGCCTTTTCCTCTCACCCCTTCACCCCGCTGGGGCTCCTTTCCCCTTCTCATCCCCTCACGGGCCTTCCTTCTGTCCCAAGCCCCGTCACACCCTCACAGGCCTTTTCTCCTCACCTCACCAGCCTTCCTGCTCCCACCACCTCCTCACTGGCCTTCCGCATCCACTCGAAACCCCGCCATCCCCTCACAGGCCTTCTTCCCCCCCCATCACTGCACGGACCGGAGCCCGGGCCCGGGCCCAGGCCCTCCCCCCCCACGCCGTACCGCCTGCAGCAGGGTCCCGGGCGCAGGCTGTCCCCCGCCGCCACCGCCGGCGCCCGGCGCCCCAGGCAGCTCATGGCGGGGCCGTTTGGCCGCTATAGGGACAAGCGGAAGGTCGGGGGCGGCCCCCGGGGAAGGGGGGGGCGCGGGGCCGGGACCGGGACCGGGACCGGGACCGGGACCGGGGCTGGGGGCAGGGGCCGGAGCGGGACCGGGACCGGGGCCAGGGCCGCCACCCGGGACCTTCCGCTTGTGCTGCTCGATCATCGCCGCCGGCCGCGCGCGCCCTCCCGCTCCGCCCCGCCCTCCCGCTCCGCCATTGGCCAGAGGCCCCGCTTCCCGCCGCGCCGATTGGTAGAGGATGGCCGGATGACCCGCCTTTCGCAGTCGTACTTCTGGCGCGCGGGTGACGGCATGCTAGGCGCCGGGTGCCAGCGGGCTTTCCCCACGCGGATTGGCTGATGGCGTCCAGGAGGCGGGCTCAACCCAGCACAAATAGCACTGATTTGCTACAGTATGTCACTTGCAATGATCGCGCCTGGCGATTGGTGGAGTGAAGAGGTGCTGCAAGGTGAAGGGGGTGTGTAGAGGCAGCAAAATGGCGGCGGTTGAAGAGGGCGAGTGATGGCAGTGGTTGAGGACTGTCGTGTCGGGCGCTGACGGGCCCCGGCTTCCCCGCGACCACTGGGCCGGGTCCCTCTGGCCTCGGTTCCCCGTGTCAGACCTGCGCCAGGTACTGGCACTGCGGCTTCCGGCCCTGGGCCTGCTCCGGCGCCCCCTCAGCCGGTGAGAGTCGCTGGATCCCGTGGGGTGAGGGCAGGGAGTGTCAGGGTGTCTGCGACCGGTGCCGGGCTGTAACCTAAGTCCAGATTAACTCCTCGCTGTTGGCTGTTTATCGGCCCGGCTGCAGAGGGTTTCCTGTGTTAATTTGGATATTTTTTTCCAAGGTATCACTCTACTCTCGGGTGGCCGCTGTGCGGTAGCCCCGGGGTGAATTCCGCTGGCGCCGGCTGGACTGTGGGAGAGTCTCTCGCCCAGGGTAGCGAGAATGGAGCCGCTGCCCGAGCTCTACGCCATCTTCCAGGGAGAGGTGTGTGAGGCTGCTGCCTGTCAGGGCCTGTGACGTGCTGCTTTCCCTCTTTATTTTGTTGTTTTAGGCTCTGCTTTGTTCAGTAGCAATTTGTGTAACTGACAGTTTTGTTCCACATATACACATATATCTGTATCTATGTGCTTATGTATATACATATATATCTAAATATAAGATGCTTATCTGACTTGTGTAGGAGTGATTGGCTGACCACATGTACCCCAGAGATATCAAGCATTGCAGTGTCTGACCTGCCTTGACATTTAGAACTGAAAGAAAGCAGAACTGTGTAGTCTTTTTGTGCAAGTTCTTGTGCCGTCCCTGGAGGGGTTCAAGTCCAAGTTGGAGGGGGTTTGGAGCAACCTGGTGTGGTGGGAGGTGTCCCTGCCCAGGGCAGGGGGTGGCACTGGATGGACTTTAAGGTCACTTCCAACCCAAACCATTCTGTGATTCTAACCTGTGTTTTGTGAATGGCTTTGCCTCAGGTGTTGTACTGATTTTCTTCACAGGTTGCCACAGTGACAGAATATGGAGCATTTATAAAAATTCCAGGCTGCAGGAAGCAAGGTTTGTTTCTCTCAGTTTGTTCAGACGTTGCTTCACCTTGGCATGTTCAAGCCAAGCAGTCATCCTCGGAATTAAAGGCTTGTTAGCTTTTAGAAAAAGCTCAGAAAAAGATGTTTTTTTTCCTAAATTATGAATAAATTGGGTTTCATAATTTAGAACGTGATGATATGTCTGCAGGAATACTAAAAAGACTCAGAGGGCTTCAGGATATTTTAGAGAATCATTTTAAGATATTTGAAGAACTATAAGAACTTTCTACAGTTAGATAACTTGCCCAACCTGCTGCTCCTATGACTGATACAAGTGAAGCTCAAATAAAAAAAAAAAATAGAAAAGCTGACTGAAAGCTCTGTCTACGTTTGTGGGAAACCTGCAGCTGAATAAACTCATTTTACAGAAGCAGCAGCATAGCGTGGCTGTTCTGCCAGATGCTGGTAGCCCCACAAATAACGTCTTCTCTGCTCTCCTCTTAAAATGCCCCATCTCTCTAGTGCCAGTTCTAATAAAAGTTTGTGGACAGAAGTGTGGCTGCTGGAGTGAAGTCACTTTGAGACCCAAACAGGCCCTGAAATGGGCTTGAACAACGACGTGTGCTTCCATATTTATCTTCCCTTGTGTCACCCCGTTGCCCACATGTCATTTGTGCAAATTAAAAATACAATTTTGGGGTTGTGTCACCTTGTGATTACAGGAGATTGGGGCAGCCTTGGCATTTCATGCTTTCAACTTTGCCAGCAAGGTATTGCGCTGCTGATGCGTGAAATGGGCTCTTCATTCTCTGGTGCCTGGGGTGGCCTCACAGCACAGGCAGGAAGGGAAAGGTGTTAGTGCCTGCTACGGTTTTCCATATGGGCATCTCGTATTTTGGGTAAAAAGATACTGCTTTGGGGGCCTGCTTCTCTGAATTAATTTGGAGCAGTTCTTGATATGATTGATGCGACTAGTTGATTCTCACCTGCATAATGTACTGGAGGAAAGAAATGGTTAGTTTTGCTTAGGGCAACTGCTGAATGTATTCCCTGTCCCCCAAGCACTGATCTGCAAATATTTTTGATTGTGTATGGGTAATTAAAATAGGTTAACACTATCAGTTAAAAGAATTTTGAGCAGACTCTCCTCGATGTATCTATATTTATTTATAAGTTATATAATATATACTACTGTCCTAATATTAGTACCTTATAAACACACTCAAAAATAGAAATTAAAAAAGCTGAGTAAAGATGAAATAAACACTAATAATTTTTTCAAACATTTTCTTTATTAACAGTACAAAAATAACCTCTTTCCACCCCAAAGGATGGTCTCACATCCACACCTCTTTGGGGACTGCTGTTCTAAGGGCAAAACTGACATTCAGTGGAGATTTATCTTTACATTTTCCCTTTCTTCTCTTCCAAACCCATGTCCAGGCCTCGTCCATAGGACTCACATGTCCTCCTGCCGCGTGGACAAACCCTCCGAGATAGTAGATGTTGGAGACAAAGTATGGGTGAAGCTTATTGGAAAAGAGGTAAGGTTAATTCTTTTAGCGCTGTGTAGATAAAATAGACTGCAAAACCCCTGAGAGCTGCTGTGCACAGAGGCTGCATGTTCCTGTTGCTTTGTTGGGGTTTTGAAGGGCTCTGTTTTTGGTGGGGAAATTCTCTTTACCCCCAGATGTGACTTTGGGCTCATGGCTTCTGTGACTTGCAACGAGACAGTTCAGAGAAAGGGAATTTGTAAAAGCTTTTGGCCTCAAAGCACAATGCTTCCCTTTCTTCACCTGCACGTCCTTCGCAGGGATCACCTTCACTGCGGGATTTGATGGCTAAATGAGTAATGTGAGAGGATCCCGAGATAAGAGCTGATGTAAACACAGGTCACTAACTGTTTTTAGAGACGGGTGTGTTCTTAGAAGCTGAGATTTTTGTTTGTTTATTTGTTTTCAAGAAAGTACCAGTGGTGGTGAATTATGCCAAAGAGAAAATACAGAGGCTTTTTGTTTCTTTGTTTTGAAGTAAGAGCATGATAGATTTCCCTCCATCCCCCGCCCCCGTCCATCCCTGTCCACCCCACCCCCCCACCCCCAAAAAAAAAAAGTTTACATTGCCTTTTCTTAGAATCATAGAATTGTCCAGTTGGAAGTGACCTTTAAGATCATCTAGTCCAACTATCAACCTAACTCTGATAAAAACCCTCACAAAACCATGTCACCAAGCACTATGTCATGCTGGCTTTTGAATACCTCAAGGGATGGTGCCTCAACCACATCCCTGGGCAGCCCATGCCAAGGCTTAATAACCCTTTCTGTGTCAAATTTTTTCCTAATATCCAGTCTGAACCTTCCCTGATGCAACTTGAGGCCATTTCCTCTTGTCCCATCGCCTGTTAGAGACTGACCTCCCCCTTGGCTACGCTCTCCTTTCAGGGAGTTGTAGACAGGGAGGTGGTCTCCCCTCAGCCTCCGTTTCTTCTGCAGAAAGAGCACATCATCTGTATTTAAAGATCACTTGGAACAAAAACTAAAGACTCTTGCTTTGGTGAGCCATGGAAACAAAGCAAGCTGACTGGATTTTGTTGGGTTCAAGTGGAAGCATTCAGTTCAAAGTTGCATAGGATTTGGCCATAAGCGCTTTGCTTTTTTTTTTTTTTTTTTAGCAGATAATGGAGTTGGTTTACAAAACAAGGATTCATTTTGTGTGAGATAAGGGAAATGGATTGAGAAACTTATCTTATTTACAAAGCATAGAAAAACTGTATGAAAGACTTTACAGCTTCTTTTTAGCCATCTGAGATGTGCTTTTTTAAATTTGGGGATTTTTTCCCTATAAATTTTTATTAAGCTACTGTTTCCTTTGTCTGGAACACAGTTGTTGGGTTCCTGGCTTCCTTGTTTTATAGGCAAGGGGCAGAAGAGTTTTGGAGAGGTTAGCAGAGGTTAGCAGCAGCAGATTTCATTGTTAGATTGCCTGCAAATAGCTGCTTATATGTCATACAGACAAAATAAAAACTCCTTCAATGGCAGCATGGGTGAAAATGCAGAGAGTTGCAATAAAGGCTTTAAAAGAAACCCACCCAGATATTCAACATTTGTTCTTGCTTTTAAAGTGATAATGTGGCAATCAAGGACTTAGGGGCTTACTCTTTTCTGAATCCGTAATAGAGATACACTAAACACTTTCAGTCTCCTAAGGGGATCAAAATGGGAAAAAAGGATATAAAATTTCATTTTTCAGGGTGCAAGTTAGCAAAGTACTGGTCCAGGGGAACTGCCATGGAGCTGGATGATTTGAGAATTACAGCAATGTTTCCAAATGTGCATTTGGGTTGGGTCATACCAAAACCAGGTTATTAGCCTGAATGGACCTATAGTTTGATCTTGTTGATCTGAGATAACTAATAAAAGTTTCTGTTGAGTAGCTAGGATACTCTAAAATGTAAATACAGCTATGAAATAATAGGAGAAAAGCACCTTCATGTAGTGCCTTTTCTAGTGCTGTTCTTGGCTGTCTTACAATTTTCTTCTCTGTAGGCCTCCAGACACAGTGAATTGATGAACATCATTGTCATTTATTCTTCTCATTCCATTTCTTTCAGATGAAAGATGACAAACTGAAGCTTTCCCTCTCTATGAAGGTTGTTAACCAAGGCACAGGAAAAGACCTGGATCCCAACAACGTTTCTCTTGAGTAGGTAAATCTCCTGAGAGGAATATAACAGAGCAGACAGGTTGCTACTGCCCACTGTGCCCTGCCGTGCCCTGCATTCCTGGCTTTCCTGCCATCCTTTTCCAGGTGCTCCCTCCTTTGGAGGGTGACAGGGGCTCAGAAAGCCCCCCCAGTGACGTGCTGGCTGGTGGGCTGATTGAAGGCACTGCTGTGGTTACGCTCCCCAGAGGCAGGCAGGAACTGGTGGGAGGATTGCAGGGAGCTCCAGCCCTTCACACCAGGGCATGATTCTCGTTCCTGTGTTGTGATGGCCCAGGGCTTGTGCTGGGAGGACTCTTCAGGATCTTAAAGGAACCTATAGGAGAGCTGGAGGGGGACTATTTGTCAGGGATGGGAGCCATAGGACGAGGGGTAATCGTTTTAAATTGGAAGAGGGGAGATTCAGATTAGATACTAGAAATAAATTCTTTACTGTGAGGGTGGTGAGAGCAGTGAGAGTCTGGCCCACGTTGCCCAGAGAAGCTGTGGCAGCCCTATCCTTGGAGGGGTTCAAGGGCAGGTTGGAGGGGGCTTGGGTGGGAGGTGTCCCTGCCCAGGGCAGGGGGATTGGAACTTGATCTTTAAGGTCCTTTCCAACCCAAACCATTCTATGATTCTATGACTGATTCCAGCTGGGATTTGTCTCACTACTACATGCTACAAAATCCAGTCTTAACTGCTTGGATATTTCAGAACTTCCTCATCTACCTTTTAGTTTGGTGATACTGCTTGCAGGTCAAATAAAATTGCTTTATTTTCATACGGGGGAAGTGTATGTATGTGTGGGTAATTGCATATAAAATGCAGATGTTAGTATAAAGGATATAAGTGCAGCTCCCTGCATTTGTCTGCTTTGTGTAGGGAGTGCTCAGTTAATCTCAGAAGTAGAAATGACATGTAAATACACTGTTAACGATGTGGTTTATCCTAACGAGCAGTTGGGCACCTCCATTCATTCTTTTCACTGATTAAGTGGTGTTTTTAGAGCGACATTTGAAAGAAACCTGTGTTTAGGTTGGGGCCATATAAATGTACAGGGTTAAAGAAGCAAGTGGATTGAAAATGGAGCTGTCCTTCTCTTTCCAGTCAGGATGAGAGGAAAAAGCGCATGTTCAGAGACTACACTAGTCAGAAGATCACGCTGGAAGCTGTTTTGAACACTGTGTGCAAGAAATGTGGCTGCAAAGGTACGTCCATGCAACAGCGAACGTCTTGTTCTTCTGATGCACCCTTGTTCTAACATGGTACTGACCTGTTGTACTGTGGCTGTGTGTAAGCACTGAATTTTGCTTCCACGTGTCTTTTAGAGGAGAACTACATTTTCTGTCACTTGTTACAAAAAGGAAAGGCTTCTCTGATCTCCTTTTATAAAGCTGTGTTTCTTAAAATCCCATCCATTTGAGCTTCCTGTCAAGAACCTTCCTGCTGAACGCAGGCTCAGTCCAGGTTCCCTTCCTGCAGTATTTGCCTTAATGAGTCTTGTAGCTGAAGTCTTGTTTCAGTTTTGCATTTTAAGTTATAAAAAGACTTGAGATGCCCAGAACATACCAACTAAATTTATATTTGTGCCTTGATGTTA
The DNA here is from genome assembly GCA_025769975.1 of Gallinago jamesoni. Lineage (NCBI taxonomy): Eukaryota > Metazoa > Chordata > Aves > Charadriiformes > Scolopacidae > Gallinago > Gallinago jamesoni. Next base: position 6,216,217 of record JAOQGH010000009.1, read on the forward strand.
TCACTAGTGATGAGTCCTTTTCCTGTACTCGTGGCATCAGGAAAGTGGCATAAAGGAAGCAACTCTTTCTGGGCTATTTCCAGGCTCATTTTCTCTCCTTGGGCACATCACGTAGAACAACCTACAAAAATTAAGAATATTCACTAGAAACAATGTAATGTTCAGCTCCTGTGGGAAGGTGCATATTCAGTTTGACCTTGCAGAAAATGTGCATATAATGGGAAACAAAGTAGAAATAAATATATGCCTTCACCAAATCGTTTCATTCTGAAGAGTGATCAGTGGAAAATTACTTTAAGGAACACGGTGTTGGATTGTGAGCAGTGTCTTACAGCTCAAAACAAGTGTTTGTGAGTTGGGTTTTTTAACCTGGGAAAGAGTTTGTGTTTTGCCCCGTCCAGCAATAGGAAGTTGGCTTATGTGATGCCTTCTCAGTAGCTTTTTGCAAGTTGCTGAGACATAAAGTAGGAGTTTTTCTTGTACATGGAGTTTTTGCTGCACCGTATTTGTCCTATGTTACTTAGGCATAGTGAACAGTTACGCTGGAGTTCGTGCTGTTTGGGAGAAGGTTGATAATGGCTATGGTTCTCTGTAGTGGTTGATAACTATCTTTAAATTAGCATTTTAAACAACCCCCAGAGCTTTAAGCTCCATTCTGCTTTTTACTGATGATGTCTACTCAGATCTGCTTGCCTGACAGAGCTGCCGTTTGCGCTATAACTCTTAGTAGGGCAACTTTGATGTCTCTAGAGTAGAAAATGTAGAACCAGAGCGAGCTGATTTCCTCTGTATTTGTGGGTTTGGTCTCTTTTACCAGGTGCCTTTCACACCAACTCCCTTTCCCAAACATTTTTCCATGCTGTTTAAGCCCTTGCGCAGACACGTTTCTGCCACTTGCCTTTGTTCAGACATGAGTGTTTTAGTTTGAACCTGACTAATCTTTCCAGAACGCCCTGGGTTGCCTTTGCTCCCCTGTTTAATCAGGACATGTTAAATGAGCTGAAATGAAAGGTCAAAAAAATGTACAGTGTAGATTCTCTTATTGTAACTAATAATAAAAAGATCATTGGGGCACTTTAGGTGTCTGAAAGACCGTTGTTTAAATAAAATAAAATAAAAATGGGGTTGGTGGTGTGGGTTGTTCCTTCAAACACTATTTTACAGGACATTTTGCCAAGGAGTGTTTCGTGCAGCCTGGAGGGACCAAATACAGCCTTATTCCAGAGGAGGAGGAAGAGGAGGTGGCAGCAGCAGCAGGATGTGAAAGGGATAAAAAGACCAGCCTGGCTGAAGATTCTTCAAAAAAAAGGAAAAAGGTAGGAGGTACCCCACTGCTGGCCTGGAAATGTGAGCCAGATATAGTTACGTCTGTGATTTACTGCAGCGCTGGGGCTGTGAGTAGCCAGTTCTGGGCCGAGGAAGTGGCTCAGCTTTGTGCAGGGTCTGTAGCAAAAGCAGGAATCTTCTCTGCAGACTTTTTAGGGAACTCTTATCCTTTCTCCCTGTATTCCTGCTAAACTGCCTTTAAGATGGTTTTGTGCTATAACTCACAGTTTCAAAAGATATTCCTTACAGTGAAAAAAGGGTTGGTTTGTTTGTTGTTGTTTTTTTTTTTCTTCTCCTGGGTTTTCTGAGGCTCTATAGAAATTCCTTCAGTTTCCTGAATTTCTGTGGTTCTTGCCAATAGCCTCATTCCCCTCCCTTTTTACGGCTCTTGTCCCAACACCTTTCTTTCATCTGAACTCAACGCCCCGCTGCCTTGCTAAAGGAGGTGTCCTGACCCAGCCAGCGCCACGTGAACTGTGCTTATCTGCATGTGGTGGAAGAAAATTGCTGCTGTATTTGCACAGGGACCGTACTCCACATCCAGGCTCTAAAGCAATTTTTCTCTATGAAAATGTCAAGAGATAAGAGACCTTTTATGCCCTGTGTTTGAGCGCTGGCTTCAGAGCAGGCTGCTATAAAATGGGGGGGAGACCTGAATCCAAAACGGGAGCAATTGGTGGTCAGTCTGATAATACAGCAACGAGTATTCCAGTTCTCCACTTCAGTAAATAAACTGTTTCATCAGCTCCTTCACAACTGGAGTCCAACTTTGATTAGATTTCTACAGCCTTTTTTGTGTTGTTTTTTTTTTTCTCCTTTCTTTTGATTTTTCTTTCTCTTGCTAGCTCTGTGGCCTGTCTGTATCCCCAGAGAGGGGCTACAGGCTGGAGAGGTGGTGGATTTCCTTTTTCAGGAGACGGATGTTGTAGGCAATTGCACAGTGAGAACCAGCTTCCCAGGGCTTAGTTCTCCAGGGTCACCGTGGAGTTGCACCCGACCTAGCACTGGTTCTCACTGTGCAATTGCCTACAATTGCTGGGAACTGGGAATGGAGGAGTGTGTTTTGATGGCAGCACTCAGAGCAGTCTGGAGTGACACCAGTAGCTGAGTTCTCACTTCCAGTCAGGTTTTTCACTGGTGATCTGGTTTACGGCACTTTGATACGCTCTTAATTGAGTAGGAGAGAAGTAGCTGGGGAGGATCGTAGGAGACTACTGAGCTGCAGTAGAAGAGCCAGGTGTGTCCTGACTTTCCCTGTGTTGTTCTCTGCCCCATGTCATAGTTGTTTTTCCCCTACAGCCAGTACAAAATGAAGTCAGCACTAATTCCACGACTAATCTGCAGCTTTCCTTACCCTGTAGCGCTCTGGCTCTCTATCCAGTTGTGAGAACGGGATCTCTTTTGGCTATAGATCCTGTTGCCTGGTTCCATCCCGAGATCTGCTTTGCTTCCCTACTACGTGGGTTCTCACTCCAGAATGTCTTGGGCTTTTCTGCTGGGTGTTGTTATGCCGTGGTAGAAAATAAAGATACTCTTCTTTCTATTCTGATCTTGGAACCGCAACAATTGAACCTGGGCTTGCTGTGACTCTGACCTTTCTGTGCTCCAGACCTTGAGCTTCTCTCCGGCAACCGAGCAGTGTGAGAGGCCATCGGTAACTTGTGCTGAGGCTTCTCCTGCCTTGGCTTCTCCTCCCTCCAGCAGTGAGGATGGTTTGGGAAAGGCTCCTGTAGTTGTAAATTAAATGCTGTGGGGGGAAAAAAATGCACTAAGAGGTGCACAAATAGCTCGTTATCATATTGGTGCCCATTGACGGGGCAGGGAGTCCCCATGGAGTCTTGCCCTCCTTGCTGAGGCTACAGGATATGGGGGTCACTGGCCTGAACTTGTTACTCATTTTTTCTGGGTCTGTGGATTAACAGCCTTCCTTAAAATCGTGCTTGTTCCTTTGATCTTCCTCCCTCCTCAAGGAGGAGATCAAAAGTTTTCAGATGTTTTCTAGTGCTGGAAAATGAAACTTTGAGCCTTTTCAGAGGCAGGATGTGGGATTCTCACAATGAATAGCTCCCTTGTTGTCTCGAGTGCCTGCTGTGATCTTGGTCTGGGAGCCACCATGTGCTTCCATGCTCGTCTGGAGCCCCGGGGGGATTTACACAAAGTAGAAATAGCTCAATCTACCTACTTATAATTTCCTTTTTGACCCATCTCATCTGATTTTTGTAACATAAATGTAGAGCTTATATTTTTAAATGAGCATATAGGGAACCACTATCCAACAAGCATCCATTTAGTGCCATAACAATGGTATTGACATTCATTGCTCATGATCAACATTTTCTCTTTCCTTGGTCTGATGCTTCCCTGGGTGCTCTCCACTCTCCCCAAAGATGACTCTCATTACAGAGTACACTAAGGTCCTCACTCCTTTTTTTTCTCAGCTTTCCTTCCCCATGATTCCCCACTTCCCTCCCACCTGAGCTCCACAGCATTTACAGGAGTCAGGGACAGTTGGAGGCTTCCGGTCTCTGCTCGGGTCCACGCTTCTGGTGTGACCGAGGGCACAAGACTTTCTAGTGACAGATACTCTGTTAGTGTACACGAGAGCACTGTCCTGTCTCCTGTCATCCCAGAGAAAATCAGTGACTGTGGGGAGACGTGGGGATGCTGCCACCCTGGGAGTACAAGGGAGCACCTGAGAGGTCACTAGCAGCTCCATGGGGCTGCATCCCCTTTGCTTCTGCTCCATGGGTCACGGGGTGAAGCAAGTCCCATGGGAACACAGCAGCATGTGGGTGCTGAGCTGGTGTGGGAGGGAGACTTGCTGGGAGGAAGTGGACTCTGTGGATTTTTCTCTCCTGTCTGTCTTGCAAGAAAAGATCTGCTGTTTCTACACCATTAATTTCAACTCTACAAAAGCACCACGTCTTCTGTGACTTCCTTCTTTAACTTCCTTATCCCTGAGGTGGTTTTGCAATGGCTGTTGGAATGGCATAATAAATGTGATGGCTTTTTTGGCAGACTTTGCTGCTTTCTCCCACCCTGTAAGTGATTTCCAGGGCGTCTCCTTGCAGAGGTTGTCTCTTCATGTAAGAACCACGCCTTCTTAATTGATTGTTCAGTGACCTGTAGTTCATCAGGCCTTAATCCATCCTCACTTGCAGATGGTACTTGTTTTACTAGTTTTTAAATGGCATTAGTTGAGTGCACAGCTCTTCACACGCTATGCTACTCCCTTATTACTTGTGCTTTTCTTAACTTTGCTCTATTTAATGACTGTAGAATGGATTCTGCTCATCAGATTAATTCTGACTGATCCTCAAACAAGGCATGCACTAATACCTTTAGATTTATGTAATGATTCTTGTTTGGCATTGAATTGGACTTTCACTTTTTCCTTTTTTTTTTTCTTTTGAAAAATAAAGAAACCCTAGAAGGGATAGTGGCACCTCTGTGGACATGCAGAAAGACACATGTCTGGAAATCCATTCTAATTTTTCCCAAGGTCTCCAAATGAGACCATAACTTCACAAAATGATTTGGCAAAAAATATTTAAACTTCTTGGAGAGTTCTGGACACTCCCTTATCTCAAAATCAAATACCCTTAGAAGGAATGAACTGTTGTAACAGTCTTAAAGCCCTGAGGAACTTTCCCTCCAAGGGACGCGAGGGAACCTTGAGTGCTAATGTGGTCCCTTTTTGAAGATAAAGTAGAACCTGCACTATAGACCTTTAACGCAGCCTGCCAGCTCCCAGCATGGGTTCTGTAGATGAGAGATTGTGAAGAAAGTTCATTCTGTTTTAGCAGAATTGTGATCGCTACATAAATTGGACAGGACGTGCAAGGAACCGTAATGTGCAGGTCTACCTATTTGTTGATCCTCTCCATCTTTGCGCTGAGCGTCTGCCTGAGAGAAAAGGACCTGGGGGTGTTGGTGGACTGTGGGCTGAACAGGAGCCAGCAGTGTGCCCAGGTGGCCAAGAAGGCCA
>JAOQGH010000009.1:6226265-6236433 GCA_025769975.1 Gallinago jamesoni
GCTGACAACGCATGCAGCTCAGATCCTCTCCCCCAGTAGTACTTTCTAATTAAATATGCATAAATTGCAATGATGCAGCATTAAATAGCCTTTATCTGCTGCAGGATGCTCTGCCCGATGTCATCGTGGTGGAAGGCATGCTGCGGCACTGATCTCAGCATAATCCCTGCCTGGCCATTACTGTCAGATGGTTTAAAATAAAGGGTTTCAATGCCTTTTAGAGTTTTTATGAGCTTTATTCAGAATTGCAGAATGATACAGGGTTGGAAGGGACCTCTGGAGATCATCCAGTCCAACCCTCTGCTAGAGCAGGTCCACCCAGAGCAGATCATACAGGAATATGGCCAGGAATATCTCCTGGAGAGGAGACTCCACCACCTCTCTGGGCAGCCTCTTCCAGGCCTCTGCCACCCTCTTAGGAAGGAAGTTCCTCCTCACGTTTAGGTGGAACTTCCCATGTTCCAGTTTGTGCCCATTATCTCTTGTCCTGTCCCTGGGCACCACAGAAAGAAGACTGGCCCCAACTTCTTGACACCCACCCTTTAAGTATTTTTAAGTATTGATCAGATTCCCCCTCAGTCTTCTCCAGACTAAAAGAGCCCAGGTTCCTCAGCTTTTCCTCATAAGAGAGAAGCTCCAGGCCCCTCATCATCTCTGTAGCCCTCTGCTGTCCCTTCTCCAGTAGTTCCCTGTCGTTCTGGAACTGGGGAGCCCAGAACTGGACCCAGCGTTCCACATGTGGCCTCACCAGGGCAGAGCAGGGGAGGAGGATGTCCTGACCTGCTGGTTATTCCTCCCCAGGTGCAGCACCTTCCAGCACCAGGTGCTACAGCCCCTGTTCCAGCACTGGCTGTTCACGTTCTCCATCTAAACATCAGGTCTTGAGCTCTGCAGAGCTGCTGCTTGAGGGCTTTGCAGAAGCACAGCCCGGGGTGGACTCGGCGCTGCCGCTGAGCTCTCCATGTGTGGGGGAGAGGGTGCACGGGCAGAGGGTGGGCTGCGAGGTCAGGAGGGTGAGCAGTGGGTTTTGAGATTGTGCAAAGAGTCAGTGCTTGCGAAAGGGCCCTTTCCTCATCCCCCTCCCCTCCGGGGACGCCTACGAGAAACCTTGGCAGCGCCTGGGCTTAGGCTTTCCTGCAGGGAGCAGGGCGGGAAGGCATTAGTGCTCATCAGGGCTCATTTCCCAGTGCTGGGGGCTGCTGATGGCGTGGGGAAGCAGGGATGGCACTCGCGTCCAGCTGGCTATTTTAGAAACCCATTTTGGTGGCAAAAAGGCTTCATCCAGCCAATCTGTATTAATAAAAATAGCCTTAGATAATGGAGTATGTTCAGACCGTGGAGGGATGGCGGGGGCTCTTCTTGTTTTTGACTAAACAGTTTTCAGGCTTGGATTGAGGTTTTGCTGCCCCTCTGCTCCCTCAGCTGTGGGCCCACGGCGGTGGGTCAGTCCTGAGCGCTGGGGCAGAAGCTGTGTGCTCCTCCCGTCTCAGAGCAGGCTCCCCCCGTCACAGTTTGTAAAATGCTCATTGCAGAAAGCATCTCCCTGCCCTGTTTGAGCCCAAGTAATGGTTTTCCCCCGCGTGAGATGTTATATTTTATTTTCTTTCATTTGCTAGGAGAAGAAGAAGAAGAAGAAGAAGCACAAGAGTAAGCTGTCCTCGGAGTCGGACTCAGAGAGCTCGGACTCGGACAGCAGCGGGGCCCAGCCGGCCAGCAAGAGGAGCAAGCACTCGGGGAAGCCCAGCAAGGCTCAGAAGAAGAAGAAAAAGAAGCATAAGAAGAAGCCCCGGGACTGAAGGGCACTGCAAGCCCCTGCTGTGCCCCACGAGGAGCGAGCACTGATTCAGCGTGTCCCCCTTGCTCTAGGGATGAGTTTCCCTCTCCCTGAGCAACACTGGGCGTGTGCTGTTTTGGGTGTTGACTTTGAGACGAGTTGTCCCCCGTTACCTTCAGCGTGGGGTGACATTTTCTCCTACTAGTAAGCTCTCCTGCCAAAACTGGCTAATTACACCCCTTCATCAGCACCTCTCCCATCTCGTAGCCTCCTGTTTCGCTGGGGAAGCTGCCAGGGGAGGCTCTTTGGCCAGTGGGACCAGCTGACCCCCCAGCCTGCATGACATCAGCCCCTGGCCCGTGGCCTGTAGAAGGTGGAGCCGCGCTGCCGTGCTCTCCCTGCCCGTCCCTGCACCGTGCTCGGGGACAGGGGTGGCTGTTGCTGGGCCCCACAGTGGGGCTGCGTCCCCCCCAGCCGGTGATGGGGCAGAGCCTTGGCTTCACTCCCCAAACCCTATCCCCAGCCTTACTCCTCGTGTCTGAAACTCTGGGGGTGAAAGAATAAGAAGCAAATGGGGAGAGCAGAGATATTTTAAGTAAACTTGAACTGTGGCATGTTTGCCACCTTGGGAAGTGATGGAAAATAAATCTCTCCAATCTCCAGTTGTACTTTGAACCCGGTCTTTTCTTTTGCACGTTCTATGCTTCATCTTGGGTCATGAAAAGATCAGGCTGGTTCATGGGAGGGGATGTGAGCTGTGTTAAAGGTGGTTTTGGTGTTGTTTTTTTTTTTGAGTCCTGGCTGCTTACAGAGGGTCCCCCAGGGGCGGGAAGGGGGTGTGTGATGAGGTGACCCCTAGGAGAAGCCTGGTGCCTTCTGGGAAGGAGCATAAATCTTGTAACTGGAGCTGAAGGTCAGGGGGGATGGATGGCAGAGGGCCAGGCCCGGCGTGGCTCCGGGCTGCAGTGACACAGAGGAAGTCTGCGGGGAGCAGCATGTCCCTGCCCGGGCAGATGTGCCACACGGGGGGAGCTGAGTCACTGCTGGTGCCTCTGTGGGGAAGCCAGTGGGGCTGGTGACTGCCTGCTGGTGACTTGGGATTGCTGGTGGCATCTTGCCCCTTCTCCCTCCGCTTGGCCCTTTCCAGTGCTTCTCGCCCCAGTACCCCATAGGTGAGTCCCCCCTTTTGCACCAGTTCCCTTCCTGCCCCCAGACACGAAGTGATTGTGATGTTGGTTCCTGGCTCACCCGCTGCCCGATGTGCTCCATCAGCTGGTGCTTTGGCAGCGAGCGCTGGTCTGTACTGGTGGGGGAAGGATCCTCTCACTGGGATGCAGCGTGGCTGGGTCGAGGAGGACTGATGGCAGAGCTGCCGTGGGAGCAAACTAATATTCCCCCCGGAAAAGCACATTTCTAACCACAATGAACTCTCTTATTTCCACAGCTTGGAGAACCAGCTGAGATGGGCCACTGGGATCACTGGTTGTTTAACCCTGTCACTGCCGGGGTGTCTGGGCTGGATTTAACCCCCACGTTCCTCCCCACAGCCTGGCTGGGACCTGTGGGGCTCAATGGGTGAGCACGTGCCAGAAAAGCCTTTTTTCCAAGTAAACTGATGACCGAGTTGTAACAACACGACCTTTATTATTTTTCCATGTGGTTTTCCCATTATTTAATAAAAAAAAAAAAACCCGCACCTCCCAAACCACGAAGCCACCACCCAAATCCCCAGGTGGCCCTGGGGAGGTGACGGGGGCAGCCCCGATGGGCGCAGGGGGCTCCAAGCCCACGGCCAGCCCTGCCCGGCGTGGGGCAAGGATGGGGGCGATGCTGGGGGGGGGTGTGTGAATGCAGCACTGGGTGACAGGTGGGGGAGCTGGGGACGGCGTCTTATGTCGCCTTCTCGTAGGTGCGGGTGGAGACGACGTTGCCCATGGTGAGGGTCTGGTGGCAGAAACAGCAGTGGGAGGGTTAGTTGTGCTGAGCTGGCGCAGCTCCCAGTTTGCCCCGTTCTGGGCTGAATCTCCCCAGTTTAAGACCATTTCTGTTTCCTTACCAGAATTAATTTCCCATCCTTCAGCTCCCGCACCAGCGATGTCTCCTTCCCGTCCCACTTCTGCACGTGGACGAGTTTGCCTCCATCCAGCGTCACCACGGACTGCGGGGAGAGAGCAAGACCTGCCTTTACCCTCCTCCCCCGGGGGGGTGTGGGCTCTGGGGGGCTGTGTCCCTTGGAGGGGACAATACCAGGTGGCCTTGTGCTCGCCCTGGAGCGTCGCAGGGCTCAGGGTCAGGCCGTGGGTGCCACCGGTGAGATGCCCACCTGGCAGCATCCCATTTGACTTTGTCAGTCCTGTTCAGCACAGGCTGGATCCTGCTCTGGCCACCCCCCAGTAACCCCACTGTGGCCACTGTCACGGCCCCAGCTTGACCCAGGGCAAGCGCAGGGAGTCCTGCCTGGGGCCACATCCTGCTCCGGGGCTACCAGGATCTGATCCTGGCCGCTCCCAAGTGCAGCTCCGGAGCCGGAGGGGATCAAAGAGGTGGGGCAGGTATTGGTGCATGAAACCAGAGCGCCCGGCGAGGCTTTTTGGGGGGGTTGAGGGGGCAAACACGCCTCTGCTCGCCGGGGCCTCTGTTTGCACAGGCAGGTGCTGTTGGCTCAGCCCCAAAAGTCCAGCTGGTGCCAAGGTTGGTGTGACAACAGGCTGGGCACAGCAGGGGACAGACACAGGCTTCCCTGTGCCCCCCACCCAGCTCCTTCAGAGCTGGGTGCTGCCCCTCGGGTTTCCCCAAGGCTCAGGGGTCCCACGGCTTGGGTGACCCCATTGGTTCAATCTCCCCACAGCTTGGGTGTCCCCATAGCTCAGGTGCCATGGTTCCATGGTTCAGGCCCCCCCTTCCCAGAGCCCAGCTGGGGTGTTCCCACTCCTTGGGTGCCCCACATGGCTTGGGGTCCCCTCCAGAGCTCAGGTCACTCCACAGCTGGGGTGTCCCCACTGCTTGGGTGCCCCACATGGCTTGGGTGCCCCACAGCCAGGATCTCTGCATACCTTGAGTCCCCCCAAAACTCATCTCCCCACATAGCTCAGGTGCCCCACGGCCCCGGACCCCACACATCCTGGGTGCCCCACCATTTGGATACCCCATGTACCCCAGAGCGTGCAGCCTGTGGCTCAGGCAGCCATCCTGGCCCCGCTGCCCTGCCATGTGCCCTCTGGCCACCATCCGAGGGGCGGCTGAAGGACATGTCCCCAGACAGGAGCTGGCAGTAGGTCACACGTCTCCTCTGGACATAGTTTCCAGCAGCTGGGGGGGTCGGGGCAGTGGCAGTGCCACGGGCAGGGACATGCTGCCCTGCCTCTGCCCGGCACTGCCCCCTTGCTCGCACCCATCCCGCCTCGTGCCCAGCCCTCGCCCTTGCTCCTTTGGGGCCAGGAAGGGGTTTTGTGTCCAACGAACCCTGAGGTCCCCTCCCCAAGGTCTCCCCTGGGGACACGGGGCTGCCAGCTGCTCCACGCATGGTGCATTTAATGGTGCATGGAGGCTGGAAAACTGGGAAAAAGCAGGGCCTGGAGCAGCGCTGGGAGGGAATGTGTCTCTGCGGGGTGGGAGAAGCCGTGAAAGAACCTCTGACTCCTCTAAAAGCCTTTTTTCCTTGCTCTTATGGGGAGAGCCAGCCCAAATGGGGAGGTGTTGCCCCCTCCCCGCTAGGCATCATCCCCAGGGGGGGCATTGGCCCAGGCAGGGTTGCCCAGTGGCTCTGTCCCTGCAGAGCTGCCTGCTTTGGAGGGCGAGCAAAGAGGGGGCTCAAACATGGGGATCCCTGTCCCCCTCTCCACCTGGAGTGGGGCCAACACTTGCCACCACCCCACCACGTCCCTTCGCTTCCTCTTGAGCAACCCCCTCCCCGGGCGGGCAGTTGGTGTTTGCAAGCCTGATTCTTGCACAACCTTCCCAGCAGCGGTGGGGCCCTGTCTTGCCCCAACCCCCCCCGGGGGGGGGAAACCCCACTGCAAAACGGGGTGACAAATGGGGGGTGGCTGGGTGAGACCAGGCTCAAGCACCAGCCCCCGCGAGCGAAGGGGTTTTACCCTTCTGAAGGCAAAAAGGGTGGAGCCCCAGAGCCAAGAACCGATGCGTAGACCCAGCATAGCCCCCAAACCCTTTTTGGGGGGGGTCCCATGGTAGGGGGGGGAACAGGTGCTGGGGGGCTCACCTTGACATGCCTGTCATCCGCCGTGGTCTCGTCAAACTCCTCACCCAGCTTGAAGCTGATCTCCGTGTTCTTGAAGGTGCTTTGGGTCTTCACTGTGACCTTGTCACCCTCCACCTCGATGATGGTGGTGGGTTTGGTGAGGCCGGCCATCTGCCGGGTGGCGAAGCCCACGCCTGTGGGGTGCGAGGTTTGGGGCGGGGGGGGGGGGGGGGGGATGAAGGTGCATGGAGGGGAAGGATGCGGCCATCAGCCCACCCTCCATCACCCTGGAGCCCTTCCTCCCTCCTGCTGTCGGGGGGTGAACCCCCAAATTGCTCCCCATTTGCGGTTCCAGGGTCCCCTGTGTGTGCCCAGCACGCCTGGGGTTGGGGAGGGGCTCTGGGGCAGGAGCAAAGGGGGCTGAGAATGCTGTCGCTTGGGGACGGACCCCCACACCAACACCCACCAGCTCTGGGGCTGGGTGGGGTGGGGGGACACTGGTGTCACCCCCCTTCCAGCCTGCTCTTGGGTGGGGGTCACCCACCCACCCACCCTGCCCCAGAGCTGCGCAGGGGTGGGTGATGGAGGGCTGGGGGGGGGGATGGAGGCTGGAGGGGTCCCGGTTGGGTGCATCCCCTCCTTCCACTGAGGCGGGGGCAGGGGAAGGATGACACCTCCTTACCCAGCCCAAGCCCCCAGCAGAAAGCCCCAAAGACCCCCCCCAAAACCCACCCCACCCAGGCAGCGGCACAGCCCTGGGGGTAGGAAAAAAAAAAAAGGTGGTGGGGGGGGGGGGTTTGAGGGGGGGTGATGTCCTGCCTCCATCCCTCCCCCCGCAGCCCCTCCCTTACTCACCCAACGCCTTCATGTACTCATCGAAATTGGCCGTATCCACCAGCTTCCAGGTGCCCACAAAGGCGTCCACCATGGTGAGGGGGTGCGGGGGGGGACACACACACACGATAGACGGCGACACACGTGTCTTGGGGAGGGGGGGACCCGGGCGGGGGGGGAGGGAGGTGTCTCCGGCTGGCTGTGAGTGTGGCAACTGCAGCGCCCAGCTCCCAGCTGCCTGTCGCTCTCGCAGCCGCCTTAAATAATGTCCCCATCACATGATTGGAAAGAGCACAACCGCGCTCCAGAAATACTCCTCGGCAGCGCTGCCAGCGGCCACCTCGGCCCCCCCCTCCCCGGCCACCCCGTCACCCCTCCCCGGCCACCACCCCTCTGCTTGGCCTCCCCTCGGTGGCGAAGGGTCAGCTCGGGCGGAGGCAAAGAGCAGAGCGGGTCACTTGTGTCGGGAGTTGCGTACGGTCTCGGCGTGGGGTGGGCAAAGAGCAGGGGAAGGGGGAGGAGTGGGGAAACTGAGGCAGGGCAGAGCTGGGCACGGTGTGTGCCCACCCCATGGCAGCCCCAAGTTTGGGGGGGGGGGGGGCCTGTGGGTGGTGGGGAGTGGTCAGGACATGGGGACACCAGCAATAGCAGTGTCCTTCAGGGTAAGGTGTCCTGGGGACAGGGGAGCTGAGCTGGGGAAACTGAGGCACGGGAAGCAGCCAGGGTGGGGTGTCAGGCATCCGGGGGTGTGGGGACACCTGTGACCCTGTCCCTGCCCTGTGGGTGTCGGGGGGGGGACAAAAGTGTGCCCCCGGTGATGCTCTCTGTGGGGGACACTGGGGACAAGGACAGCCATGGGGCCATGCGACCCACAGTACCTCCCCCCCCCCAACACTTCCCCTTGCCTCGGTGGCAGCGGGGTCAGGGCCAATGTGTCCCTTGGTCCCTTTCCAGCACATCGGGGGTCACCTGTGGCCATGGGATTCAGTGTCCCCTGTCCCCAAGCTCCCTGGGGGCGTGCCACTGCCTGTCCCTGTCCCTGGGCAGAGGAGGGTCCCAGTTGGGGGCAATTGGGTGTCCCTAAGCCCTGTGGCTGCAGTCTGTCTGTCCCCCCCTCCCCCCTCCATCTTGGGGACATCTGGGTCAAAGCAACCAGGTCCAGGAGGGACGTTGGGGACACTTTCTCCCTCTGCCCGGCCCCAAGGTGTCATCGCAGACACCCAAAAATAGCCGGGAACTCGTGTTCAGCCTCCTCCTGCCGGCACCACTCCGAGAGGGACCCCCTCGCTCGTGTCCCTGGAGGGGGGGGACACAGACACCAGGCCCCGCGGGGTGGCTGTCCCCCAGCCCCAGCTGGGACACCCTGCAGAGCACAGCTTCCCAGGGAAAGGGGGAGGGTTTATTCCCCAGATCGGTCACCAGGGAGGCAGAGCCCCCCCCTCACACCCACCCGCATGGCCCTGGGGGGGGGGCAAAGAGGGCAGGGGCTGTCCCCTGTCCCCTCAGCCCTGGTCCCTGCACACGCTCCCGGGCTCCCCCCAGGAGTGGGACAATGAGATGTGGACGTTCACACATATGACTGCCCACGCTTGGGGACACTCACCCACGGGGACACCCACCCACTCAGACACCCCCCCCCCCATACGTGAGCACCCATGACCATGAAGATGCATGCACATGGCTGCCCATGCACATGGACCCCCACCCACAGGAGCACCCACACGCATGGACACCCCCCCACACAGATGCTCACCCCCAGGAGCACCCAAGCACACATACACCCATGCACACAGACACCCCCCCACCCACCCAGGGGTGTGGACACCCCTGGTCATGCACAGAGACCCACCACGCACACGGCTGCTCATGCACGTGGGCACCCACACACATGGGTGGGCACCCACACACACGGACACCCACCCACAGGAGCACCGATACTCGGAAGAAGAAGACACACATGTCCACGTGCATGTGGACACCCAAGCTCACAGAGACCCACCACGCACATGGGTGCCCATGCACACAGACACCTACACACATGAAAACATATGCGTGTGGCTGCTCATACACATGGACACCACCACGCAGGAGCACCCCTGCACAGACACCCATGCACGTGGACACCCTGTCACCCTGTGGAAATTCACTCATAGGAGCACCCATGTAGGTGGTGGACACCCACACTCACGGAGACCCACCACACGCATGGGTGCCCATGCAGACAAGCACCCGTGCACATAGACACCCCTGAATATAAACGTGCGTGCACATGGATGTCCGTGCACAGGGATGTCTGTGCACGTGGACACCCACCTGCAGGGACAGTCCTGCTGACAGAGACCCACCGTACACAAGGGTGCCCACGCACAAAACCGCCCACGCTGACAGAGACTCAACGTGCACACAGATGCCCATGGACATGGACACACATGCACAGGGCTTCCCATGCCCACAGACACTCACCCACATGGACACCCACCCATAGGAGCATCCATGCACACAGGCACCCACCCCCATGGACAGCCCACCCACCCCCAGGAGCACCCATGCACATGGACACCCCTCTCACAAAGACCCACCACACAGACGGGTGCCCATGAACATGAGCATGGACACACGTGCACATGAACATGCATGCACACAGCTGCCCATGCACATGGACACCCATACACACAGACACCCGCCCACAGAGCACCCATCCACACGGACAGTCCTGCTGACAGACACCCACCACACACATGGACGTCTACCCATGGGAGCACCCATGCACGTGGACAGCCACACTCACAAAGACCCATCACATGCATGGGTGTCCATGAACATGAGCACGGACACGTACACATGGGCACCCAAGCACAAAGACACCCACCCACACGGACAGTTCTGCTGACAGAGACACACCATGCACATGGACATCCACCCACAGGAGCACCCATGCACATGGACACCCCCACACCCCCAGAAACCTACCCATGGGACCATCCATGCACATGGACAGCTCCACACTTTGTAGAAACCCACCCATGGGACCATCCATGCACATGGGCACCCACACTCATAAAGACCCATCGCATGCATGGGTGTCCATGAACATGAGCATGGACACGTGCATATGGGTACCCATGCACAAAGACACCCACCCACATGGACAGTTCTGCTGACAGAAACACGCCATGCACAGGGATGTCCACCCACAGGAGCACCCATGCACGTGGACGCCTCCACACCTTCTAGAAACCCACCCGTGGGACCATCCATGCACATGGGCACCCACGCTCACAGAGACTCACCACACGCACGGGTGCCCATGAACATGAGCATGGACACCCATGCACACGGGCACACATGGACACCCATGCACA
>JAOQGH010000009.1:6255054-6265996 GCA_025769975.1 Gallinago jamesoni
ATCCCCCCCCCCCCCCCCGAGGGCATATCTCCCTCCCCATAAGGCTCGATATGACTCGGGGAGGACCCACCAGCTCGCTTTCGGGGCTCGTAGCCCCAGGTGCTTGCTCAGGTCAGGAGCCCAGCCAGCCCGCTGGCCAAAAAAGCATGAAACCCCCCCCAAATTTCTTTGTGATTTAGGGTCCCTAGCTGCAGTCCCGGGGAGCCCCATGGCCCCCAGTGAGGGGGGGTGGGGGGTAAGGAGGGCTCCGCTCGCCCGCAGGGACAGCTTGGCCCCAGCCCACCCCTCTCCTTGCACATTTATTTTGGCCAAAATCAATTGCCAGGCTCAAAATCCTTGTGTGTGGGGGGAAATCAAATTATAAATATGTGGCTGCAACCCTGTAGCTGATGGTGCCTGGGGTGGGGGGGATGGACAGTGGGTGGTGGGGCTGGGAGACCCTGATTCTGGTGGGTAGATCCACCTCATCCTGTCTCAGCCCCATGTTTCGCCCCACACAAGGACTGTCCCCGCGGCAGAAGGACACTGGGCAGAGCAGATGCCACCGTCCCGGCAGCGTCACCTCGAGGAGGGGGGCGGGGGAGTGTGTGCTGTGGGGGTTCCTCACCCGCACCCCTGAGCTGGAGCAGAGAGGGAGAGAGGGGATGATGAACAGAGCCCCCCCCAGAGTGTGTGTTAAAAGCAACCCAAATTGCATGCAGGAGAGATATCCCCCCCCCCCCCCACCCCGGGGCGGCGGCTCTGTCCTGTGTGTGTGACGGGGACACAGCACAATTTTGATGAGAGGCTCTGTAATGTCCCCTCCTGGCTCTCGAGGTGCACAGATGATGTTCCCGGGGCTGGAGAAGTGGGGTGCATCCAGGTGATGGCATCCCCACTCCCCTGGCCCTGCTCTTCCCGGCAGGAGTGGGGCTGGGGGCACATTCCCGTATTCCTGGCTCTCCCTGCTGATGGGGAGGGGTGATGCTCCGCACCCAGAGCAAGGTGCCCATCCTGTCCTTTCCCCAGGGGACCTCAGCACCTCCGGGGGCTCGTGGGCCACGGGGAGAAGCTGGTGACCCTCCCAGGCCCAGCCGTGGTTGCTGACCCGGGAAGGACAATGCTTTCCCGACCTCTGCAAGGCAAATCCAGCCATGCTGGGGTGCAGAGGGACAAGAGCCACTGAAGTGGGCAGGCCTTGGCTGGTCTCACTGGGATGCTTGTCTCCGGTACCCCCCGTATACCCAGCAGCTGGAGGGAAAGGGGAGCTGGAGCCACCCGTCCCCACCAGCCAGCGGGAGGGACATTTATCCTGCCTGCTCGCTCACGCGTGGTGACGGGCGACTGGCAGCTCCCGTGTGGCCAGCGGGGAGGGGAGCCTTCACCAGATGCTATTTTTAGCTCCTCACGCTCCGTTTTCTCCTTGACTGTCTCCCCTTGCCGGAGCAGTCTCGGGCCGAGCATCAGCGATGCTTATCCTGCCTGGCACCTGATCGGATGTGACACTGGCTGTGGCGGGCGAGAGGACGGCTGCCATCCCTCTGCTGTGGGACACGTGTGGCAGCAAGGGAGGAGATGCTGGGAGGGAGAGGAGGGAAGCCCAGGGTGGTTGGGGAGGATCTCGTGGGAGCACCCCGGGGTGGTTCTTGCTTCTCCCACCTCATGGGTTACCCCCGAGGGATGCTCTGCCCCCATTTCCACCAGGGCTGAGTGCTTCCCTCTGTCAGTGTGACCCTTTGGGGACAGCTGCGTGAGGGGAGGTGGGTAAACTGAGGCACGCAGGAGGTTTCTGAGCCCCTCCGTGTTCAGCCAGAGTGCTGGCACCAAATAGCCTCCCCAAACCAGCCTGCATCCAGGAAACAGCGAGCATCAGGAGCCCGAACTCCCAGCTGAAGGTCACGAAACTCCTGGGTACAAGCCCCAGTGATATAAAAGCCTGGGAACACAGCAACCGGGAAGGGAAAAAGTATTCCCTTCTCAGGCAGTTTGGTGCTGGCACGGGGCAGTGCCGCAGACACAGGAGTAAACGTTGCTCGGATCTTCCTCTGCTCTTTCATTGCCTGCTCTTGGGCTCTGCAGATGTGGGGAACCTCTTCCCAAAGTGCTCCCAGCACGGTGAGTGTCCCTGCTGGTGGGGGACATATATACAGCTCACGCCCTTCCCAGCACTGGGAGAGACCCTGCTTGATCCATCAGGGGGGTGAAGCCACTGGAGGATGGGGTGAGAACTCTCCTTGCGCTGCCACTTGCTTTAAATCCTAGTTTCTCCTAAAAAACCAAGGGGTCCAGGACAAGGAGGAAATGGGCCTGGGAGAGTCTGTTCTCCTCCTGCTGCTGCTGCCGAGCTGCTTTATTCCACTTGCACAGGGGGGTCATTAAAAGCCACTGACTCTCCAGCTGCGGTGGGGCTGGGGCAGCCCCCCAGGGATGGAGGCAGTATCCCCCTGAGGATGGAGGCAGAAGCCCCCCGGGGATGGAGGCAGTATTCTCCTGGGGATGGAGGTAGTATCCCTCCAGGGATGGAGGCAGTATCCCCCCGGGAATGGAAGCAGTATTCCCCCAGGGATGGAGACAGCATCCCCCCAGGGATGGAGGCAGAAGCCCCCCGGGGATGGAGACAGCATCCCTCCAGTGATGGAGGCAGAAGCCCCCCAGGGGTGGAGGCAGTATTCCCCCGGGGATGGAGGCAGAAGCCCCCCAGGGATGGATGCAGTATTCCCCTGAGGATGGAGGCAGTATTCCCCCAGGGATGGAGGCAGAAATCCCCCAGCGATGGAGGCAGAAGCCCCCCGGGGATGGAGGCAGTATCCCCCTGATGATGGAGGCAGTATTCCCCTGGGGATGGAGGCAGTATCCCCCCAGCGATGAGGGCAGAAGCCACCCAGGGGTGGAGGCAGAAGCCCCCCGGGGATGGAGGCAGTATTCCCCGGGGATGGAGGCAGTATCCCCCCAGGGATGAAGGCAGAAGCCCCCCAGGGATGGAGACAGCATCCCGCTGCCCGGGGTGCAGGCAGGGGAGGAGCAGGGCTGTTTTCCACTTGCCCTCCCAGCACTGAGGGCTCAGATCTGGGCTAAAAGTCACCACCGAGGGAGAGCAGTGCTTTGCTGTTCCTCTTTTAGATGTATCTTCCTAATTTCCAGCCTGGTTTAGACCCTGATTTCTCTCCAGGTATGTAGGTGACGTGGAGGAAAGGTTATTCCTGAGCTGAGCTCGCCCCTGGGCTGCGTCAGTCCCTCCGTTAAGGTGCTATTTCGGGACACGGGTCACAGGGTTTGGGGACTTGCAGGTTGTTCCCTGGCTGGGGACAGGGACTTTCCATGAGCCTGGGCAGGACGTGGCCTTGGGGTCATCCCTGCATGAGGGGTACCAGCCCTGGAGCAATGGAGGTGGCTGCTGCCGGATGGATCTGTGGGAAATGTGGGATAAACCATCCTGCCCGGGAGATCTCGGGGGGCCAAAGGCAGCGAGAGCATCTCTTTGCCTGAAGGATTTAAAACAAGAGGGAGAACGCCAGCAAAACAGCGCCCGGGGGGGCGGTTTGTCACCAGGCAGGGTGGAGCATCACCCTGAAAATCTGGGCATCTCTGCCCTGACGGGAGACGCTCGGGTCCCGGCAGAGAAATGCCCTTCCCGGGTGTCCTCTTTGCTCCTGGTACTCAGGCGTCTGGAGCGGAGCTCGCTGCCCCGTCCTTCCCAGGGGACAGCAATTTTGCAGCACCCTGTGCCCCTAATCCGAGCGTGAGGAGATGGAGGTGGTGGGGATCTTTCCCCCAACACCCTCAGGTGCACACCCAGCCCCACACACCCCTTCCACGACGGGGGAGGGCACGCGAGCTCTTTTCATATTTCTGTGGGTCAAGGCAGCTTGAATCCCTGCAATGAGTTGCATAGGTCTTTGCAACTTCGCTGTTCCCAGCAGAAAGGGAAATTTCCACCCAAATAATGTCATTTTTTAATTTTTTTTTTTTTTTTTTTAATCTACAGCAGAAGCTCTTTCCTGACCCCAAGGCATGGTGGATCACACAGCCAGATGCAGCCACAGCGTGGGGCTCGTCCTGCTGCCAGTTCATCACGGTAGCTGTGGTCCACCAGGGAGACGAGGTCCCCATTGAAAGACTCTTAAGTGCTGCTCTTGGGGCCCAGCCATGGAAATATTCATCACCTGCCCCAATGGACCAGCAGAACATGCAAATTATTTCTAGGACGAAATAGCTACCATCCAGGAAACCACCCTTCTTATGCTTTGATTCCCATATTGGCTTAATTCTGGTGGTTTGTGGGCAGCAACATTTGTTTACATGGGCAGGAGATGATCCCAGGCAAGGTCAGGGCAATGGGAAGAGCTCCCAGTGATGCAGGAGGGTTTGGGAGGAGCTGGGACATGGTGGGATTTGCCCAGTTTGTGCTTTAAGAGACCAGATCGGGGCGGCGGGGAGAGCCTGTGGAAGAAAGGTGTGTTGGAGTTAAATGAGCATAAATCACGCATCCCCCAAAAGACGTCTTCGTGAGTGACAAAAAAGCTCAAAGCTGTTGTTCATGCTCCAGTAACTTCCAGATGGGGCTGTGGGGAGCCTCGCAAACCCCTCCCGGCTCGGGGGAGCGGGCTGTCCCTCCTGCCTGTCACTATCCCCTACCCACAGAGGGGGCTGCATGCCCCCCAAACGCCTGGAATTTAACCAAACCCACCACATTTCAGGCCCCGTTCTCCCCTGCCAGACCTTCACTGTCCAGCCCAACTCCAGGATGCCGCAAACCAGCCAAAGCAGCCCAAAATGGCCAACTGGGTGGAGAGTGAGTAGCTGTCACTTCAACCTGATGGGGGGGTGGTGGTGGGGGGGTGGGGGGCGGGGGTGCTGCCTGCAGCCCTGCCTGCCTCTGCCTCCACCTCCACCTCCGGCAGCGGGAGGGATTTGTACAAAGCTCCCAGCCGCCCGGGCTGGGCTTTTTTTATCCCTGGCTGCTCTTACGTTGACATTCTTAGCTGTGCCACTGGCTCCGGCGCTGCTCGCTAACCCCTTTTACAGGCAGCTAAATATAGCCCAGGCAGCTAAGCAAAATCTGCTCAGCAGGGCCACGTGGGGCTCGGCACCGCTGCCGCAGCCACCATCGGGGCGTTGGGGTCTGCCGGCACTCAGGGGGGGACAACGAGGTCCTTGCTGGTGGCCCCTTCCACCCCGCGGTGTCTCGCCCCCATCCAGGTGAGCTTTGATGCTCCCAATGGCATCTCATCGCTTCTCCCCACCGTGGTGGCCCCTTTCTTCTCCCACACCGAGGTTTCCTGGGGTCCTTCCACCCAAGCTGGGCTCTTTGATGTTGGAGAGCATCTGGACTTCGTTAGCGTCCTTCATCCTACAGAAACATGGGGCAAAACCCCACCTCACTGTTGTGCTTAAGAAAAATAAGCTGTGTGGCTCCTGGCATCCACGTGGGTGTTGTGTGAAGCACCCGGTGCAGGGAGCAAACCCCAGACCCATCGAGACACCCTGTGGGCTCACCTGCACCCCATGAAGGGTCTGCAAAGGGGGAAACACAGCTCCCACCCCACGGCACGCTCCTTTCCCACCCCATGGGTGCAGCTTGGGTTCTACCTCGCCTGACAAAGACAGATATTTCCACCGGAGTCATGAACTCATTAAGGAGACACTGATCTAATTGTCTCCACGCCGGGGCTTTTTTGTCTTTTTTTTTTTTTTGTCTTTTCAACGGCAAGGAGCGAGGTGAAAGGCTGACTGGAGAAATCTAATTGGATCCCCATGGCTCATTAACCATTTCTCCAAAAGGAAGAATCGTTAAGGCTGAAAATGAACAGGCTCGGAAGCCGCCTGCGCCATACGCAGCTTTCCACGGGCATCCCAAATTTGCAATCCCCCTGGCATTGCCTTGGCTGGGACGCCT
The DNA here is from genome assembly GCA_025769975.1 of Gallinago jamesoni. Classification (NCBI taxonomy): domain Eukaryota; kingdom Metazoa; phylum Chordata; class Aves; order Charadriiformes; family Scolopacidae; genus Gallinago; species Gallinago jamesoni. The sequence goes on from JAOQGH010000009.1 coordinate 6,260,930, forward strand.
GGGTGGCACTGGGGACACCCTGTTGCCCAGGAGATGTTGGGAAGTGCAGGCGAGGGGCGAGAGGAGGCTCATGCTGGAGTTTGGAGGAAAGCTGGAGCCTTTGGGTGCCAGGAAAACAAACTGAGGAGTTCAAACCCAGAGCTGGGGTGAGTGGCAAAGCAGAAGCACCCAGCAGCGTGGAGGCTGTGCTGGGAATGAAAGAAGAACCAGATCCTCCTGCCAGGTGAACCAAGGACACCTTCAGATCAAGGTCTCACCGTATTTCTTCCTCCCCCAATCTCCCTACTCCACCACCTCCAGTGAGTCAGGTCCTGGTTCCTCGGGGAGGATGTTCAGCTCACAGTGGAGTCACCTCCTCCCCAAATTTTCCACTCCATGAGAGACCCAGCAGTTGTGACAGTGCAGAAACTCCTGCGTGACTCTCCCATCCATCACCAGCCAGGCATCTGGCCACTGCCACCAGAAAGACAAACAATGTCTGTCCAAACTCAGCAGGGAAATGCCGAAGCTTTTCCAGCTGGTCGCTGTGCCGGTGAGCCCAAGCTAAATCAAGCTTCAAGGACGGAGGGTGGCCAGTGTTTCCTGGCCTCACAGCCACAAAACAGCTCTTCTGGATGGGAGAGGCTTTGGGGAGAAGACCCCAGCCTGTGGAACGATAGGTTTGGTGATGGCCCATTATGGAAACCACCAGCCGTGTCACCTCCTCATCGCTCCACTGGCCTTTAAGACATCTCAAACTGGCAAAAGCTCCTTGAAGAGGGTCGCAAATGCAAATCCCGATGCTCACTGGGTTCCCAGAAGCAATGCCAGCAGCTGGGATGCCCATCACTAGGTTCAGAGGGTTTTCTTGGTCTCCACCAAGCTTGTCTGTTGGGCTGGTCTTAAGGGCTGATGCTTTTGGGAAGTATTGGGCTGCCAAGCCTGCGGTGTTGCAGGTTGCAAACAGGTCCTGGCAAACAAGAGAGACAGATAAGGAGCTCAAAGACAGAAAGTCACTGCAATGGTTCTCCTGAAAATCACCCCTTTCCTTTGCACGGGGTTTGAATCCCGGCTCTCGTGACCCTGAACACCCTGCGTCTGCCTGTAATTAAAGGCCATGCAATCATCACTAGTCCTCCTGTGTCTCTGGTTATTGCAGAAGAGCTTAGTGGAAAACTAATTCCCTGACTCAAAGGCATCCTTAGGGAAGGGGGGAGGGAGATACTTCAATCTCAGGACTTTGGCATTTGTCCTTCCTACCCCAGGCTGGCTTTGTCCCTGTCCCCCTTCTCCTCTGGGGACTGGGAACCCCAGAAGAGGCAACACAGCTGAGAAAATATACCCCCTGGCAGTAAACGGGGGTGGCTTCACTCCTGGCATCCCTTGTGGCCCAGGAAGGGCAGGGGAACCCCCCCCCCCCCCCTATCTCCCAGTGTGAATGAGAAGCACTCTGAGATCTTGGGGCATTTCCCCAAAGCCCCCAAACACAAGGCTGTGACATGCTTGCTGGCAGCTGGTGGCCCAGAGGAAGGGTCCTGGGTGCCCCAAAAGCCCCATCCAGGAGTGGGGGAAGCCCCCAGGGCACCGGTGGTAGGACAGCCCCACAGACCAGGGGTTTGTCAAACCCTCATCACCCCAAAAATGCACCTTACGCCATCCCTGCATTTTCCTGCACCAGACGATGCTGTGGAGGAAAGGTGCTTTATGGGTTTAGCTGGTTTTCCAAATAAAGTCTCGATTATTAATTATCATTAATTACTGTAATGTAGGTTTATCCATGAATAGCATCTCTCGGGCTCAGCAGGAACGCTTCTGGCTGCTCCCACGACTAAGCCGGTATTGTCCCAGATACAGTCACATGAGATCATTTGTTTTACCCCCAGGTCCCCGGGCATCCCTGGCAAACTGCACATGGCCCTGCTTGCCACCGGTCTGGTGACACCCCCAGCGCTAAAGTCCCCCTATGGCCAGCAAAAAATGATAGCCTGACCCTTAATGAACCAGGCATTAACCGGGGGGAGGAGGAAGATGTCCCCTCATGCCTCAGGGATGCTGAGTGATGCAGGAGAAGGAGCAGGGGGGGAACCAGAGCAGAAGAAAAGGTGTTTTATTAGGGGTAAACGGGCAAGGGTGCTCCCAGCCCTGCTGAGCAGGGGGACACGGGCAGGGGGTCTGTTGCAGGGGGGGCTGGAGGCAGCCACACATCCCTGGGGCCTGGCAGCATCCCTCATCTCCTATTTTTTGTGTAAAACCAGTGTGTCCTTTGGTGCACAGGGGACTGTCACAGTTTTGTCACCTGTGACATCACTCCCTGCCTCACCGGGACCTGCTCCGGGCCAGGGCACACTTTTCTGCCAAGTAGCCACTTCCTGAGAAGGGGCTGATGCTCTGGGTGGTGGTGGCGGCATGGACTCTGCTCACCAGGCGTGGGGACACCGCGGTGACACGGGTGGGGAGCCCTCTCCCTCCTGCCTGGCCACTCAGGAGCTGGCAGGGATCGAGCCCGGCCACTGTCCCTACTGTCCGGCAGTGGTGTGCACCGGTCTCATAGTGGCACTGCCATCTGGTGGCACCTTCAAAGGGGAAGAGGGGACAGTGCGGGCAGGACTGGTCCCTCCAGGGTCCATGGAGCCAGTGGGATTTCTGCTCTGGGCATACCAGTGGGCTCACATTCCTGCAAGGCACAGGGACCAAGGGGACAAATACCCCTCTGGCCCATTTGCCCTTCCTGGGAGGACAGGGATTGAAGGACAATCCTCCCACGGTGTCACTGGGTGGTGGTATCCAGCAGGGAAGCGATGGGAGCTGGCAGAGCCCCCACCTCCCAGCTGGGGGGCTGTGCCTGGAGCCAGCCCATGGTGTCCCTGAGGCTGCTGCCAGACCCGTGCCCGCACACAGCCAGGCTGGGCACGGCCCCAGCGCCCACCCCAGCACCTCCCGAAAGGAGAAGCGACCCGAGACAGCTGAGCTCAGCGAGCAGTTTATGGCACTGACCCCTCCTGCCGCGGGACCGCAACCAGCCAGCAGCTTTGGGACCCCATGGAGGGCTGAGAACAGCTTTTTAAGATTTGTGCCAGCTGCTGACAAGAGGCCAAACCCCGGAGCTTTGTCTCTGGAGCAAGAAGTGTGACACCCTCCTCTTCCTCAAGGACATAGAGGGCATGTTGGCTCCCCACCTGCCCCAGCCCCGTGCCCCCCGAAGCCTGCCTGCTGCCTCATACCCACGTACTTTCCCTGCTGTCTAAATTTAGGGTCTGGAAATGGGCCAGCACGTCCCTGCGTATCTCAGCCCCTGAATTAGGCATGCCAGCAGCAGAGCAGCGCTCGCCGCTCCGGGTGGACATGCCAGACTCCAGCTGGACAGGTAGAGCAGGACAAGCTGCTGTCTGCCCAGCCCGGCTCCCACCCTCGGCTCCGGGTGGGAAGATCCCCCTCGGTCCTCTCATCCGGGGTCTGGCCTGCAGAGAGAGGGCGTTCAGGTGTAGGGAGGTGTGGTGGAGCTGGTGGGTCTGCTGGAATTGGACAGGCTGCTGGAGCCGGAGGGTCTGGTGGAGCTGTAAGGTGCATTGTCAAAGCCCACAAGAAGGGCCACTACAGGCAACAAAAGGAAGACAAGGGAAAAAATGGGACCATTGCTCCATGAGATGGGGGACCTGGTGCCACAGGACATGGGAAAGGCTGAGGAGCTGAATGCCTTCTGTGCCTCTTCACTTGCAAGATCGATCTTCAGGATTCCCAGGCCCCAGACACCACGGAGAAAGGCCGGAGCAAGGAAGACGTACCCCTGGTGGAAAAGGATCCGGTCAGGGGGACACTTAAGCAAACTGGACATATATAAGTCCATGGGCCTTGCTGGGCTGAGGGAGGTGGCAGATGTCATTTTAAGGCGACTCAACAACTTTTGATGGATTATGGCGACTGAGAGAAGAGCCCGAAGGCTGGAAGAAAGCAAATGTCACTCCAAGAAGGGCAAGAAGGACCCAGGGAACCCAGGGAACCCAGGAAACTGCAGGCCCCTCAGCCTCACCTTGATCCCTGGGAAGGGGATGGAGCAGATAATCCTGAAAACCATTTCCAGGCCCACTGAGGACAAGAAGCCAGCATGGCTACACTAAGGGGAAGCCATGTTCAACCAACTTGATAAACTTCTGCAATGAAAAGAGTGGCTTGGTAATGAGGGGGGACTTCAGGGAGGCCTTTGACAGGGTCTCCCATGAGATTGTCATAGAGAAGCTGTTGATGCAGATGGATGAGCAGACAGTGAGGAGGGTTGAAAACTGGCTGAATGGCCGGGCCAAGGGTGGTGATCAGCGGCACAAAGTCTGGTTGGAGGCCAGTCACTAGCAGTGTACCCCAGGGGTCTGTACTGGTCCAGTCCTGTTCAACTTCTTCATTAATGGTCTGGATGATGAAGCGGGGTATCAGCTCAGCAAGTCTGCAGATGACACCAAACTGGGAAGAGGTGGCTGATACAGCAGAAGGCAATGTTGCCATCAAGAGTGACCCTCTCAGGCTGGAGAAATGGAACCTCATGAAGTTCAACAAGGAGAACGGCAAAGTCTTGCCCCTGGGGAAGAACAACCCCTGGCACTAGCACGTGCTGGGGGATGCCCAGATGACAAGCAACTCTGTAGAAAAGGATGTGGGGACATGTCAGTGAGGACCTGACCTGGCCTTTCCAAGAGGACCCAGTTCACAGCAAACACATACAAAACACCGCTGGGGATCCTGAGATGTCTTCAGAGAAGCCAGCCCCTTCCCGTGGGTTGCTTTGAGGGGAGGGAGAGCCCTGACAGTGGGGACCTGGTCACCCTCCCCAGCCCTGGGTGCATCCCAGTGTCCCTGCTCTGGACTGGGCTCATGATGTTGGTGGGGTCCCCTTGGTGGTAAACGAAGAAGGGTCTGGGACTGCTGCTTCCCCAGTCTGAGGGGCTCTGGGAGACATGGAGTCTGAGGGGCTCAGGGAGACTCTGGGGTCATAGAGTCACAGAATGGTTTGGGTTGGAAGGGACCTTAAAGGTCATTGAGCTACAACTCCATGCCATGGGCAGGGAAACCTCCCACCACACCAGTGGGCCCTGTTCAGCC
>JAOQGH010000009.1:6274171-6290365 GCA_025769975.1 Gallinago jamesoni
GGCTGCCCAGGGAGGTCATGGAGTCCCCTTCTTTGGAGATTTTCAAGACCCACCTGGATGCAGTCCTGAGTAACATGGGATCACCCATCTTTGGTGGCATCAGGGCTTGTAGTGGGTGCGGGATGCTGGGGTGATGCTCACCCTCTCTTCACCTTCGCAGCTCCCTGGCTTCTGTGAAGGCAGCGGGTCGGTCCTGGGGGTCCAGAGCCAGGTCGACTGCAGGAGCTTCCTGGGCCACAAAGCCGTGTACCGCATGGGCTTTGCCATGGCCGCCTTCTTCTTCCTCTTCGCCGCGATCATGGTGTGCGTTCGCAGCAGTAAGGACCCGCGTGCCGCTGTGCAGAACGGGTGAGCGTTTGTCCCTGGGCGGGGGAATGCTGGTGTGTGGGGGGCAGACCCCCCTTCCCCGCTGGGTTCCCCCTTGAAGACCAGCCCTCCTCTCTCCTCCTCCCGCAGCTTCTGGTTCTTCAAGTTCCTGGTGCTGGTGGGAATCACAGTGGGGGCCTTCTACATCCCCGATGGTGCCTTCACGTCAGGTGAGCTGCCCCCGTTGCCCTCTTCATCTCTGGGTTAACGCTCAGCACAGGCTTAAACCAAAGCTGTGTTGTTGCCAAATTCCCATTATCCCTGCTTTTAACTATTCTTCCTCTTCCCCTCAAGTCTGGTTTTACTTCGGTGTGGTCGGCTCCTTCCTCTTCATCCTCATCCAGCTTATCCTCCTCATCGACTTCGCCCACTCCTGGAGCCAGCTGTGGCTGCGCAACGCGGCCGAGAGCAACGCCAAGGGCTGGTACGCAGGTCAGTACGTCTGGCAGAGGGTTAGGGACGGGGACACTCATCCCAGGGGTGGGATGACACTGAGCTGGTGAGGACTCAGAGTTCTGCTCCAGCCTCCTTTCTTTTTGCTTTGTCCCCCAGCCCTTTGCATCATCACCTTCATCTTCTACGCCGCCTCCATTGCAGCCATAGTCCTGCTCTACGTCTACTACACCAAGCCCGAGGGCTGCACGGAGGGCAAGGTCCTCATCAGCATCAACCTCATCCTCTGCCTCATCGTCTCGGTCGTGTCCATCCTGCCCAAGATCCAGGTGAGGTGGCACGGGGGCTGCATCTGGGAGGCTGGTGGCCCTGTCACCACGGGGTAGGGGACCAGCCCTGAGCATCCACCGTTGTGTTTGCAGGATGCTCAGCCGCACTCGGGGCTGCTGCAGGCGTCCCTCATCACCCTCTACACCTTCTACGTCACCTGGTCCGCCTTGGCCAACGTACCCAGTAAGCAGGATGTGGCTTTGGGTTTGGGAGGAGGGTGCATGGGAGAAGACCACACACTGGGGTGGGTGCTTTGCCCCTCCCAGGGTGTCTGAGGGACTGGGGAAGGTGCTAAATCCCCTGCCTGTCCCCCCCGTAGCCCAGACCTGTAACCCCACGCTGCTGGTGAGGAACAGCACCGGCTCGGTGACGACCACCCAGCCGCTGACAACCTGGTGGGACGCCCCGAGCATCGTAGGGCTGGTCATCTTCATCCTCTGCACCCTCTTCATCAGGTGAGGACTTGGCTCGTGTCCCTGGGGTCTGCACCATCCCTGGGATCTGCACTGCCCCTCTGCCTGCCCGGAGCAGAGAGGCATCAGGTGGCTTTAAGGGAAGGGTGATGCTGGAAGGAGGTCACAGCTCCCTCCAGGGATTTTGTCACTATGTGTCTCTTGCAAAGCTGTCCCGGTCCCTGGGGACACATAAAAGCTGCCCTGTGGGGTCACGGTCACTCACAGCTTTTAGGGTGTCTGCACAAGCTGCATCCCCCCAAACTGCCCTGCCTGTCCCAGGGCTGGCCCCACAGGGCACCCCGACGTGGGTGGGCATGGTGGGGCTGAGCTGGGGCTGGCCCTGAGCCTGCCCTCCCTCTGCCTGCAGCGTCCGCTCCTCGGACCACCCCCAGGTCAACAAGCTGATGCTGACGGAGGAGAGCGCTGCGGGGGCGGGGGGCGATGCGGGGGCCATGGAGAGCGGGCTGCACCACGCCTACGACAACGAGCAGGACGGCGTGGCCTACAACTACACCTTCTTCCACCTCTGCCTCCTCCTGGCCGCCCTCTACATCATGATGACCCTCACCAACTGGTACAGGTGGGCACAACTTCCCCGGGGAACAGGGACTGTCCCCCTTCCTCTGCAGCCCCTGCTCCCGGCATCCTCCCTGCTCTCCTGCTGGGCAGAGCTGATGTTGTGATGCATCTGTGTGCAGTTCCACTTAACGTGTGCTCTAATCAGCGTTAATTATTTTTAGGTGGTATAGGGCTGCCTGTGGCAGGTTGTACCCGGGCTCACCACTTCCCTGCTGCAGCATCCTTGGCTGTGGCATAGAATCATGGAATGGTTTGGGTTGGAAGGGACCTTAAAGCCCACCCACTCCCACCCCCTGCCCTGGGCAGGGACACCTCCCACCACACCAGGCTGCTCCAAGCCCCCTCCAGCCTGGCCTTGAACCCCTCCAGGGATGGGGCAGCCACAGCTTCTCTGGGCAACCTGGGCCAGGCTCTCCCCACCCTCACACCAAACAAGTTCTTCCCCACATCTCAGCTCAATCTCCTCTTTCAGTGTCAAACCCTTCCCCCTCCTCCTCTGGCTCCCCTCCCTGATCCAGAGTCCCTCCCCAAACTGCAGCCAGGGATCCCTTGGGATGTGGGGGGAGCAGGGACCCGATCCCCAGGGTGCTGTAGGCTGCAGCAGTGGAGTCATATCCATGGGGGAAGCTGCATGGATGTGGGGAGCTGTATGGGTGTAGGCACAGGACTCCTCCATGTTCTTTGGCTTGTACCCCCAAGGTGCTCACAGCCTCCATCCCTCCCCAGCGCGGTTGCCCAGAATACGCAGGGGGATGCCACCCCTGATGCACAGTGATGGGTGACACCCGTGTGTTTGCTCCTTTCAGGCCAGACGAGAGCTTGCAGGTGCTGACGAGCCCCTGGACGGCCGTGTGGGTGAAGATCTGCTCCAGCTGGGCTGGGCTCCTGCTCTACCTCTGGACCTTGGTGGCTCCACTGGTGCTGCCGGACCGGGACTTCAGCTGAGGTGGCCTCGGGCATCCCACTGCCAGGTTGGAGCCACCGCAGCCTTGTCCCTCGAGGCTGGGGACAACCCCAGCTCTGCCTTGGCCTCGGGTTTTGCACACAGAAGCATCTATGCTGGGTTGTGCCTTCTTGTAGGTCTTCTGTTTTAATCTGAAAGGGATGAAGTGCCAAGCAGTGAAAATCAGCAAGGGCTGAGAAAGAGTTGAAGATGATTTTATAGCTCTTATCATCTCCGCGTTAGTCTAGTGCCTTTGGTGGTGCCCTCTTCTCCTAGCGGAGACCACCGCCTTGCCTTGGGAGGGTTTGGGTTTCACCAGCTGCCCTTGTCTCGCTTGGTGCCCCAGGACCGTGGTGCCTTTAGGAGGGGCTCTGGGGTCGGGCCATGTGTTGGGACCGGGGATTGAGCCTGTGTTGCCTTCCCAAACAGCCAGAGGAGAACAAATCTTGAGGATTTGTGGCTGGAGGCAGATGTCCCTCTGCTTTCACTCAGCCTAGGTGGGGGCCCTCTGCCCTCTGGTTCCTGGGGAGGATGAGTCCCTGGTCCTCACTGGAGCACAGCTCGGGTTTCCCGCAGGTTGCACTGGCCTGACCCCTTGTTAATAAAGTCATGTTTGGAATAAACCTGCCAGATTTGTCCTTCTGGGTTTTTTCCTGACGTGTGTGCTGGGTGTGTGGAAGTGGAAGGGGGGGGGGGGGGGGGGGGGAATGTCTTAAACAGCCCAACGCCGGGGTGAGGGCAGGCAGGAGTGGCATCACTTTGGGGTAGGGTGGATTGGAGCCCTGGACACTGCTGCCTGCCTCTGGCACCCCGAGAGACGCTGCTGGAGGAGGACACATCACTCGAAGAGCGGATGGTGGTGGTAAGCAAAGTTGGGGGTACAACCCATTGGGGTGCACCCAGCATAGGGGTGCACGCCATAGCCAGGGGCACACGGGGATGGGGTGAGCCCCACAGTGGGGTACCCACGGTGCTGGGATGCACACATCCCATGCTGGGGTGTATCCTGGGGGTGACCCCCGGCTCTGAAAGGGGGTCCCTGCCCTGCCAGCGCCGTGGGAGGTGATGGGGTAAGCCCAGCCAGGGCTCCCCGGGAAGGGGCTCCCCGGGAAGGGGCTCCCGGCTCAGCCCTGCGCCGCAGCAGCGATCCAGCCCATCGCCGTGGCCAGTCTCGCTCCGGGCGGCAGGAGAGGGGGCTGGGAACGGGCAGAGGACCCGCGGGGTCCCGCAGGCAGGGGAGGAGGCAGGAGCGGGCAGGGCCGGGCGGCGCTCGGCGGGACCGGGGCCGGCGCAGCCACGAGGTGGTGCTGGCAGCACGCGCTGGGGCACCCTGAGCCCTGCACCCCTCATCCTGAGCCCTGCACCCCTCATCCTGAGCCCTGAGCCCTGCACCCCTCATCCTGCACCCCTCATCCTGAGCCCTGCACCCCTCATCCTGAGCCCTGAGCCCTGCACCCCTCATCCTGCACCCCTCATCCTGCACCCTGAGCTCTGCACCCCTCATCCTGAGCCCTGCACCCTTCATCTTGCACCCTGAGCCCTGCACCCCTCATCCTGCACCCCTCATCCTGTACCCCTTACCCCGAGCACTGCACCCCGCACCCCTCACCCCGAGCTCTGCACTGCTCATCCTGCACCCCGAGCCCCGAGCCCTGCACCCTGCATCCCTCCCTCTGAGCTCTGCATCCCTCACCCTACATCTCTGCACCTTGCACCCCTCCCCCTGCACCTGTGCACCCTGCATTGCTCACCCTACACCCTGTGTCCCCCAACCTGCCCCCTTCACCCTGCACCCCTCACCTTGTACCCTGCACTGCATCTCTCACCCTGCACCCTGCATCCCTCAGCCTGGGCCCTACAACCCATCCTGCATCCTTCCTCCTGCACCCCTCACCCTGCATCCTGTGCTCTTGCACCCTTCATCCTGCACCTTCCATCATGTCTTCTGCACCCTGAACCCTTCATCCCGCCTTGTGAATCCTGCGTCTTGTGTCCTGCAACATGTCCCTTCATCCTGCACCCTGCATTGTGCATTCTTCATCCTGCACCCTGCACCTCACATCCTACACCCTGCATTGTCTGTTCTTCATTCTTCACCCTTCATCCTTCACCCTGCACCCCACATCCACCATCCTGCACCCTGCAGGCAGCCCAGGCTGGGCTATGTGAGCCACACTGGGGTGTGTGGCCTGGGCAGAAACTTGGGGGGGGGGAGGACAATGCACTCCCAGCAGCGTGTTTACAGATGCTCCCCCCCCCCCCCACCTTTGCCACTCCTTCCCAGGCCAAGGTGGGGGAGGGGATGCAGGACCCCCCACTGCAGACCAGCTCTGAAGAGCAGCAACACACCAGGGAGCTGACTGGGTGACCTGTATGTCCCACGTGCACCTTGGGCAAGTGACACTTGCCAATGCAAGACGGTCCCCAGGGGCTGTGGGGACACGCTCAGGCCTTTCCTATGATGAACTTCGCCTTTTGCTTTTCCCACCTTTCAGGAGAGCAGAAAATCACTGCGCCAGCTGCAGCTGGAACTGCTGTGGTGCTCATCTGCACCAGCTCCTCATGAAGTGCCCGACCAGAGCAAACCAATGGGAGATAAAAAACCCAAGGCACTGGCTCCATGAAACGTGCCCTTGGCTCCCGAAAGCCATCCCTGGCCAAGGAGCCACGGCGAGGATGAGGATGGCTCCACAAAGCTGGCGCCGCCTGCTCTGGTTCCAGCAGTGACACAGCAGTAGCTGGGTGGCACAGGGACAGGGTGTCCCGCTGGGGAGAAGTTTCCAGCTGAGCCAGCAGCACGTCTCTAGCTACCACCGGAATGCCTCATCCCTGGGATTTTCTCTGAAACAAGAAATCCTTGTTCTTTCGTCTCTCCAGCTGCACCCCAGCAGCTCCGGAGTGACGCTGCTGGACTCACCCACCAGCAAGCAGCAAAGTCCTCGTTCCCTGGCTCAGGAAAGTCTGGGTTGTGCAAAGGGTCACTATAAGATTTATTTTGACACCGTACCTCCTATCCATTATTGATTTAAATAAGAATAGTCTTCACTAACCGTTTTCTTCAGGAGATGTTTCAAACCCCTAGCAAATACACCTCACGAATGATTACTGCACCCCCAAAACAACTGAGGAAACTGAGGCAGGGAAACTCGGGGTGACTCTGGCTGTGCTGCTATGGCTGCCAAGCCACGCTGCCTCCAGCATCCTTTGATTTTGAGTTTTACAGAGGAAAACGTCCTCGTGGTGGGTTATTGCCTCTATGATGCCACTGCCCCGTCCAACTGTATTTATCTACCCATGTCCATCCAGCTTCAGAGCACCCCAAGCAGGAGTTGAAGCCACGGGGCAGCCTGGATGCTATACATCCCCCATATAGAGGGGAGGGACCCTGGATCAGGGAGGGGAGCCACGGGATGAGGGAGAAGGGTTTGACACTGAAAGAGGGGAGATGGAGATGGGATTTTGGGAAGAACTTCTTTGGTGTGAGGGTGAGGTTCATCCTCCCTGCACACCAGAGAGCACTGCCCAGAGCTTCATTCTCTCCAGAGCACCACAAAAGGCTTCAGTGCAGAAAAAGGCACAAATGATAAAAATGATGTGCCGAGGACTGGAACCCCTCTGCTGGGAGGTTCTGGATCAGGGAGGGGAGCCATAGGAGGAGGGGGAAGGGTTTGACACTGAAAGAGGGGAGATGGAGCTGAGATGTGGGGAAGAAGTTCTTTGGTGTGAGGGTGGTGAGAGCCTGGCCCAGGTTGCCCCAAGAAGCCGTGGCTGCCCCATCCCTGGAGGGGGGGGTTCAAGGGCAGGTTGGAGGGGGCACTGGATGGGCTTTAGGTCCCTTCCAACCCAAACCATTCTATGATTCTACACAAATAAATAAATAAATAAATAAAGATGTATTGATGGCAAAAAAAAAAATAATCCCCAGGCCTAACCATGAGTGAGTGAGGCTCAGGGGCAGAGACACCCAGTTCAGTCTGGGCCTTGCAATTCCCCCCTTGTCACGGGAATGGAGAGTTGTGCCTGTTCTGCGTCTGCTCGTTGATGAGTAAGATCCATATCTGAGTCCAAATGTCTTGCCGTCCGCAGGCAGGAGGGTGGGCATCACCGTGGGGCTCTCCCGAGGCCATGGGACAGGCTGCAGGGAGCATCCCCAGCGGGGTGTCACCCCCCTGCTCACGGTGACAAACTGCTGCCAGGCAGTCCCACTTCTGCCTGGGATTCCTTTTACTTCGCGGGGATAATGGAAAAGGGAGGCACCAAGGAGAGCTCGTGTACATGGAGGGTGCACAACTGCCACAGAGTCAGTGAGGGTCTAAAACCTACCTTCTTTTGGTGATTGTCACTTCCAAACGGTGATAATTCCAAAGGGTGACACATCCCGTGCTGTGCATATGCCCTGCAGCAACAGCTGTATTTTTGGGAGGTTAGCTGGATATATAAGAAATATACATCAGGGTCTGGTTGCTCCAGATCTTCTTGTGATTATGAGCTACAGGCTCTCTCCAAATCATGCCCAGTTTAGAGACCATCTTCGGTCTCCAGATCCTGGTGGCTTCAGCAAACGGTCTGTCTGAGGACACTTGCAGCCACCCTGTTTCAGAAGCAGAGTGGCCCTTTTTCCTTTTCATTTTCTGGGTGAATAATTCATCAGCCAACATCTGCCAGCTTTCGCTCAGCAGAAAATAGAGCCCTGGCCCGTCCCTCCCCATCCTCCACCCGGGTCACAGCCCCAGCCTGGAGAGCAGGATCAGGCCTGGAAATCCAGAGGCCACCACCAGCACTATCTACCCATGTAGCATTAATTGCTCTAATTTTCTCTCCCTTGGGGGAGGCACCTCAGAATATGGGGGAAAATAAGGGTAACATGGGAAATTGGGGAACCCAGGCAAAGTCACTCAGCAGTTTGCTCTGCAAAAGATAACCGTGGTCACCGTGCTGCCAAATTAAACTGAATTTTAACCCAAGGATGGGGATGGAGCTGCTGGCGTCAGCAAGGGGATTTGGACCATGCAGCAGGGGACACCCCCCCCCCCCCCAGCAGCTCCCAGGTGGAGGGTGATGGGGGCAGCCACAGTCCCAAACCATTCCCCTGCCCTTCCTGGTCCCCAGGCGCTGCCAGGGGCTCCTCAGCACCGTTCTATTCTCTATAATGCATGGTCTCCCTTGTTTTTTATTTTATTCATGGGATTAACACATCGGGCAGCAGCCGGACTGGCTTTTGCTCAAAAGAGGAGGGGAAATATTTTACATAATTCATTTAAATGAGTCACCCGGGGAAATCCAAATTGGACTTCCAGCATATTTACAGTGCCACGCAGAGCCCCATGATCCGCATCTGGAGCTATTAATGCCTCCCAGACGGACCACAGAGCATGTATAATTAATTGTGGAGCAAAGGCATTGCCCAGGCTCCGAAGATAACGCTCGGAGGTGGAGTCAGCATCTCCCAATGCTGTCTCCCCCCAAGGCATGGATTTATTTCAGTGGGTCTTTTCTCCTCAAGCGGTTCAACCAACCTTCCTTGGGGTAGGAAGATGCTGGGAAATCAGTGGGGTTAAAGCATCAGGAGGAATAAGCATAGATGGAGCGAAATCACGGCTGCTTGTTTGGGTTGGGGGGTGAGCATCAGATGCAGGGGCTCCTCGGGGTGTGTGTGAGCCTGGTAGAGCCCCACAGCATTGGGGCTGAGCCCTGCCATGGGGAGGGGGTGAGAGAGAGCCCTTGGAGGGGAAAAATTCCCACTTACAAGAGCAAACAGCCCAACACCACTTAGTCCCAAATATCCCCATTTTGTTTTGCAGAGGCATGGACTGAGCACCCCCTGGTCTGATGTCTGGGGAGGTTTGGTGCTGGGGGGGGGTGTCACTGGGGGTGCCACTGGGTGAAATGGGGCTGATAGGGCTCTCTTGGGTGCTCTTCAGCTGCAGCACCTGGGGGCAGAGCCCGCTGTGACCCGGGCCGGCTGCCAGTCATGGTCCGGGGTGGCCATTTGTGGCTTTCTGAGAAGGTGTCCCCGTCCTTTCAGAGGGACTCAGGGCACCCCAAACCACCGGGACACTCTATTTCTAAAACCCTGGAGCGAGGAGGAGGGATTCCTCTGCCTCCCCAGTTTACTTCTCCACCTTCAACATCGCTTTGAAGACCAAAGGAGAGATGTAAAGGAAGATGTTTTTAAAAAAATGGAAGATGTTTTAAAAAAAAAAAAAAAAATCAAGCTTGAACCCTGCTGCTAGAGAAACATCTGTATCTATAAATATCCGCCGATGTGAGTGGGAACAAGCTGTATCTCCAGCAGCTCCCTAAGGCAGTGGAGCAGCCTCGCCCCAGCTAACCTCATGCCAACAGATGCTCCTGTATTGCACACAAGGCACTGCAGCTTTGCAGGCATTATTTTTGGTGCTAAAAAACCCCAAACTGGTCTTAGAAAAAAAAAAAAGAAATAAACAAATGTTTTCTTCACAGCTCGGTCACGGGGAGGGTGAGCTGTGGCCCTGGGGGATGTGACCGGCCCTGTGGGGCTGGTCCTTTCTGGAACATGATGTCCCACTGACAGTCCCCACCCTGCTGTCACCCTCTTCTGTGACCTTCTCTATCTCACCACCTCAGATCAGAGAAACCCACATCAAGTGCAGACTCATTTCTTCACCCCGCACAAAGGCTCATGCAGCCCTGGGGCAGAGAGACGCTTCCCCAGGTGGGAAAACACTGAGTTCCTGGAGGGGTCCATCCCTGCCCTAACTCCCTGCAGGAGCCCAGCGACAGCCCTGGGGAGGGCAGGGTGGGATGATGGCCAGGAGGACACAGCCCCTCATGGGCTTGAGCTGGCCCATGGACATGCTGATGCCAAAGAACTTTCTCAGCAGGGTACTCTCTGTGAATGCTTACCATCGTTGGTCCAGGTTGCTCCCACTGGGGAGATGTCCCTCATTGTTTTATGACAGGATGGAATTGTTGGAGGCCACCAGCTCTAGCACATGCATTGGTCAAGATTTCCCATCAGAAGAGCTCTTAAACAGGTATTTCTCACACCCCAAAGAGCTCGCATCATACAATGCTCAGTGGCTCCTGGGCATCTGAGCCCTTCCCATGTGTGTCCTCCTGCTGCCCAAGAGCTGTGCTGGTGCATGAAAAGGCACAAGACAATGCCCTTTCCCTGGTGGGAGCTGCTGAAGCCTCAGCTGTGAAGAGTCCCTGCGAGCTCTTCTGGTGCTGTGGCAGGTGCTGGGTCTCCACATAGTACGTTGAGGGTTTCCAGATCCCAAACTGGAATTAACACTGGACCAGAGAGCCAGCTCTGAACACCCCCAAATCCTTGTTCAGACCACAAGGGATGAGTTTTCTTGGACTCTGCAGTCCTCCCTGTTTCCTGAGCAGCTGACTGGGGGAGCGGGGTGTATATGGGGCACCCCAGAGGTCCTCCAGACAACACCCACAGGGTTACTACACTTCGTTCAGTCCCGCACAAAGCAAATCCCATCTTTCATCCCTCCTCGATGGTAGGAGCCTGCATACACATGGAATTCAATAGGATAGGGAGAGTCTCCTTTCCCATCTCCAGAAAAACTACCCTCTTCCAGTTAAAGTCCACTCTCCCACTGCCTGTTCTGGGGCTGCCCAGATCCCTGTGACACTCCATGGAGTGTCCACACTGGGCTGCTCACAGGAGGTCATTTCTCCAAACCACACAACGCTGCTGTTGTGCTTTTTTCCCAGCATCGTCTCTGTTATCTGAGCTTGGATTTGGGCCAAAAGCTCCCAGGCATCCCCTCAAGCACAGCGTCATTTGGCTCAAGGAAGGCGGAAACTGAGCTCCCCCATCTCAGAAGATTCCAGGGGTCTGAGCAAGCAGTGGAAATATTTGTTCTGACAGACGCTTGCACCCATTTCCACTTTTTTCCTGGCTTTCCTCCTCCCAAAACACTGGTAAGGTGATATATCACATCCTGGATTTGCAAGGACTCGGCTCGCTCCAGGTCCTGGAGAAACCCTGTCCTGGAGAACATCATCCCAGGGAGCATCCTTCCTCCCGTCCCCCTGCCTCCCGTCACGTAGAGCTTCACAGATGGGCAGCTGGGGACCTCAGTGCTGGCTCGTGTCTCAGCGATGAGGACAGTGGTGTGGGAAGCACAGGCTGCCCTCACGTTACCCTCCTCCATGGGGTCTTCTTGGGAGAACCAGACAGTTCTCTTGTGTTTTTTTCCTTTTTTTTTTAATTTCCCCCCTTCTCCCCGTAACAACTAGAACGTTTCATGAGCCACCTCCCTCCCCCTATTTTCCTCTCTGACTCATTCCCTTCTGCCTGTGCAGCCGGGGATGTGCAGTTCCCCACGTCCCTCCGGCCACAGCGATGACACTGACAACGCAGCCCAGGAGGGGCAATCCCCTGGCGAGGGACAACAAGGGACTTAACGCCACAAAGTGAACTTTTGCTTCCCTGTTGTACTAATTCCAGCAGTAAATTGCAATGCGAGAGATAAACAACTTGCTCATCCCGATGACGTTCGTAAGGAGAAATCCCCCCTGCCCTGAAGGCGGAAGGGGTGGGTTTCTCATGGAGCACTGGTGCAGGTGGGAGATGTGACAGCATGACAGGCTGGCCAGAGTCTGGCCACCAAGCCAGCCTGTGGCGCTGTCCCACACCATCCCCATTCGAGTCCCACTGATGGCTGGGGAGGGTATGGGGGGGGGTCACATGCAAACCACATGCAAAAGGTTTGGGGGCAAATGCAGGAGGCTGTTACGAGAATGTAGGTTGATCCCTGGGCGTTTCACAGAATCACAGAATGGTTTGGAAGCGACCTTAAATGTCATTGAGTTCCAACCCCCTGCCATGGGCAAGGATACCTCCCACCACACCAGGATGCTCCAAGCCCCCTCCAACCTGCCCTTGAACCCCTCCAGGGATGGGGCAGCCACAGCTTCTCTGGCCAACCTGGGCCAGGCTCTCACCAAACAAGTTCTTCCCCACATCTCAGCTCCATCTCCCCCTCCTCCTCAGGCTCCCATCCCTGATCCAGAGTCCCTCCCCAGCTTTCCTGGAGCTCCTTGAGGGACTGGAAGAGGCTCTAAGGTCTCCTGGAGCCTTCTCTTCTCCAGGCTGAACCCCCACTTAACTCTCTCAGCCCCCCCTCCCAGCAGAGGAGCTCCAGTCCTCGGCACATCATTTTTATAATTTGTGTCTTTTTCTGCACTGAAGCCTTTTGTGGTGCTCTGGAGAGGAGGAAGCTCCGGGCAGTGCTCTCTGGTGTGCAGGGAGGATGGATCACAGTGCCATAGCAGTGACTGCTCCTACAAGATTGCAGCCTGGATTTGCAGAAGGATTTAAAGGCTTAACTTCCACTGCTCAGACACCAAAATGCCTTTGAGGGTCTGGACTGGAGGACTTATGTGTGATTTCCCACTGTCATTTCATTGCGTCTGGTGGAAACATCTGGGAAGTGAGGAGGGACACGGCCTCCTGTCTCGGTGATGCCCCGAGCTCCCTGACCACGATGCCCATGTCTCTTCAGGGGGCTGCGAAAGGACCCCAGACCTGGCTGCTGGTGCCGTTGACTTTGCATTGCTCTCGATCAGTGCCAGATTTATTTGCCTCCTGGATTTTTGGGGGAGGAGGAACTTTTGCCAAGTTGCTTAAAAACCTGCAAACACACATTTGTGAGCTAGAGAATATGAAAGCCCCTGAACCTCCGCTGCTGGGACCCAGCTGGGTGGATGTATGAGCAAGCTGTCACCCTGGAAATTGGTTGTGGTGGGAGCCGAGGTCCCAGGGAGGTGACACACGCAGTGTCCGGGGGGGGGGTGCGGCAGCCCCTCAGCCTTTGCCACCCCCTTCTGTCCCCTGCTCCCAGCCCTGGGCAGTGTACGGGCAGCGGTGGGGGGCTGGGGTGGGGCTGGGGGGGAGAGAACCAGTTCATCCCCACCCACGGCAAACAATCTGGGGCTGCGATGAGTGAGGCTCAGCTGACAACGAGCAACGCTTCCAGCGACCGTGGGCGCGGGGACCGGGGTGAGAACGGCTCGTCTCCACAGCCCCCGCTTCCAACGATGCTGCTGGGGGGTTAGCTGGGGCTGGGAAATGAGCAGACGTGGAGATGAGCTCTAAGGAGGAGGAAGGGGAAGGTGTTTTATTAAACTGGTGTTCCGGAGAGGGACCTGAACAGTGAAATAAATCTGCTGGAAGAGCCTCTCCACCACTCAGGGCGCCTGGGTCTCGCCTGCACGTCTCCCTGGGGATGGCAGCTGCTCAGGCTGACCCTCCCTTTCTCACAGTTTTGTGCTGTGGTTGTCACGAGGACATCAAAAATAAATGAGCAGTGCAGGGTCTTGCCTGGGGAGCTGCAGCCTCC
Source organism: Gallinago jamesoni (assembly GCA_025769975.1). NCBI lineage: Eukaryota > Metazoa > Chordata > Aves > Charadriiformes > Scolopacidae > Gallinago > Gallinago jamesoni. The sequence continues at coordinate 6,287,584 of JAOQGH010000009.1, forward strand.
ATGGCTGGTTATGGCCATGGTCGCACTCCGTCTCCCCAGCTGCTCCTGAGGCTGCTCCACCTCAGCCAACGCAGGGACAGCTGACTGGTAATGGAGCACCCATCCCCCTGGGTTTCTGCACCCGCAGCTGGTCCTCTACCACCTCCCGTGTCACATCAGAGATGCCTATGGCTGCAGCAGGCATGGGAGCACCGTGGGTGTGCGGGGTCCTGTCCTTCTCATGCTCAGTGTCCTGGGACATACTCACTGTTTACCTCAGGAGTCCAGGTGTATCTGGGAACCCACATGAGCCCATGATCGACCCCAAATACATCACTCCCAGCTGATGTTCCTCTCTCCAGGCCTTCAATCCCCCAGAGAAAAGTTAAATCCCTCCATCCTCCCCAGGCAAAGCCCTCCGTGGCTGGCTGTGCTTGAGCTGTGTCCCGCAGGTCCCTCGCTGCATCCCGCAGTCTCTGTGCAGCTCCGCAGGCATCCCCTGCCCCCTAACACCCACAGCCTGGCACCTTCTGCTCCCTTGCAGTGATTCTCCTGTTTGCACGTCCCGAAGCGCTGTTTATCTGTTGTGACAGCTTGACACGGCTGACTCATGCTCAGCTTGTGATCGGCTCTAACCCCCAGATCTTCTTCTTGCTGAGCTCCCACCAGCCCTTTGTGCCGTCCCGTGTTTGTCCCCCCCATCCAGAGCAGCTCAGCCTGGATGGGGGGATGGGGGGGGGGGGGGGGGTGTGCTTGTTCCTGCCGTGGGGTTGCCTGCTTTTTCACATCAACCTCTCCCAATTTGCAGGAGCGCTGCAAACGCCACCCACCCCTGTCCTCCAGCGTATTGGTGGGACTGCTTTGCTGCAACCTGGAACAGGAATATACTGCTTCTCTGTTCAGAGCCTATAGATATGAGCAGGAGTGCTGTTTAATGGAGAGCACTAATGAGCATTATTTAATCAAGTATTGGTTGTTCAGCCTGGAGAAGAGAAGGCTCCGGGGAGACCTTATGGCTGTCTTCCAGTGTGTGAAGGGGGCTAAAGGAAAGCTGTGGAGGGACTTTTTACAAAGGCCTGCAGTCATAAGACAAGGAGTAATGGCTTCAAACCTAAAGAGGGGAGATTGAGATGAGATGTGGGGAAGAACTTCGTTGGTGTGAGGGTGATGAGAGCCTGGCCCCGGTTGGCCAGAGAAGCTGTGGCTGCCCCAGCCCTGGAGGGGGTTCAAGGGCAGGTTGGAGGGGGCTTGGAGCAGCCTGGTGTGGTGGGAGGTGTCCCTGCCCAGGGCAGGGGGGGGACAGGATGGTCTTTAAGGTCCCTTCCAACCCAAACCATTCTGTGATTCTATGAAGATATTGGACTTCTATTGTCTTCCTTTGTCATTATTTACAGTTGGAGAACATAGAATCATAGAATCATAGAATCCTCTGGGCCGGAAGGGACCTTCAAAGGCCACAGGAGACAACGAGCCGTGGGGTGGCCATAGACCTACGGTCCCCAGATGGGGAGTGCCCCATCATTCCACCCCATCATTCCACCCCATCATTCCAAAACCAACCCAGTTGTTTTTTCCAGCTTAGTGAGTTTATTCCCTAATTTCAATATCTAACATGCACTAAAAACAACGCTGAAGAAGAGGGTGAGAAGGGGAGGGCTTGGTGAAAGGAGCAAGCTCCTGAGGGTGTGGGAAGAGCAGGTCTCAGGGGAGCAGAACCAAATCCTTCAGGGCTTTTCCCCGCGGGAGCAGCGGGAGGCGGTGAGCGGGGCCTGGGCTGCTCAGGGAGGCACGATCAGAGGCATCGTGTAGAGCGAGTGCCGGAGCCCGAAGGTGGAAGCGGGGGCCTCGGGCTTGATCAGCGTCACCTGGAAGGGGAAGAGAGAAGAAGCCCTCAGGAGGTGAGCGTGGTGCCTGCTTCTCCAGAAGACCTGCCCTGGGTGGGACACATCCCTCCAGGGTTTTTAAGTGGCTGCGCAAAGGCAAGCTCTTGTGTTCACCACCAAAGGTGGCGAGATGTCCAGGCCAGAGGGCAGGGCTGGTGCTGGCTGCTGGTCCGCAGCCCCTCTGGCTCCCGCTGGGCTTTGCTGGAAGCCCCCTGGCCTCCCAGCTGGTCCCTCGGGCGTGAGCAGAGGCTGCTCTGGGATCTGGGGTGTCCTCCTGAAGAGCCTGTGGGGTGTGAGCGCCCGCCATTCTGGAGCCCGGGGAGGGCCCAGATGTGTTCCCTGGGCTCCCTCTGCCCGGATGTGGGCAAGGACAGGGACCAGCCCTCCATCCTGTGTCCCGTCCCTGCGCAGAGCAGCCGGGAGGTTGGGGGAGCCCCGTGGGGAGGGGAAGAGGCGTCGGGGCTGGTGGTGGTGGAGCAGAGGCGGGTGCCGGGGGGCTGCCTTACCTTGCCCACACGGTAGTCCGCTGGCCCTGGCTTCAGTGTGCGGTCGCCTCCCGCTCCCGCTTTGCTCGCCATGGTGTAATTGGGAGCCTTGGTTTTGTAGACGTCCAGTCCCACCTTGGGGAAGGCGGCTGGCCCCGGCGTCTGCAAGAGAGGGGGGCGGGTTGTTGGACCACAGGGCAAGTGTTGGTGCGTGCCGGGTGCCCGGGTGGGCTGGCTGGCAGGCCGGCCGGCCGCAGAAGCAGTGGGAGATGGCAGGGAGCGATGGCAACAAGGGCAGCTCCTTGGGCCACCAGCAGAGAGCCGGGACAGCCCGTGGCTGTGGGGCCGGGAGGGAGCGCAGGAGAGCAGCTCACCTTGGCAAGGTCCTCGGCAAAGCCACCCCGCTTCTTCTTGCCCACCATGGAGTAGCAGGGG
>JAOQGH010000009.1:6296599-6315478 GCA_025769975.1 Gallinago jamesoni
TGAGTCACCATCCCTGGATGTGTTTAAGAGTCGTTTAGATGTGGTGTTGGGGGATATGGTGTAGGGGAGAACTTTGTCGAGTAGGGTAGATAGTTGGAATCGATGATCCCAAGGTTATTTTCCAACCAAAATTATTTTATGATTCTATGATTCCAGCAGCCTCAAGCCTGGACATTAACAAGGGCTGAGTGGCCCATCCCTGTGCCTCCCTCTCCAGTGGGGCGATGGAAATGGGGAGGGCCGGCAGACAGTGGGGGGACCCAAGCAAGGTCCTGGTCTGGTGCATTTTCAGGAGCTGGGAGGACACCGGGATGTGGTGCTGTGGTTGACCTCTGGAACAAAACATCTTGAGACACAAATGTTTGTGTTGCCAGTGTCATGGTACTTTCCAGGGCCATGTGCATCCTTTCCATGCCTCTTCCTGCCTTCCAAACAATAGGGTTGCTCAAGGAAATCTCCTTTTCACTCTTCATCTTCATGGCTCCCAAGTTCTCCAGACATGTTCCCAGGCTCTCATGCTTCCCTTGCCAGCTTTCTAGTGAGGGTGACACCCAGGCTGTCCCAGCTGTAGCACATCTGGATCTAAGGACAGGACAAACAAACTCAATTCTTATGTGTAAAATGCAAAAATGAACCCATTTTTCTTCAATTTTGGAAAGTGTTTCTGTAATCTCCACTGCTCTTCAGTGGTGGGAAGAGGCTTTGGAGTCTCAGAGAAGGTGGGAAGCTCATGACTTGAGATCCTGCACCCAAGTGGAGGAATTTTCTCTACCCTGCTTGGCATCATTCTGCTCATGGCTTGGGAAACAGGTGGGATTTGGGAACAGCCAAAGCTACCAATGCAGAGAAGACTCTGCTCAGCCCAGCATGTCCAAGCCATGTCTTTGCTCCTGCCACCATGCAAAGGGCACCCGTCCCCATTGAAGCAGTGACATGTGGAGAGATGGCTGGAAGAAGGAGGTGGCTTGTGAGGAGGGATCCTTCCTCGGTGCCCATTTTCCTGCCTGCAGGCAGCTCAGCCAGGGCAAACCCTGCCCTGTCCCCTGCCCAAAGCACACAAACCACTTTGCTTTGCAGGGTTAACAACAACCTCGTCCTTCCTTCTCCCCCCTCCTCCTTGGTCCTGCCCTCCATGACCTTCACAACAACGTGTCACAGGTGTCCCCCTCATATTCCCTCCGGGACGCTGCCATGCCCCATGCAACGCCTAATTAGAACTCACAAACAGCATCCTAATTTCCCTCCAGTTTACTCTGGTTTTTGTCACTGGCATGTTTTTAAGCTATTAATAACACCCATTTGGGGTTATTCTTGGCTCTTCTGGCGGGAGCTGGGCTCTCAGTGAGCGACCAGACCTCAGAGGCAGTCGTGCCAACGACACACCAGAAAGAAAATCATGCAGAACCCACTGTTTTTAACAAGTTATTTGAAAAGGATTTTCTTTGCCCTGTAGTTCTTCCTGCTTTTTCTGCCCCTTGAGAGTCTCTTCTGCCCTGCTGTAGGGCAACTACCGGCTGGGGGAAGGCAGCTGCAGAGCTGGGGACAACCTGAGCCCCTTAATTCCCTGGCAAGACCTGGGAAAAAACACCTCTCCCAGCAATATTCTTTTCAATCTTATCTAAATCAGGTCATTCTGGGAGGAAAAAGGGCTATTTCTTTGCCACCCTCTCCAAGACACCTGTGGCAGATCTTCTCCCAACCACTTCTTGTGTAAGAAATCATGAAGTCCCTTGTCCCCTGCCTTGACCAGGGGAGCAAGTGCTGCAAGTCAGAGGGCACAGGGACACCTCCACACCTTTGCAAATGTTTTGTCATCATGGCCAAAACCAGGGCAAGTCTTTCTATGTAAGTATCATCCTCCCCAGGTCAGTGGGAAAGAGTGGGTGGGTGGGAATGATCCCTCCCTGCCGTGGCTCAGAGCTAAGAGCTCTGCAGCAGACAATGTCCGGCCTCAGGAAATGGGGAGAATCAGAATGGTTTGGGTTGGAAATGACTTTAAGCATCCCCTAGATCCAAGCCCCCGCCATGGGCAGGGACACCTCCACTAGACCATGTTGCTCAATTGTGCATTTGAATGACTTGCTTCACCTCCCTCTTTCCTGAATAGAAGGTTTCCAAATGGCAGAAAAAAACCTGGTATATGCACGGAATTCCTATAAATGTGATTTTTCTCTGGCATGTGCCACAGGCACCCTCATTTCACTCACTCTGGTCCAAATTCTCCTTGTGGAAGGGACTAGCAAGAAAGCATACAGCTATTTTGCCAAAAGATGAACCAAAAACTTTATGTCTTTCAATACTGTTGATTTCCACATATATCATTCTTTCCCCATACTGCTCTACCCACATGCAATCTGCCACTCCACGGGCTATCTATGTTTCCATGACGTCCCTGGAGCAATGGTGAGGATCTGTTCAAGTTTATGAGTGTGCTGAGAGCTTCTTTTATAGCTGGGTTAAAATCTCTACTGCTCCTTTTCGCTTCCTGACTCCTCAAGTGACATTGGAGGAACCCTTCCAGACAGCGAGAAATTTTCCACCTAAACACTTTCCTGACCTAAAATCACTTCTTATCTTTCCAGCTGAAAACACTATTTCCATAGAAAATGACTGCTCTCTCAACAAATGAACACCTTGAGTTCTCAGCTTCCTGCTTGCTGAGCACTAATGAATACTTTTAATCAAAAGCCTTTTTTTTTTTTTTTTTAAATAAACCTCCCCATTATCTTTCCTGAGGAGCCCATTCCCACTGTTTCCTAACCCCCCAGATGAAGGGTGGGAGCCAGCAGCAAATCAGCTTCCTGCAGAGCTGCTCAACTTCTTAAAACCACCAACACTAAGAAGGAAAGCCAAGGAACCCACCCGACCCAGCCAGCGAGAATTGGCTGCCAGGGATGGTTGAATGCTGAACACACTTCTGACGATGCTGTTGGCAGCTCTGCTTCCCTGGGCTTTGCGGACTCATCCTTGGAAATGCTCTTGCTGCTTAATAACAAACACGTGGGCATCTCGGCCCCTTCCCCTTCCCTCACCGGGATGCAGAGCGGAGATAGAGGGCAGTGATGCTTCATCTCTCTCCTCTGCTGGAGCCGCTCCTCCCAGCAGGCAGGACCAACCATACTTGCACAGGGCTTGGCAGCAGATCCCAGACTGGTTTCAGTGCTAAACTGGTGGCAGAGGAGTCTCTTCCAGGCTAAAAAAAAGGGAGAGTCATTGTCTCCTTGTGGTGCTGAGGTCTACCATCAATTTAGGAGATAAACCTGGAGGAAGAAACCTTGAGAGATTTCCTTGAGTTTTACTCCCCCTGCTATATCCCACTTCAGACGCCTCTTGTGTCCTTGAGCTTAGAGCACAGGGTCTCCTGGGGCCTGCGAGGGAATTCCCTTGCAGATGGGTATCTGCTCCTCCGGTGCCTGTCTGCATTGCCTCATTTTTGCCCACAGTCACAAGGAGTGGAATAGTTCCAGGAAGACTTCTCCTGTCCCAAAAAGTGCCTTGAAAAATTGCCGGGGAGCTGCTGTGGGGCTCGTGGAGTGACTGGGGCCATCCAAGGAGGGATGGCTGAGCTGTGAAATCTGGCCACTGCTTTCACATCACAAGCCCTGGCAGCATTTGTAGGTTGTTTCCTCTGGACGCACCAGGGAAGTTCATATTGCTAAAACTTTCCAGTGTGGAGTGATGGCAAGGCCCGTTTCTAACGCATTTTGCCCAGTCCTTTCCCTGTACTCCTTTAGCTCGGCTGGTAAACCCCAGCAGGAGGATCTGGCTGTTTCCTGCAGACCCAAACAGTCTCGGCAGCAGGTCTGTGACCTGCCACAAACACCAGGGACAACACGGAGGTTTCTGCACTCCCTGAAAGGCTCTTCAAAGGCAAAACCAAGCCCTCAACCCTAAATCCATCTGCACAAACCTTTGCCTCTGTGGTTGTCCATTCTGTGTAATTTCCCACTCATTTTCCTCTTGAGCCAGTTTTTCCCTAACACAACATCTGATGTGCTTAGATGCATTTAACATCAGTGTTTCAATGAGAAAAGCTATAAATGAGTTTCAGAGATGAATTTGCAAAGAACCTGAGCACAGAAATGGGGTAGATGAGTGCAGCCCACAAATGGGTACATGGGGAAAGCATGTCTCTGAGGTGTGTGGCAGCACATAGTGCTGGGGTTGGGACATGGAGGACTCGTTCCCTCTGGCAGTGTCAGACTGTCCCTGCTTCAGCCACACTGGGATGAGCTCAGGCATGGAGACAAGGACCTGTATTCACACTGCTAAGACTTTGGGGAAGGACTGGGTATTTTTCCAGTTAGGTTTTTCACTTTGAAAGCATCTTAATTAAAAAGCAGAGATCACAGAATCACAGAATCACCTAGGTTGGAAGGGACCTTTTAAGATCATCTAAAAAAAAACCCCAAAACAAAAAAACATCCCAAAAAAAGCACCGCCCTTACCTCAGCCAGAGGTGTAGTGGAGCAGGGTGTGGAGACCGGGGTGTCCCCAGCCTGACTGAGCTGGCATGAAACAGCTTCTCCTTGCAGCGGTGCTCCATGCTGGATGAAGACCTGGCAGAGTTTTTTCCAAGACCGGCATCCGTATATGAGAGTATTTGGAAAAATGGTTTCTCTTACCTGCCCCGTTTCTGTAGAAATTGTGCTTATTTTCCATAGGATCTCAGCATTCAAATTCCTGAATTATCCCTTCTCCCCAGGTAGCATTTGGGGGAGGAGAAAGCCAAGGCTGTAAGTGATGGAGAGTGCAGAACAGCTCAGGCCTCGTGAAAAGCTGAGAGATTTAGGAGCTTTTTTCCTGAATGATCTCAGGAGGAATGAAAATTACTGAGCTGTGGCTGGCAGGTCAGGCAGCTCCACTCTGGCAAGCCCAGAAGTCCTGCAGCAGGGAAATGGGCTGCAGAGGGGTCATCTCTAGGAGGTGAGAGGGATTCCCAAACATCTGTGAGGAGAGAGAAGGAGAATGCTTGTGGCCACAGGGTTTTGACGAATACTCACGTGGAAGAAAGAGGCTTCCCCAGAGCACAAGGCTCTGGTGGTTTCCCTTTGCTTATAAAAACCACAGAAGCAGCAAGACTTTGGAGCATAAGTAAGAACAGGTTTTTCAAAATATTTTTTTCTCTCCTGAGATACGAGGACTCTTGAGGGGGGGGGGTCTCTGAGCACTTGCAGACACCAGGGAGAGAAATGATTTACTTAAACACATCAGAGCTTGCTCCCTCATACCCATGTTTTGTAGCCGAGCAGGATCTTGGGCTTTGTAAACCCCTCCTAATGCCATGTCAGTGCCTACAGGCTCTATTGTCTTCTAACCTTCAAAACACCCATTGCCTCCACTCCCCCACCTGTAAAATGAACCACTTCATGCATTTTGTCTAAATAGGTTCCGGGGTCCATCTTCTGCTGCCATCCAGGCGTCCCAAGCATCAACTACACCCCTGAGCATAGGACTATATTGCTCATATGATGAGAACAGTCTATACATTAACAGAAAAGACATCCCCGCTCATGCTCAGAAACATCTGCAGAACATGCTGACCATGGCCTATAGGAATAAAATATGGGACTGATTATTTGATTGGAAGCACAGAGATAATATGTTTAAAATGTTGTAAAATCTGACCTGAATTGCTTTTTGATTATTATTGCAAGTGGATTTAAGCTTGGAGTTGCTGATATAAAAACATAAGTAACATAATAAGTAACAAACATCAATGTGGTGAGGTTTCTTTTATTACATCATAATTTGAAACAGAAACTGTTTGTGGTATCTTCTGGGATAAAAAAAATGCACAGAACTTCTGTTCCAGACGGTTGGAGACGAATATGCTGGATTTGATGAAAATGAAGGAACAGACTCCAAGGCCTGAAGTTTGTTGATTTCTCTGCTGCTGTTATTTCCAGTGAAAGTGTCATCTCACTTGAATTTTCTATCAGAAGTTTTTTAGACGGATTTGGATATGTGTAAACATCGGTCCCATCAGGATCTGTCTAGCACAGATGTAAGGTAGCAAATCCCAGCAGTGTGAGCGCTTGTCTCACAGCTTTCCCTGAGGCAGCTGCTGGAAGTGGGTACCTTCCGTGTTCATTTTTCTGCTGAGAAAGATATCATCAGCAAAACCAGGCAACCCCAAGTCGGCACTCCAGGATGTGCTCCTCCAGATGACCCCAGCCTTTCCCAACCATAGAATAATCTCACAACTTCAAAGAAAGAACAGGGATTCCCTTATTCCATGCCATCTGCTGAGAAATCCATTTGCCCTAATTTATTGCCTAAAAACTAGACCACCAAATGTTGACCAGTCCCCTTGTCTTCCTCCAAAGGCAGTGGAGCTCTAAAGAGCAATTCATCTCCTCCTGATGTCCTTCTAAGGCAGGGCAGATGACACCCCATCTGGAGGTGCTCTAGGAAGTTTAAGGTGACACTTAAACCTACATCAGAGGACTCTCACTGCCAGGGTTTCTCAGCTACAGGATTTAGCACAAGAATCCTGCATTTTCCAGCCTCTGTTGTCTCAGTGACCTGAAGGAAGGGGAAAGAAGAGCAGGGAGCTGCCAGTTCCTCTCATGTCCTTGCCAGAGTGTCCTTAGAAAGATCCTTATCATGGAGCAAAAAAATGGATCTAAAGAAGATATTGGAGCTGATGAACAAATTGCTGTCTTTTTGGATGATTACAGAAAAATCTACTGCCAGTTCATTCCCTGTGTGAAGTAGCAAAAGTGAACAGATGCAGGAGGGATACAGAGGGATGTGGAGGAGGGTTTTCTTGGAGAACATTCCCTGGGAGACACACAGGGAGTATAAAGCTCACTGGGACCTGCCTGGATGATATTCCTGGATAGTGAAGTGCACAAGTGTCTGGAATAAAAGCCTGGTGAAGGCTCAGTGAAGCCAAGCTGAACGTGCTTGGTAAGGATTCTTTCCATGAGTCAAGAAAACAGAAGACTGTATTTGGGTAAATTAATGGTCTGTGCAACAGAAGGCAGCCTGGATAATAAAGGGTAGAGCAGGAGGGGAGGTGAAGCAGTGTTGGACAAGGTCATCATAGCAAAACTCATCTAAAACATTTCAGCAAATGAGTGTGTTACAGTAGCGTAAGCTAAAAAGCACGCATCAAGATGTGAGAGACCTCAGTCCATCACAGGGAAAAACAGTAAGACCTGGAGGCAGTGGGGACTTGGGTGCTACAGCTGGAAGCAGTCACCAGGAGGAGGAACATATCTTGGAGTCTGGTGCTCTGAACAGTTTTGTGAATTAGCAAAAGCATTCAGTATCTGCGAGTCACATCAGGACAGCAGCAAAGATTATGAATGCAGCTTTATTTGTTGGTCTAGCAGGGAACTTTCACTTTAGTACTGCTGATTTCTCTGCTCCTCACCAGCACCCGGAGGATATAATGTGTCAAACTGGATGTGTTTATAGATGAGAGATAACAACTGCTGAAAAATTAAATTAAAAGTTCTTAGAAATTGTTAGCCGAAGTGCAGAAACACAAGAGCTGTAACTGCAGCACCTGGGAAGGGCAGTGTGAACCTGGGGAATGCAGGAGGGAGATAATATCTTGCTGTTTCACCCAGCAGTAAGTCCTAGAGGTAAATTGTTACCCAGCCAGGGAGAAGGAACAGACCCTTGGAGACATAAGAAAGCATGAGGGAAGGTTTCAAGAGACACATATGGTTTTGCCAGCCCTTTTATCTGTTTTTTCAATGCATGTGCTAACATTTACATTCCCAGGGCCAGTTATGCCTGCATTTAACCCTTTTGTTTCACCCAGGTGCTTGGCTCATACCTGCCAGCTCAGGCAGAGGGATTGGGACACTGGGGAAGCCTCGATGCTTGGACCAACACTACTGCATCCCACTATCCTGGTAAAACCACGTGGGTGCAGGAGGAAACTATCCTCCACACACAACAAAACAGATGCCAGAAAAGCGTGTTTGGTTTCTCTTGGGTGGCTGGAGAATGGCCAGGTTATTCTGCTTCTGCGTTTGACCTCCCTGTTGGTCAGATGATGGAAGTGGCATGGGAATGGGTAGCATGCGATGCTGCAGTTGGCACATGCTGCCATGGATGCAGGACATCCTGGGTCCATCTGGAGCCCAAACACATGCTGCAGACAAAAGGCCACATCCTTGGGAGTGAAGGCTGTGTGAGGATGCAGGGTTTGTGGGGATGAGGCAGGTCATAAAGCTAATGTGGCCTACACCGGGGCTGTGAAAATGGCCGGAGGAAAAATGGAGAGTGTCCGAGGCTGGAGCTCCTTAAGGAATCTGGGATTTGGAGTGCCCTTTGCAGTCACAATGCAGATCTGCCCACACTGCTGAAGACATCCCCAAATAGTCTTGTGGTGCTAAATTCCTGCCTATCCAAAGGGAACTGGTGCAATCAGGTCATTTACCTTTTTTTTTTTTCTCAAATGGGAGCCGAAAGACAGACTTTTTCCAGGCAGCTCAAATCAGGCTGTTAAAACAATTGCAAGACAACCATCCTCCCTAGTGATTCTCAGCCTCACAGTTGTGGCCAAAAGGCTGCACAGCAGCCTGCAAAACAGGTTAAGGGAGCCGGTGGGGAAGTTTCCATGTGCACAAATATCAGTTTCTAACTCAACTCACTTGAGTAGACAGCACAGAACACACTTGACCCATGAAAGTATGGCACGTCAGCTCTGCGTTGCACCAAAATACACAATACGCTGCCTTTGTGGGGATGAGAGAGCAGTGTGTGGTCCTGCCCACAACCAGTGTCTTGCAAGCAACGTGACGCTGGTCATTGCTGGAATCACAAATTCTGTTATAGCTGAAGAAGTAGAGGCCCATGATGTACCACCATGATGTCTCATCCCAGCTTGCTGGAGTGTTGGGAGATTGATGTAATAAATGTGAGCGTTGTTTGCAGAGAGCAAATTTGGAATGGAAATTTTGGAAAAGCTAAACCCAAGACTGTCAAGAGAGAAGTGGTTTCCTTTCCCTTTTTCTATCCATCACACCTGCCAAACACTAAAGGCAACCCCAGGAGCACATCCCGTATTCACTTACGGAAAAAAGAGTTTTATGTTTGTAGGGGTTGTCCACTCATTGCCAGAAAAGACAAAGCAGTAAGAAGAATTTTACTTTCCAGAGTGTGAAATATGTGGCACACTGTGCGTTAGTGCTGGCCACGTCACAGCAGTGGCCAAAGGAAGGCTCAGGCTTGGTCTGTGCTGGTGGGTGGATGGATGCTTTGGGAGGCAGCTGTGAGCTCTGGGGGATGAATGGTTTGTCCTCTCTCGTATGGTCCATGGGAAGAGCAGATAAATGTTGACTCCTATGGGTTTCTGAGCATGCCCTGGCCAGTTGCTAACTTCACACCCGTGTGCAACTACACCTGCACCTGTTCCAGCTGATGGGATGGCCTCAGCTTGTGCTTTGTTCTACCCTTTCATCCTCGGGGAAGCGGTTTTCTCTTTCCTCCTCCCACCCTTTGAGTCTCTCATCCATAGAGTCTGTAAGTCCATCAGGATGGAGCGTTTCTCACTCTGTGCACACAGGATCCCTCAGGACAAAAGTCCCAGGCTTACTGGGGCTTCCAGATGCTCCTGTAGTTAAAGCAGCTCTTAAGAAAGCTGCAGGGTGGAGTGTGTTCATACCATGGTATAACAATCCCTCGGGACTGATGAGGCAGTTCTGAAATCACCAGTCTGCAATGGCTCCTCAGTCTTCCTCAGCCAGAAGGTGGACTCAAGGCCAGGCATTGGTCTCTTGGGCACACAGCTACTGCTTCTGCCACAGAGCCAGTGACCACGTGGAGCTGATTCCTTGTTCCTCACAACCTCCAGGTTGAGTTTGGATATTTTTCTAGTTGAGATGCTTTAGTGAAACAGAAGTAACTGGGTGAAATTTTGCAGCCTGCATTTTCTGCCTAAGGCCAGATGAGATGAGATAATGGTCCTCTCTGGCCCCGAAGTTCACACCTCCAGGGTGGTAGTATGCACAGCATCCAACTTGGAACACCACAGTGGATGGAGATCCAGATGCCAGCAGTGCAGTGTTGTGTCCAGAGATAACGGCTTTGAATGCAATCCATGTTATGCATCTGGAGAAAAAGCTGCCTAACCCGTAGCGTACAACCAGAGAGAGCAATGTTGGTCATCACCTTGGCCAGTCCCTTCTCAATCAGCAGTGTTTGTCCCTGGACAATGAATTTCAAATGCTGGATTCATACTGTGTGCAGAATTATTTCCTGATACTTTAAGTTTACTGGGAGTTAACTGCCACTGCAAGAGATGAGAATGAGGGGAATTTGGAAACCATCTTCAGAAAAGAGCCCTTTGTACTTTGCGTTTGACCACACAAGCAGAGAACTCTCGTATTGGCAGGATGCCCTCAGGATGTTGCTCAGAGCCCCTCTGCTCTCCAGATCTGTCTCCGTAAACCCAAATCAACACTATAGAAATAGGTGTTTTTGTGGGATCACATCACTGTAAGGTAGGTACATGTACTTCTGCAGCCTACTCCTAATAACCTCCCCAGAGTAACCCCACTGGCTCTCCCCTGGAGCTCCTCTTGCTGAGGAGCAGGAATTGCCCAAAAAGTCACAAGTGGTCTTGTGTCCAGGTCTCTTGTCTCTGCCATGGGCACTTCCCACCTTATAAGCAAGTTGAAGACACCACCTCTTGGATTTTGCAAATATGAATTTAACAAAAATATGCCTTTCCTCTAAATGTGACCCTATGGGTCAAATGGTCTGAAAGTACAGAGATGTTTTCTCAGTAGGCTTCGATTTGAAGCAATACAAGAATGCTGGGAATCTTCCGTGGAGCTGAGTTCACTGTCTCAATCCCGGGCTAACAATGCAGGAGGCAGCTGAAGGCCTGTGTGAAACATCCACCCTCCACATCTGTTCGGTTTTAATCGGAGATTTGTGATGAATAAAGGCAGCTCTTGGAAGAGTTACTCTTCTCTGACAAGCCTGCCTGGCCTGTTGGACAGATGGACAGAAATAGTTTCACATATTAGTCAAATTCTGGATGGCTACTCACCATAAACTACAGGCGGGTATGAGCGGAATGGACATTATATTCTCATTGATTTATAGATAACCACAGAAAATAAATTCTAGCCTTGTATGGGGATGTTAGCCACCTAAGTTTCAGTATTGATCTCCAAGCCAGGAGGCTGAAACTCCAAGTTTTCATAGCCCCAAAGCCAGTAGCAGTAAAAGTTTATATTATCCCTGGTGAATTCGTGCTGCACATTGAATTGGAAAACTGATCTAAGGAGCAGAATAGCAGATTAAATTGTTACACTGGAAACCAGGGGATATATTTCCGAGGTTGCAGTTCCAGGGCTTTGCTTCTTGCTACCCAGTTTTGAACAATAAATATTTAACAAGACAAATTTGTCCTCCTGCACTCATAATTAAGGGGAGATAAATTGCATTCTTAATCATTCCTAACAAAAGGAAAACCAATTTCCTCCAAGATCAGTGAGAATTCCCATATCTCCTCGAGTGAAATAAGAGCATGTAATGAATTAGGGGAGGTACCGATCTAAACAAAAAGAGGATTTTTAGCATCTGATGGAAGATTAAAGTCAGTGCCCATCTCTATTGGATAGTCTTTTCCAGGGACATTGGGTTAACAGAGGGGAATTCTGGGCTCCATCACTAACTTACTAGTGGATTATGGGAAATTCCCCATCTCTGGGCCTCAGTTTCCCATTTATAATATGAAGATAATACTGGCTAGAGCTCATGAGGACTTTGTTGCTGGAATACTTTTTTTAATGCCAAGATATGAATTGCAACATCTCATGGAAAAATACTTTCAGAGCATATTTGTTATTGGAAAACATTAATATTTGAGTTTGGAATAGTCAAATATTGCTTCATATTTTTTGAGAGTTTTTTCCAATAGTTATTTTTATTACTTTTAAGGAATTTTCCTAACATGCATCAACTGCTAATAAAGTGGTTTATCAACACTCCATCGCTGATAGCAAACAAAGGAAACTGCAGCCGAATATCAGACACAATCACAGAGTTGGCATCTGGCTTCTCTCCCGACTTAGTGCTCAAGTAGTGCTGCCCTAACAGGAGAGAAATTGCTGCGTGTTGACAACTTCACTGCCCTCACACAGAGAACAGATAGGGCTTGGACCTTTCCTGATCCTGCCTTGGCTCCCTGTAGCATCACTTGAAGAAGCCCAACCAGTTTCCCACTAAAGGATCCCATGAAGCTCCAGCCCCTCCGTCTCACCTCTGCCATGTGATTCCTGCCCTGGCCTCTCCCTTTGGTGCTGGAGCAGCCCCTACAATCCCTGGCACCCTTTGCACCCTCCCAGGCCATCTGCTTTCCTGAGGTGCTCCTTCCCTGGGTCACGGCTCCCACTCTCAGACCTTCTACTGGCACACCACCTTGTCTCTTCCCATCCTTTTGGGCAGCTGATCCCGGGCATCCCATGAATCTCTGGGTTGCCTGTTCTCTCCCCCTCCCCCCAGTTTTCTCTCCTGCTGCTACTCCAATTTCAGATCCCTTTGGCTTTTACTATACTTTTTTCTCTGTTCCCAGTTTCCGTGCTCCAGCCTACTCCTGCCCCTGCCTCTGGCCTCCCTTGGTTCTGTCTCAAGTTTTCACCTGCAAGACCTCAAACTGGTGAATCTTTGTGGGGAGGGGGAAGCCACGGCTTTGCTTTCAGCTGCAGCTTCAGCTAGTCCCACCGGAGCAGAGAGACAGAAACACAGAGGGTCCTGCTCACACAAGGACCATCTGTAGCCCGTGCGGTTGGAGCTATAGGAGCTGTGTCCCTAAAAAGCACAGTCAAGGTTTGATGTTAAACACAATCCAATGTCAGTGGGGGCTGCTGGCAACCCGTGTTCCCCCTTCACACCCAGGCAGCACACGTGTGCCCCTTCCTCATGTTGCTCTGCTCATGGACAACTCTGCAGCAGGTCAGCTCAGGTCACTGATGCAGTGGAGGACTAATCCCATCCCCATCAAGGCTGAGACCAACATGGTTGGGGGGGAGCAGCTGGGGGCATGGGAAGCCCAGGGAGCTGGCAGGGATACGTGGCCAGGATGTGGCATAGAGAGAAGGTCTCCCTCTGCCAGCAGCATCCAAGCAATTCAGTTGATTAAACAAAACTGCTCCAGCGGAAGGTGTCCCTGCCCACAGCAGAGGGGTTGTAACATGATGATCTTTAAGGTCCCTCCAACCCGAACAATTCTATGATTCTATGATAAGCTGCTTTGCTGCACCCAGCCCTTGCAGTATGTTTTTTTCCATACAATTACAACCTGGATATTCTAGGTGGTAACAAATGACATAGACTTGACTCAGAAATCGCCCCTCAGGCCCCTGCTGAGAAGCATGGGGAGGGTCACAATTTTTCAAACAAATGTTGACCAAAATTAATAAGCCTGGGAAAACAATATGTTTTTTCCTCTAACTTTGTTCTTAGAAGTTGCTGAATTGTTTTGGCTGAAGTTCCCTCCCCCCCCGCCCTTGCCCCTTAAAAAGAAAATCAGCCTGAGGTGGATGCTCCATTATAGAAGATCTCATCACAAATAAATCAAAATTATAACTCCAAGCAGAGTCCTAAAAGGGGAGTTTCAGACAGCCTTAATAGGCAATGATGCTATAGATGGGGCTCGTGAATCACTCCTTTTTACTGCATAATATTAATAGGCCTCTTTGCACAATTACATCCAGAAACAGCAATTAAAGTAAAAATCAGAAAGGGTATAAACTCTGGGCCGGATTCTCAGCCAACGCTAATTAGTGCAGCACAAAGAAACCAATGGAGTTAAGCAGAGTTACACCCTTTCAGGGCTGCTCTGAGGAACTAGTCATTTCCTGCCACCCTCCTCTTGCATTTATCTTTTTTTCTCCTGAAAAGCCAAAGGCGCAATTAGTTTAACCCTAACCATGGAGACAAAGGAACTTCTTCATCACGGAAAATGAAAAATTAAAACATCAATGTGATAATTGCTGTTTACTTCCAGTTTGGTAGGGTTTTCTTTTTAATAATATTTTTTGTGTTTTTTTTTTTTTAAATGGCAAGAGTTCCAATTATATGCATCCTCCAGGACCTTTTTGTCTCCCTTGTATCCTTTGGTGAAGAAAAAGAGGCAATATTGGACTGCTTAAAAACGATATTTTTGTTTCAGTTAAAGAATATGCGTAACGTCCTGGCTGCGGTCCCTCTAGCTCTGGGCAGCTCTCGGCACTTGCTTCATTGGTTAAGGCAGATGAGAAGTATCCCATCAGAAAGTGAATATTTCATTGTGTATCAGGATGGCACCTGCTTCTCTCTAAACCCTTTTCTGAGTGTGTACCAGCAGAAAGAAGAGTAAAAAAGCAGGTATGGTTGCTTCTCCTCTCCCTTTCCTTTCTTTGGGTCAAAAAGCTACATCTGTATTTAATCCATTACCAGAAGACAAACAATTTAGTAATTTCTTATGAAGGTGTTTTTCTTATTTTGTGCCACTTTTTTAGCAGGTGTGAGATAACGACATCATGTCATTAACAAATTTATATGGCACTCTTGGCAACTGAGAAGTTAAATGGCCTCTGAAGTGCCTTAAGAAAATAATTTTTTTCCATCAAATGCGGATTACATAAAAATGAGCCGTTTTTGCATCTTCTAAAGAAGATGACAAAAAGCACTGGAGAAGTGAAGGAGACAAAGGAAGTTTTAAAAAGCGTATCTTAAAGTCAGCATCTGGATTTGGAGATGCCTGGATCCATTTGCCTATAGACACCCAAGGAGGGCCACCATCCCGGCCAACACATGAAGACTTGGGCCATGGATTGCCTGCCTTCATCTCAGAGCCCAGGAAATTGGTCAGGGGAGGTAAAGCTGATGTTGAAACTCCTGGCTGGATTTGGAGCCGTGCTGCCTTGGAGCCACCAAATTGCTACAGTGAAGCTCATTGCATTCTTTTTTGCAAACACCTGCAAGGGTTGACCTTGACGTAACACCCCTCTGAGCCCCCTCCAGCACAGTCAAATAATAATTTCTGACCTCCATGTGTACATACAATAACTTTTCTTGTTCAGTGAGTGAATAACAAGCTGTGGAAAGCCTGCTATACTCCTCTGTGAGGGGAGAGAAATCTCCTGAAGCCCAGGGGGACATCAGCTGTCAGGGGGAGGCTGAGGACCTGCAGTTCAGCATCCTTATGGGAAGGGTCTGGCTTGACACCCCAGCCCAAATTAAGCCCCTGCCTCTTCTCTGCAGGCTGGGCGGATGCAGGAGCCAGTGGCGCTCACAAGGATGGAGCTGGGGGAAAGCAGAGATGCAGAAGAGCAGGAAAGGTCTGCTCTGGTGTCACTATCACCTGGGATATTCACTGGTGCCAGTCAGCAAGAGGGACTTCAGGCCCGATCTGTAAAAGGCTGCATCTTCCCCCAGGGTCCTGCCTCCTCTCTGTTTTAGTAAGGATGAAAGTAGCCCCCTTTTTAGCCTAAGGACAAGAGGATCTTGCTCTCTGGCCATCTGCTTTCTGCTAGTCCCTGTGTAGCGTGGGACCCCAGGGACCAGTCTAGGCAGTGAAGGCTAAGGGCTTTAAGCTTCTAAAAACATTTTAAGGAATGAAATCAACAGAGGAGGGAAGATGTTCTTATGAATACCCTCAAGGGGGGAATGGCAGCAAGAGACAGTGTCGTGGTTTGGGCTGGGCTGGCCCCTAAATGAATGACAGATGCTCTCTTTACCTCTCTCTCACCCTTCCCAGAAGGGAAGGGAGAGAAAATAACTGAGAGACTTCTGGGTTGAAAAGAAAATGAAAACTTCTTTAAGGAAATATTATTAATAAAAAGGAAATATAGTAATATCAAAAAGAAAATAATGAAATATATACAATATATACAAAACCACATAAGGGTCCCAGGATGATGACGACCAGCAGGCATTGGGAAAGTGGATGCAATGGATGGGAACTGAATTCCAAATCTGGATTCAGGAATGCTTGGTTCAAAGGCAGACAAACAGACAGAATCCTCCCTGGATGTCAGCCATTGAAGAAAGAGGCTGATCCCTTTGATGCCTCAGCTTTTATACTGAGCGTGAGGCAGACGGGATGGAATACCCCCGTTATTCAGTTTCGGGTTCCCTGTCTTGTCTGCTCTTCACCACAGGTGTGACACCTATGTGCTTTTCTGCTACCAACTCTCCAACAAGACAAACAACAAAGTTTGCTGATCTTGGTTGTTATAGCAATAAGTTTAAGCAGGGGCTTCTCTGCACACCATTCCTTGGTGTCCACTGTAGACATCAGGGTTTAGCTCTCTTCAGACACTGTCTGAAGCTAAATTCAAGAGCTCAGTTAGTTAGATCAGACTTAACTGGAAAGTAAAATTACTTAAAAAAAAAAAAGATAAAGAAAGGTTCTGTTTTACCTCAAACCAGGACATTCCATCCCTTATTCCATACCATTTAGGTCATGCTCAAGTCACTCACATGAGGACAGACACCCATCCCTACAAACCCAGCCTTTCCTATCACCAACTCATGCAGTGATGGTGCTGCCATCACCCCACAAAGTCACAGCATCCGAGCATCCATGTCCTGTGCTTCTCCCCTCCTTGTGCACAGTCAGTCCTGGCTACAAACTGCTGCTGGGGCCAGCACAGAGCAGAGCCCTGCCATTGATGGAGCCAGCTTGACCTGCTGGGACCAAATTATGGACGATCCATGATAGCTGTGACCCACAGTGTCACACAGACACCCACTGCCACCTCCAGCCCCTCAATTCATGCCTGTGAGCTGGTTGCCCAGATCCTCATTTGATGTACAGCTGAAAGGAGTTACCAAAGAGAGGGACAGGCTCCTTGGTTTTTATTTCCTTGTTGTATAAATGATTAAGTATAAATTGAGACAGGGTTTTCACCTGTGTTACACAACCCCCCAGCTCAGAGACTGGCTGTGGGGCTTGTCTACAGGAGAGGGATGGCTTTAAGGGAATCATCAAGGATGACAACAAACCTGGCTGCCTTCTGCTTATAGAAAGAGATAAAAACAATCCATGTGTCAAACCAGACAGAGAAAAGACTCAGTCTCAGGTTTTCTAGTCCCACTGGGTTTGCTTTCCCCAAGAGGGGACTGGGAGCAGCTGAACTTATGCAGGCATCTTTTAGGATAAAGAATGATTTGGTTTGGAAAGGGGCCGCATCTTCTGCATCCAGATGGGGAGGGCTGCGTGGACTGTGTCCCATCGCAGGATTTCTGCATGGGTTTTGCATGAAATTTGCATGAAATGCTCCTGCATGGCTGTGTGGCAGCAGTGCCAGGCTCTGCCCGTGTTCACGGCATGGTTGGCAGTCGCCAGCCAGGCATCGTCTCCTCGTTTTCATCATAGCACATAACACTCTCATGAAATACAATGCTTGGCTCTCCTGCTGACTTTCTTAAAGCCCTCTACAAAATATTTAACCTCGCAGTAAATTCACACCAGGATGTAAGTTATGAAAATTATCCTCCTCTTGCCATTTTGAGTCAGAAAGAAGCAAAAATTCAATTTTTAATGCCAAAAATTCAGAAGTAATGAGTAAGACACCACCCCCCCCTCCTACTTAAATGTAGTAGGATCAACTTAAAAGTCAAGAATTTTGTTGCTGTTAAAAATAGCTAATGAAGTGACAGTATTTGCTCGGAGGCTGGCTCTCCCGTGCGAGCGCACTGCCAGCCACCGCCGAGTCTCAGATCATCAGAAGTTTAGATGCGACATGCACAACAGCGGCAACCAAGTTTTGGAAGCACAGTCTGGGAGAAAACAGTGATTATGCAAGAAATACAGCAAAACCCAACCATCTGCTTTATTTTCTCCTTTTGTTTGCCCATTGGGTTCAAGTTTTCCACATTTTCTCCAAAACAAATAATTGGCTTTTTCAATGGAGCTTGAGATTATCACATAATCACCTGCTTCCTAGAGGTGAATAAAGGAGGCAATGGCACAATCCCCAGCACGGCCACAAAACCCAGTGGTGCTCAGAGATGAGGTGTCTCTGGACACACAGAGAAGGAAAACTCCGACCTCCCCATTTCTAGATGTGTGTGAGAACCAATGAACCTTCCCCTTCTCTCCTGAGACTTCCAATTGTGGAGAATTGCCATAGAGCCTCGTAATTAATGTAGCGGATCCAGAGAAATAAAAAAAGCCCCTGGAAAAAAAAAAAAAAGAAGGAAGAAACGTTTTCCCTTTGCATGCCAAACCATATGCCTTTTGTTACACCTCTGGCTTGCGCATCTCCCATGTGCTGCAGAAGGGGAAATAAACTCCAGTGATTTCACTGCTATGCCTTGGTCTTGCTCCTGTGAACACATTTGAGGAGTAATCTCCACGCAGATAATGCTGGCTCGGAAAGCACCGTCTGTGCCTGAGAGCCACATGGGGAGAGAAAGGGGAAAAAAAACCCAGCCTTGCTGTTCAGTGGTAGTAAATTCTCCTTCCTGGGAGATGCCAGCATTTTGGGTGCTCTTTGAATTCAAGGCTTTTCTCCTTTCATCTCAGAGGAGCTGGGGGCAGCAGGCAGCGTTGGCTGCTTCTTGGTGAGAGGCTCCCCTTTATCAGGCACAGCTGCTGGGAGATTCCTCTGCTTCAGATTCCTATAAATCATATTTAAAGACCAATAGATCACTGCGCGCGCACACACACACGATAAATGGGAGAGTGGAAAAGAGGTTGCATTAGGAAACATGCAGCTTTTTAGAGGTTTCCCCATTAAAGGGAAGTCTTTGCAATTTTAGGAGACATTTTTCAGTCTGAGAATGGTGAGAGCCTGGCCCAGGTTGCCCAGAGAAGCTGTGGCTTCTCCCATCCTGGAGGGGTTCAAGGGCAGGTTGGAGGGGGCTTGGAGCAACCTGGTGTGGTGGGAGGTGTCCCTGCCCAGGGCA
>JAOQGH010000009.1:6332751-6360986 GCA_025769975.1 Gallinago jamesoni
CCCTCCCTGATCCAGAGTCCCTCCCCAGCTTTCCTGGAGCCCCTTGAGGGACTGGAAGGGGCTCTAAGGTCTCCCTGTAGCCTTCTCCAGGCTGAACCCCCCCAACTCTTTCAGCCTGTCTTTGTAGAAGAAGTGCTCTAGCCCTTGTGGCCCTGCTGTGGACCTGTTCCAAATAAGTGTTACTCTTGTTCCATACCCTGAACCACTGTGCTGGTCCCGCCTGCTCCTTTTTGCTCTGTTTGGCCCTGTTTTGTTTTCTTTTTTACCCCGTTTCTCAGTCCAGGCACTGCTGGGTGTCATGGGGATGGAGACAGGGACAGCAGGCCATTGAGAAGGACAGACCTAAGGCATCACTCTTGCCTTCTTCTGCACTGTGAAGCATGGAGGAGGACTCCTCATGCCAAAACAACCCCCCCAGTTCCACTAGCCTGGCAACACTAACTACATTGCATGGGGATTTTCTCCGGTGCTTGGACCACAAGGTGGCCCACAAGCAGCAGTGAGATGCTGAGCTGAATCACTCTTCCTCCCAAACCATGGTTATCTCCCCGAGTAGCACATTTTCCTGTACACCCTCTGCACAGGTGACACACAGGGACAGCCTACCCAGTGAGCCATAATGTGATGGTCCCGTCCCCTTTTGTAGGACATATTTTCCAAACAATCTGCAGGCACCAACCACCGTGTTTCTCACGTGTACCATCGGGAGGGAGGAGTGTGGTAGAGCTTAATTTAGTCACACAGCTCTCCCGATGTGTCACTGTCCAAAGGTCACCGCATCTCTCCTTACCCTGCTGGCTTGGTGCCTGAGGGAACCAGCAGCATTGTATAACCGAGCCTCTTCAGGACCTTTCTGTACTTGGCAAGGCAGCCATTTATTATTTCCAATTATTATTTCCTGCAAACAAACAGCCTCAGTGATTTGCAGCACCATCAGAAACCCTCCATGCCACAGGGCTGGCATGTAGCTGAGCCTGCTGCGGAGACCATGCTCTTGCTTGATTGCTCTCTGTCTTCTCCACAGCTTGGCTGCTGCCACCACGGTCCCACAAAGCCAACCCTCTCTTCTGTATTTTCTTTTCCTGACAGCTGTTGACATCAAACCTTGAACCTGGAGAGCTGCAAAAAAGAAGAGCCAGGCATGCCAGGAGAGGCAGCAGGATGGCAGAGCAGAGAGCAGGCGAATAAGTAGTGATAGGAAATATCACACTTTCTCGTTATGATTCTGCAAAGCCTGCAGCAGCACAGCTGGGGAACAGCCCTGAGAGGGGGACTGTCCCCAAAGCCCCCCAGGGTGATGGACACAGAGGTGGCAGTGAGTCACGCCACAGGATGCGTCTCTGCATCACAGGCTGCCATTGCACCGCTCATGTTCATCGTCGTCTCATACCTGCCCTGGGGCTCCTCTTGGTCTTCTGAGCCCCCCAGCCTGAGCTCCTCCCTGCCCACTTCATGGCAGAGTCTTTCCCCTCCAAGTTGCCAGAGCAGACACTTTTATCCATCCTACCAACAAAAGCTGGACTGGAGGACAGGTACTGAATTTATTACTGAAATAATTTAATTGATTTGCACAGTTCAGAATTTTGCCCGAAAGTCAGGGATTTGCTGTCTTTCCTCCCAGAGCAGCCTGTGAAAGCAGCGATATTCTTTCTTTGTGGCTCTAGAAATCATATCAGCCAGATGGATTGGAGGTGATGAATATGCCTGGAAGGACCAGATACAAGCGGTAAAGAAAGGGCCCAGCACGGCAGGGCAGAGAGCAGAGAAATGAAAACCACTTAATCATCAAATGATAGAATCATGGAATTATAGAATTGTAAAATCACAGAATGTCTTGGATTGGAAGAGAACTTAAAGGCCTTCATGTGTTGGCAGCTGGTCCTCAGCACTGCCCTTCTCTGACTCCAGTGGGACCTTGGCCATTGACGTTGGGTGAGGTGGGTCCCACCCAACGCCCACCTGGAGCTTCCCGACTTCTTCAGGGAGGGGAGTCCCCGCTCTGCTTGAGCTCTGAACACTTGCCTGCATGGCCCTGGGCTCACCCAACCACAAACCCTGGCTGTTCCTGAGGCTGTTCCTCCCTGCATCACATCACCTCATGGGGGACAGTGGCTCACCCCAGGGATGTGACCACAGTGGTGGGAGCGGAGCTGCTGCAGACACTCGCATTCCCAAAGCCCCAGGAGAGTGATCTCAGACCTGCCTCTTGGGAGGAAAACGCCGGCACAACATAAACCCTTGGATTGCTTTGTTCAGAGAAAGAAAAAACAAACATTTTACTTCTTAATTAACATCTTTCAATCCTCAAACATGCCAAGCAATTATTCCTCCTATATGTCACTTGTCTAATGACTAGTTAATAATAAAAGCTATGCTGGTCTACAGCCTTCAAAGCCAGGAAGCAGATTTTAGAGTTAATCTCCTTTCACAACAAGCTTCAAAACATGTCTGTGTTTATTCTGGGACAAAACCATTGGGAACGAATAGGCCTGAACAGGGTGAGCAATTTTTTTTTTTTCTGTATGGGATTTTTTTAATATATTGTTATTAAGAAAAATAAATAATGGAGGAAAGTGCTTTGAAATGATGTCTGGTAGGTGACAGCAGGTAGGGCTTTGAGCCAGCGAGCCTAGACTATCTCTGAAAGCAAAAGCCCTTCAGCTGTGAAGCACTGGTTAAAGGCTGTGCCATCCTCACTCTGCCACTGCACCCTCTCCCACCTCCTTCAGCCTGTCACCATTCACTTTGTCTCATTCCACACACCCACTCTCGTGTCCATAGCCTCCCTGAGCCATGTTTTTGAGCAGTTGTTGGTGGTGTTGGGATAGTTTAGCATAAGAAATGATGAATTTCTGTCAGGCTTTTAGACATCCTTCTGCTGCCATGGCCCAGGGCTGTGGGTCCTTCTTCAGGAACAATGGCCCTATGCCCGTCTTTTGGTGGCAGGATGGAACATCTCCAGGATACCTGGACCATCCCTTTCCCAGTTCTGGGTAACCCAAACTGCCTGAGACTTGCTGGAGGTCATGGAGAGCTGCAGCTCCTCTTGACCCATGGAGATGTGGGTGCAGAGTGAGAGGGACATGCCTCAGTCCTGCCCCAGCATGCAGTCAGGATGTGGGCAGCTGAGCATCCAGAGCCAGGAGCTGGGAAAGTGCTTGGTGTGGACAGGAACGAGCATCAAAGTGCTCTGATTCACCCTAGGGAGAAGCCTCTTGCTGGTAATTGCATTTTTTCTTCAAGGACTTCTATGTTCATTTCCCAGATCCCTGTATCCCCATGCCTTGAACAGGACAATCCTTTCCCAGTGCAACAGGCAATGGGAGAATGGGGAAACTTAGCCCAAAGCGCTAGAGACATCAAAGTGAGGGAACGCTGTAATTCATGATCTCTCTGTGAGGCAGGCTTGGAGAAAACTAGAAAAATTCCTTCTCCAGAAAGATGTGGCAACGCGAGCAATGCGAGGGGAGGAACACTTTGGGGAGATGTGGAGCAATCATTAAACATCTGTCTTTCCAAATGAGGACTCAGACGTTCAGATGATTTGAAAAAGAGAAGGAAGTGACTAGAAATAAAAAAACCCAAATGTGGTTACACTGAGCAAGAAGATCAGGTCTGGACATGGCACTGCAGAAAACCAGGTGGGAAAGACAGAAAAGCCCAAGCCAGCTTAGTGGAGATGGTTTCCCACAGCCTAGGGAATGGATCAAGGTTCAGGCTGCCTGTTCTTGCTCTGGGCCACTCAGTCAAAAGGTGGTTTTGGGTGCAGCTCCAGTGCTTTCAGATGGCAACAAGGCACCTAAATACTGCCTTGGTTTGGTGTTTAGCCTTGCTGGGTCTTGGCACCTCTGCTAGGAACATTCTGCCCCCGTTCCTTATGGAGGAGTGATGGGGGTGGAGACTTTCCACTTTGGGGTGCTTGTGCACTGTGAGCTGGGTATCTCCAACAGCTTCCTCAATAGCCTTACTGGGAGAGCTGGGAAAGGGTTAACATCACTCCCAGCTGACAAATTTCCCATTGCTGAGACATGTCTGAGTTCCGGACACCTTCCACCTGCTGCATGTGGAGTGTCTGGCAGGAGAACAATAACCACCATGAAAATACCAGCGCAGGTGTCACTGTCTCTTGTGAGAGAAGTGCCCCACTTCTTAGATTTTTCAGGAATTAATTGAAAATATATTTGTGGGTTTTGTTGCAACAGGGGTTGCCGTGACAACTGCTACAGCTACTTGGAAAAAAATAGGAAAGGCTCACATTGTCACTGGGGCCATCTGTCCCTTCCATGGAGGGTCATTATAAAGCCATGTACCAACCTCCCCGAGCCAAATCTTCATTTCAGCCTATGGTGATAAAAGTGCTTGGTACAATTTATCAAAAAGCTTCTCTCCCGAATCACTGTTTCTTTTCTCTGCACTGACATGATAATTTCCTCTATATCGGTGCAAATTAAATTCTAATGAGGAAGCTTCGCATTTCAATGTGATGGAGAGCTTTTCTTCTCCAAGATGCAGAGAAGCATCGCACCCATTGTGGAGTGAGGGGAAGGGATTGAATAAGAATCAAGGTGCATGAGACAAGAGCATACTTTCCTCCCCTGTGTCTCTGATGCTGCCTCAGTGCTAGAGGTGAAGGAGCCCTTCAGAAGCCCTGGGAAAGACAGTTTTGTTAAGGTGTCTCCTTATTATTTGTTTTAATGCTGTGGTATTATGTAGCCTGGTCCTCTCTGAGCTGCATGGTCCTCTCTGAGCTGAGACCACAAAGCCCTCTGAGAATGGAGGCAGTGAGCAGTTCCTGGAAAGTCATCTGGGATGCCTTGGGTGGGCAGGGCTGAATAGCCCCTGGCAGGGGGAACAGAGGCTGCTCTTGGAGTGTTCTGGGTGATGTGTGACACCACATGTGGTGCCTCCAGCTCCACCAGGTCCCATGGGGGAGGAAGGGGATGCCTCCACTGGTGCAATTTGATCTGGAATATATTTTCAGCTGAGCTTTCTCTGTGACACTGCTGCGGAGAGGGTGCCCCTGCATCTCAGCAATGTGAACTGTCCTTTCATCTCCATCATTCCCATCGTATAGCCCAACTGATGGTTGAAGGCCTGGGGACCCCTTGGCAGGGAGCAGCGGAGTGTGCCAATGTCTCTCTGCATGCAGGGAATGTCGTTAGCAGGGTATTAAATGGGGGAAATGCAGAGATGGTTGAGTCCGGGTGATTCCTTGCCCTATGGGTCTATACATTGGTGCTGGTGTGGCTTGGGGGGATGAGAAGAGCTCAAGAACGGAAACAGCACTGGAACAGGCTGCACAGAGAGGCTGTGGAGACTCCTTCTCTGGAGATGTTCAAAACCCACCTGGGCGCATTCCTATCCATCCTGTTCTGGGTGATCCTGCTTTGGCAGGGGGTTGGACGAGATGATCTCTGAAGGAGCCTTCCAACCCCTGACATTTTGTGATTCTGTGAAATCTGCTCTCCACATGGCAGGAAACAAATCCCAGTCCCACAGGAGAAGAACACAGGGGAAAACTTCAAAGGCAACCTCCAGCTGAAGCTCAGCAGAGTGATGGCTTTTCATTTGGATCCTTTCTGGAGGTATTGCTCAAGGCACGGTGAGGCTGGGTTGCTCCGGGTTCAACTCCAAACAACTTATTTCCAGGTTCACTGCAAGTAGCTGAATCGTGTTCTGCCACAAATCCCCCATCAGAAGCTGGGGGTCAGAATTCCCAGAGCTTCACTGGTGGGCAGGAGGAGGCTAAACCTTTAAATATTACAGAGCCCATCCTCGGGGCTGCTGGGACCCCAGCAGCAGATTGACAAAGTATTTGACATTCAGTTTAAAGTCAGCAGCAGGCAGAGAGTCGACTCCAGCCCAGACCACACTGGTATTAGCTTGACCCCGTAATGTGAATCTGCCGTGCCCGCGTGACGCCGTGCATCAGAATAATCTCTTACATCTGCTGCCAAATGGGGCCAAAGCCACCCTCCGTGGGAACAGCAGGGCTTCATTTGACTCAGTGGCCTTTACTCTAGGGTTGCTTTTGGCCCCGGGAGTGCAAGTTGCTGCCTCTGCATGGATATTTACTGTCTGTAGTTGTAGCTGCACCTTTTTGGATGGCAAGTGTTATCCCGTGCTTTGGAAGCTGCTTGTATTGAAACTTCACAATGAAACTCAAGCCCAAAGATGCCAGGCAGAAAGCAAAAGATTAGAGGTGTTGGAAGAATGTGGTCAATCTGAGCCATTGTTTTTTTTCTAGGACTGCTAATTCCAAGTAATCTCGGTTGTAAACAAAGTTTGCAGCAGTCATAGGGAAAAAAAGTATGTAATTGAACTCTATCCCTCCTTGGAGAAATACAGCTGCTGGGTTGTCCCAGCGATCTTTTCTGGAAGGAAATCATGAGCTGTTCTGCAGAAGTTGCTTGGAAGTTGCTGGGAAGACCTGGATTTGAGGGTGCTGCAGAGTCGTCTGCCCTGTCCTGATGCTGGGGAGACTGATGTGCCTTTGGCCAAGTGAGGAGCATCAGAGTCCGCAGAGCTGCCCAAGAGCTAAGTCCATGCCCTGTTGTATGTGCACACTGTGTTTGTCTCTTTGTACAGTAGGAACTGTCTCATTTCCATGAGACTATTAATTTGTATGATCCACAGAGCACCGTGGCTGATGAGGGCATCAGATCTAGACAAAGTACAGTACCCATGGTGGTATGGGTTGAACATGACATAGGCATGGGACAAGGCTGGATAGGCCTTTGAGCAACCAGCTCTAGTGGGAGGTGTCCCTGCCCATGGCAGGGGGGTTGGAACTCGATGATCTTTAAGGTCCCTTCCAACTCAAACCATTCTATGATTCTATGATTTTATGACAATCCTGAGATAACCCTCAGAGCCAGACAATCCAAACACCACTGTGTGTTGATGTCTTTAGATATCAACAAGATAAAGTGATATCTTTAGAGTGAGCCAGGCAGGACAGGACAATTTAAGAATAAACTTCTGCATAATTCCCTGAGCATCCCATTTACAGGAAAAACAAGAAAACCAATCCAGAAGAAAAGGAATGGAGGGGAACAGGGGCAGGGGAACAACAATGCAAAGACATCAAATGAAATCATGTGGCAGGAGCCTGAAGGAGTTAGTGGAGGACACTTCTAGAACTTAGTGCCTTTCTGGTTAATCTTTTGGGAACTGATCAGATCTTTTGGGAATTCCATTTCCCGGATTGCAAATAGAAACTTGCTGTGGCTTCAAAAGATCCATCTTTTTATCTCAAGACTCAAGTTCCTTTTCTGTTCAGTGTAGAGAGGTGGAAGGACTGCCCATTTGCTTTTCCTTAGTTGCTGTGATTTCCAGGGAAGCAAGCAGTCAGGAGCCCTGTACAAGTTGGTTCCCCTCCATGGCCTCATGCACACCATGGTGCAACTCCGGTAGAAGAATTAACAGAGCTTGCCCTGAGGTGCTCAGTCCCAGGAGGATGATTCCTTGGCTGGGGCTGATGCTGACACATTTATCCGAGACACACTTCTGCCTGTTCAACCTCTAACTTGGGAAAAGAAAATGTGCTTTGGCAGCCCTCTTGGAAAGGCTTTGGACACACGCTTCAGGAACAGAGCCCTGCACAAGCTTGTTCCTTGTGTTTCCAGAGGTGAACTCCACGTACCTGCGTACATGGCCGTTGTAGAAGGAAAGCAACACACTGGGTTTTCACATGAAGACCAAGGGAAGGTGCCAGGTTTGTTCCCCAAGACCTGGACCCAAACCAATGAGCTGTCAGGAGAAGGGCTTTCCTTATGTGAAGCCAGGGTTTTTGCTGGTGTAAAGCAGAACCACTCTGGTGGACCAGCACTTACTTGTGAATGTAATAGGGGCTGCAGCAAGGGAAACTCTGATTTGTTATATCTCTGGGCTTGCAACAGAATTTTTCCAACAGGATGAGTGATTTATCTTCTAAAAGAAAGAATAATGTAATTTTTTCTATTTACCTTTCCTAAACTGAACCAGTGATTGCTTGAGGTCTATTCCTGATCTGTATTTGCTAGAAGGTGTTTTGAGTGAATTTTGTAAAGCTGCTAAGTAAGTCTCTCATGTAAAATGAATGAATAAACAAATTTTTAAATTAATCTTCCCAGTTGCTATGTTGCCTCTCTTTGTTCTGGGACACTCAAACTTTACAGCCTCTCCTGTCCCCTTGCTGGCTGAGGGACATAGGGATAAAATTAGAACAGTGATTGTCCATGTTAATGTGAATTATTGCTTCATATTTATTTATTGATTATATTGCTTGCAACAGTGTAGTCTTTTGAGGTGGCTCTTCAGCTCAGAGTGTGAATGACAGGGGAGGGGAAAAGCAATGAATCCATAAACACTGTACAGCTCATGAGAGAAAGTGTGACACAGGTAAAGTTTGCTTTTCTGATTTTGCCAGTTCCACGCCTTTCATTTCCTACTTCAGCCTATGTTTGGGACCAGTGAAGTTTCTCAGAATGCCCAATTTCCCAGTGAAACAACAGGTCTTCTTGGACTGCCCTTGGTGGTGTGTCCCGTCAGTTCAGCCAACCAACACAGCTCTGTCTCCTTTCTTTGAGGTTTCGGATCAGGTGGGAAATTTCCCTCAGATCCAAGACCATCATCAACAGGTGGTAACAGAGAGAATAAAAACAAAGCAGAACACCCAAGTTGGGTGGTCACTTGGGAGCACTTATCAGGGATCACCTGGGAGAACCTGGGCTGTAACTCATGGGTTCCATGTATTAATGGTGTGTCCATTGTTTTCCTTTTTTTCAAAGGCGCCCACCCTGCTGGGCTTGTTGCTGCAAGTTTGCAGGACTTTGTCCATCCTGTGCCCCTTTTTCTTCCTCATGTCTCTGTAGCTCCTACGTCTTTGCAGTCTGGTTGATGCTGATTTGGGATCTTTCTCATACACAGCCTTTGTTTCATGGATCAGCTTCTCTGTGGCTTTCCATCTGACTCACCATACTGCCTTTCTAAATCCCCTAAAAATTTCTGCACCTCTTAATTTATCTGCTGACATTGTTATCTTCTATTTAGCTCTGAAAACTGTCTAGAGCGGTGGTTATGGGAAGGATTGACTCAGGAATCAGTCAGATACAAGGCGGTTTTGTCACTTGAGAGTAAGTACCTGTGAGACAACTTGGCTCTCTGACTCCTCTGCAGTTTTCCTGCAGTTCCTTAGAGATATTTTTAAACTGTAAGTAAAGATGACTGAATTTAACATGGCAATGCTGAGGATGCAGGAAAGTTTCAGAATTCAGCTGTTCTCATTCTTAGGAAAATGAGAGTCCAGAAAATCCCTAATCCCTATATTATTTTATAAAGACAATAGGGTTTCATTTTCTTCCAGTTACCAGGAAGAAGGAGCAGACATATGGATGCTTGACTGGTAACTCTTTGTCCTACCTGAAGTATCCCAGCCAGGCATGAATGCTGTGAATTTTGGGTTGGATTCCAAAGATGACTGAACTTTAATATCTTCAGGTGCTTTAAAGACTGTGAGAATGCCCCATACCTGGTGGAGTTCAAGGCCAGGTTTGGTGGGGCTTTGAGACTTGTGATCTAGTGGGAGGTGTCCCTGCCCAGGGCAGGGGGTGGGACTAGATGATCTTTGAGGTCTCTTCCAACCCAAACTATTCTATGATTCTATGATCTTAAATATGAGGCTGGTAGCTGGGTGGGATGTTATTGATACACTGGGTGAAGATGCTCCCAAGCTTTCACTAAGTCCCCAAAGCTAAATACACCTGCATTTTCATGCCTGCATCTAGGAAAGGAACAAGAACTTGACAACTAGCAGGGCAGCATCTTAGCCCTATCTATGATTAGCCAGCAAAGGACATTTCCCAATGACTTGTCAACTCAACTGTTTCAGATTAGTGGGAGATGATTAATGATATTGGGAATATATGGAAATTTCAAGGATGTCATCACTGCTGTTCAATCTGTAAACAATCTGCCATGGACGTAAATCCAGTTCTGAACAGTCGTCCGATGTGTCCGTGGGCAAGAAGTTACCCTATGAGAAGAAACCAGAGCTGCCAAAACCTCATGTTGGTTTGATGTGGAGGGTGATTTAGCTTTACCAATACTTGTGGTGAAGCTTCCATCATGCAGGAAGAGCACTCAAAATGAGTGAACAAAGACATAATTTTTCATTACATTAAACCACAAGTTTTGCCTTTGATGAAAACCAAACCCAAATGTTTTTCAGGCAGCATTTTGACATTGGAAGTGGAAACCAAGGATCACCACCTCCATTCCCAGTACCAAGCTTTATGCCATTACAACTCCTTTGAAGTTCCAAGGAAAAGGTGAAGAATCACCCAACATTCAAGGTCTTTCACATTCATTTTAGGTAAAGTCTTGGCTGAAAGTCTTTGCCAACATTCCAAAATCGCTATGAAGCTTCCTTTATAAGTGCTGCTGACTCAAATGAACATCTTCTTCTTACTGGTTTTAAATGGCCACCAGAAGTTTCTGGGAAATATTTTACTTGCCTGAATACATGTGTAAATAGTTCCTGTGAGATATAAAAAAATACTAGGTAGTACATCTTTTCCATGAATGAAACCAAAAAAAAAAAAGTCCATCCTATGTAGTCTGGTGAATTTTATTAACTTGTGAAAAATTCTTGAGCTGTGTATATGCATATTAACCTATATCCCAGTTAAGGATACACAAGGAATTAGAGGACTTCAAAATTTCATGTTCATACCCTGCTGATAAGACCATATTTTTGGAACATCTACGTTTCCAAATAAGGAAAATGTTAATAACAGAAACGTGTGAATTAGCTACTGTCCTCATAAAGAAGTCTTTTTATCCATTTTTTACCAGCTTCTTTGTTGCACAAGGGAAGCATAGCAATTAGCACTGATTGTGTGACTGGTAAATTATCAACTACTAACTTCCATTCTACAATACATTTGACAGACAGCTTTGATTGTAGAGAACAAAATCACAACTCAGGATGTCGAGGGTCCAAGGGCTCCTACAAGGCTACTCTGAACATGGAGGAGACTCTAGCTTTCAGTGAGATTTACTAATTTTCTGGGTAATAAACAGTGCCTAGAATTGCTGAAATTATGTTTGAAGATATTAACCTTTGTGGCTGTGTAATGACTAGACTGATAAAGAAGGATAATCCTGAGATGTACAGTGACTCACAGCTGCCACAAATTCCACAAATTTGTTTAGATTGTACCAAACTGATCTGATTTCCTCTTTGAGAGAGCAAGAGAGAGTAAAGAGATAAGGAGCAGCAGTAAAAAGTCATTTATCTTAAATTTAGGAAGGCTTTGTATTGCCTCATATGGCATTTTCCTAAGTCAGCTCTGGAAATAAGGTCTAAGAATAAATACTGAAATGAAGAAAATTGGTTGGAAAATTATATTGGAAAGAGAGATTCAGGGCTCACTGCCAGACTGGTGTCACTGGCACTGTACATGGAGCAGTTCAGCACTGTTCACTGTTGCCCTTAATAGCTGGATAAGATAAAATCACAGAATCACAGAATCACAGAATCTTAGTGGTTGGAAGGGACCTTTGAGATCATTGAGTCCAACCACATTAGAAACAAAAACAAAAACAAAAACCCACAAACCACACAAACAAACAACCAAAAAAACCCCACACAAACCCAACCAACCAAACAAAAAGACACCCACCAACTAAACCCCACACCCATAACACCCCACCACAAACACCCCACGCACAACACCCCATCACAAAAAGAAAGGAAGGGAAGGGAAGGGAAGGGAAGGGAAGGGAAGGGAAGGGAAGGGAAGGGAAGGGAAAAGGGAAAAGGGAAAAGGGAAAAGGGAAACGAGAAGGGAAGGGAAGGGAAGAGAAGAGAAGAGAAGAGAAGAGAAGAGAAGAGAAGAGAAGAGAAGAGAAGAGAAGAGAAGAGAAGAGAAGAGAAGAGGAAGAGAAGGACAATATACCTGCTGCACATGCAATGACAACTGGAAGAAGCTGCAAGCATATTGAGCTGAGAGTTAAGACTTAAAATGACCGTGGTTAGTTGGAAAAATATCCCAAAGAAATGCAATTTTGTCTGATAAAGATTAATGCAAAGTTTGGCACACAGGGTAAGAATAATAATAGAGATACAGGAAGATGGTTCTACAGAACTCACAGGTTGATCATGGTTTGCAAACTGAACATGTGGCAAACTGAACACATTATAGTGCTGCAAAAAAAGGCAGTTCTGCAGTTCAGCAAACATATGGGCTGATGGGAAGAAAACAAGAAGGACCATGGGCTGAGATGTCTAAAAATGAGAAGGCAGAGGGAAGACATGACAATAATTACCGATGCACAAAGGGTGTCCAGAAAGAGAAAGAGGGGAATATGTGCCCTGTGTGCAGGACAGATGGGACAAGACATAATAGGTGTAAAACTACAAAGAGGAAGCTGGAAGTTAAAGGAAATTATCCAATGATGAGGAATTCTGGGCACAGGAAATACCCTGGGGTGGCTGTGGGAGCCCCATCACCAGGGATTTTGGAGTATAGGCAAATATCTCTCAGAAACAGGTAGTTACAGATAAGCTTTCTTCTGGCAGATGAATGAATTGACATTTCAAGATCTTCGTCAAGCTTGTTTTCTTCAGTTGTCTTATTAATCCCTGTGTTTGGCAAAACTCAAAGAACAGAGTTAATAATAGCACTGGAGAGGATTGTTTATTATTTTTCCCTTATTTGGTGGATAGCAGCAAATCTTTCTTTGTGACAAGGAGGAAACCATGTCTAGGATCAGCAGGGGCTCAGAGTGTGTCTGCATTTGCTGATTCAGGCAAGAGCCCAGACCCAGGATTCTGGTTTCCTTCCCGGGATCCTGGTTTCCTCCCTGGTTCTCCATGTCCTCCCGTATAGGAGCTGCAGCTGAAGCCAGCACCATCATTCTCTTTTTCTTGACTTTACAAGCTTGTCTTTTTTTTTTTGCTATGCAACCTCAGTCACACATTGCATCTCGGCGAGCTGGAGCACCTCTTGCTGCACAAAAAGGGAGATCCACCAGCTGGGGTCTCCCTTTAGAAACTCATGTTTATAAAGTACCTGAAGAACCTCAAGCAGCACATGCAGAAATACAAAGAAAAGAGTGGCTTTGCAGACAGGGAGAACCCTGCATGCCCAGAAACCCTTGTGCTCACTGCAGAGCAGTAGGAAGGCACTTACAACACAGGAGAGAAAGAATCACGTGAGGCAAGCCCATCTCTCAGAAGTATGGTCTAGACACTCACACTTGAGCCCCAAAAACCCTCCCCACCTCAGCATAACACATCAAACTTAGGACCTTTGGTTCAAAAAAATCCCTCAGAATACAATTTTCACAGAAAATCAATCAATTCACCAAAAGATGCTATCAGTGCCTGGATATCTTACCCACCTCTGTTGCTGGCACAGGCACAGTCCACAGAAGTGTTCCACAGATTTAGGAAAGGCTGCATATACAATTAAATTTCCAAGGCCTGATCAGAGTCTCAGTGATATTGGTGTAAATCAGGGATATGGAGCTATGAAGGCATGAAATGAGATCAGAAGGAGCCCTGGAGCTCTCTCCCATGCCCAAGATCTATCCCTGGTTCCCTGTCAAACTTCAAGTGAGCTCTCACTTGTGCACTCTCATTGGCATAATGCCACCCTCGGACTTTCTGCTGGAATCAGCCATCCAGTAACTCATTACTTCCAAATCATTAAATTATTTCTCTCTAATCCAATTAGTCACATAAGCACAGAACAATCCATTCAACTTTCTCTTATTGGATATTTAATCCATACTCACTTACTGGTGTTCAGAGCATTAGCTCTGGAGTGACGGGCAGGCAGTCACTCATTGATGTTGATGGCACAGCATGGTTACAGGGTCAGCTGCAACATCCAGTATCTTAAAAACTTGAGTGTTTTATACTCATTTCCATGATTTCTCCATTTCAAAGGGTCCTTTTCATTTTTCTCCTGGTGAAAAGGCTAACAGATTTTCTTGACTGGTTTGAAAAGTGCCTGCGTCTCGTGCTGTCAGCAGGGCAGAGCTATCAGTATGGGACACATGGGATGCGTGGTGGGACAGAACACCCGGACGCTTGGGAGAGGGGAGCCAAAGTCCAGAACTCTGGCTGGAAACCAGCCTAGACATGAGTGCAGCCTGATGGACCTCAGCTGTTGGATCTCCATTGTAACCAAGCTGGGTCTGCAGAGTCAAGAGATGACACAGGGATTTCTCCATCTACCCAGTGGATCCATCCTCCAGGCATGCCATCAGGGAGGTCCAGTTACACTGAGTGCAATTCAGGGTCTGCCCCAGGGTCCAGGCAGGCTGTGATGCTGCAGCAGTGTCTCTAACACGCCAACCAGTGCATATCTACCTGTGCTACCCCAAGATGCAGCAGAAACACTCCCAAAAGATGGACCAGCATGGGGTGGGGCATAATGAGATCTTTTCTGAGGCTGTGAATGCCCCTGTACCCTTCAGCAAGGGAAGTGTCAGCCTGGGCCAAATTACAGGTTAAGGAAGATGTCCTATGGCCCATAAATGTTGGATCTGATTCAGCTCCAGAGCTAAACAGCAGCTGGCACAGCACAGCCCCAGCCCTGCTGTGGGGCTGCTCCGGGGACATGGTACCAGGTACATCTCCCCCATGATTTCCCAGGGCCTTTTCCAGGGACCTCACAGCTGAGACAACCCCCAGACGCTGGAAGGTGAAAAACAAGGAGCTACAATGTATTTTTTCCTACTTGAATTTTATAAT
Source organism: Gallinago jamesoni (assembly GCA_025769975.1). Taxonomy (NCBI): domain Eukaryota; kingdom Metazoa; phylum Chordata; class Aves; order Charadriiformes; family Scolopacidae; genus Gallinago; species Gallinago jamesoni. Next base: position 6,347,501 of record JAOQGH010000009.1, read on the forward strand.
TTTTAACATTACACAGTGCTTTCTTTCTCCTCTCCAGATCCCCCGTGATCCTGTGTAATCTCCAAATGCCTCCCCCCTCCCCCCGCCAGTCCCACGACTTAGTGCATTTCGCAGTTTCTATCTATTTTCACCAGATGATCCCCACTTCACTGCACCTAGTGTCTCCGTGGTCCTTCTCCTGACCCTCTCCCTCATCAGCAGCTCAAAGAGGGTCCTTCAGACACTGGCAGTGAAGGGAAACGGAGGTGAGTGGCTCCCAGACTGAGTGAGGAGCTGCTGGAAAACCTCCAAGCACAACTGGGATGCTGCGAGTGCTGACAATTTACATGGCTTCAGCAGGCAACTGGAAAAATTCACTGAAAGAAATGCATTTAGGGTTGCTAACCGCAAAGAGCCCACCTCTAACTCAGCAAACCACAGAAGCACAAACCAGTTGGGGAATTAATCTGGGGAACGATGTCCCTCTTCTCCCTGTTCACCCCCCGGCACCCGCAGCTGCCCCTGGCCCTGTGCTACTTTTCTTGTGCTCTTCAGAAAAGCACTACCAGTCAGAGAGTTCTTAAGGAGCCAGAGCTGTTCTCAATAGCCGCAAGGCCGGTGTATAATGAGCTTTCAGCTTATTGTTACTAAGTGGAAAGGCACAATTAAAGCCCATTAACTACCATGACATCACCAGTTTGGAGGAAACGCTTTGTGCTGAGCAGGAAGGGGGCAGGACGCTCATGCAGTTATCTGCAATGATGCCCGGGGAAACGCTGGGCCTCGGGAGGCGATTTCTGGTCATGCAAAGAGGATGCCAACAGCCCATTTCCAAAAGAAAACTCGTTACTTTTCACAAATGCGCTGTGTGCTGGAGACGTGCACAGGTTGACCAGCTCTGATGGCTCAGAAAGGTTGTGATGCCTTTCATCCTCATTGCAAAATGTTAGAGTTGTAGAATTATAGAATGGTTTGCATTGAAATGGATCTTAAAGATCATCCTGTTCCACCTCCTTCTCCTTGGCAGGGACACCTCCCACCAGATCAAGTTGCTCCAAGCCCCTTCCAACCTGCCCTTGAACCCCTCCAGGGATGGGGCAGCCACAGCTTCTCTGGGCAACCTGGGCCAGGCTCTCACCACCCTCACACCAAACAAGTTCTCTCTGAGATCTCATCTCAGTCTCCCCTCTTTCATTGTCAAACTCTTCTCCCTCCTCTTCTGGCTCCCCTCCCTAATCCAGAGTCCCTCCCCATCTCTCCTGGAGCCCCTTGAGGGACTGGAAGGGGCTCTGAGGTCTCCCCGAATCCTTCTCTTCTCCAGGCTGAACCGCCCAAACTCTCTCAGCCTGAGAGACTTCAACCCCATAACTCATGAAGTGGGTTGCAGAAGGAAGAGCAACGCAATGTGTCCCCCAGACACATCAAGACCAAGCCTGCTGGGTTCCCTTCCTGGCAGCAGGACCTGGACTCAGACACTTCATGTCATGGCAAGCAGCAGCCCCACTGCTGGCACCCCAAGCCAAGTGCGTGCCGCAACTGAGCAGGAGCACAGAGACCCGTGGGGATTTCTTGAACTTTGGCTGTCCTCACCCCTCCTGTTAAAGACAGTTGGGTTGTTTGGTTTGTTGTTTTGTTTTTTCCTTCTGGAATCATGTTTCTCCAGGTCAAGCCCCGCTAACGGGATGCCATTTGGGTTGCTGCGGCAGAGCAGCCAGAAAGGGCTGGAGCACTTTGGAGTTTTGGAGCTGTCAGGATTTCTAAGCAGCAGTTTGGGACCGGTCTGAAATAAGACACGCTGCCGTGCTGTCCCCCTCGCTGTGTGCCCCTAGCGAGCGTCAGGGATGGCATCGCAGGGGACGGTCACAGCCCTCCTGTGAGAGGCACACACTACTCCTTTATGGCAGTTGAGGATTGCCTAAAAAAACCATGTGAGCTGGGGAAAGGGTTTGGACTGTGCTTTTCATGGATATATGTTGAATTCTTCAGTTTGATTACACCAAGGAGCTGCTCTCTTGGGTCACGAGGGTGCACTTCGTATTTTCAAGGGTTTTTTTGCAACTGTGAAAGTCTTTCTCTTCTTTCCTTCCTTCCTTCCTCCCTTTCTTTTTGTCCTCCCTTTGCCAAGTGAAGTGGAACCCCCTCCCAAGCAGCTCTGGCTCCTGCCTCCGGGGGGGAACGGCTTAAAGGCAGGAGATTATCCTAACAGCTGGGAAGATTTTCTTCCCCACTGTGGGAAGACGAGATGGGTTTTGCAACCCAGTATAGCTCGGGGCTGAGGGCAACAAGCCAAGCCCCACATAAATCAAAGGGAGTTTCCCCTTGTTTCCACAGGGGCCAAGATTTCACCCCAAGAAGTTCTGCAGTTGCCTCCCTGCTGCGGGTGCAAAAGGTTCAGAGTCCTGACGGTTTTTATTCAGTCTCATGGGAGATTTGAACCTTCTCCCAGGTTGAAAATGGGCTCTTCCCACAGCTCTGTCACTGGGGTGCAGTGCCGATGGAGTGGACAGAAGTCTCTGCACTGTCAGGGCTCTGCTGGTCTCTGGTCTCTCAGAGGCAGAAATACACAGTGTTTCTTGTGGCAAGGGAATAGCTGGTCTCCTAGATTCCCTCCCCGTATCTGTAAAACTGATGCACTCGAGAGCCTGCCAGCTCTTGTTCCTAAATCTAGTTAAGCATGTTGCCCTGTTTAAGTAATTAATTACACTCTCAGTTGCTAGAGAGGGGCCTCAGAAATGTTGTGCAGGGATCTCAGTGTCAATTTTTAGATGAGAGAGCATAAACCAACAGAAAATACTTTGTTGGTAATAAGATTGCACTGATCTCAAGGAAAAGGAGTAGGGGATACCTGCTAAATATTTTCCATCCTCTCCCAGCAGTGGAATTTGCTCTATGTCCCTCTGGCTGCACAAGTGGAGCTGCCAATTTTGTGCGACCCATGGGAGATGCCTCAAGCTGGGCAGGGCAGAGGAATCCGACATCCAGCCCCTCAGACACCATCAGATCTTTGTTGTGAAATGCCTGCTGCTCGTGAAGAATTTCTAAGGTCCCAGTCATCAGGGAGAAACTTTGCATCATCACCTTTCACAAAGCCATACGGATGTTGAGCAGGAAAATGTCAGAACTTCTCCTGTCTGCCTATGAGCCGTCTCACCGCGGAGGCACTGAGCCACACACACAAACGTAGAAACCCAGGATGCATTAAACCCAAAATCTGTCCCATTGCAAAAGGATCAATATAGTCCAAGATGTCACTTGCGTTTATGGGAACACATTCATCAACTCTGTTGGGCAGTGAAGACCATTCATCTTCAAAATTGGAAAAAACCAACAAGATTCCTTAAAACTGAATTCTTACCAAATGCATGGAGCACAAAATTAGAAAACCACACTTCTTGGAAAGCTGAGAGGAAGGTCAGCTGTCCCCAGGGAAGGAGTCCTGTTACATGTAAGTGAAATCAGAAGGAAATGGAGTTATGTGATAGCAAAGTGAGCTCCAGGAGAGCAAATTTTGTAAATAAGTGTGTAGGAAGGGCAGGACAGATACATCCCCAGCTCTGCTATGGGTGACTTGGACAAGCTGTTTCCCTTCTCTTCTGCCTTTTAGCATCCTCATGTCTCCCAATAATGGCTATTTTACAGGTACCAGTAGCTGTAACTGATGTTTACAAAGGACGATTGATCCCTGGGATCCAAGATGAGGTGTGTGAATATAGATGGACAAACTCATTTCCTCTGAAGGGGTACCCGAAATGGGAGTGGAGAAAATACAGGGAAGGGGTTGCATCTCACTTACAGACTTGGGAAAGAACGTTGAATCCCCTCAGAGGTGTGATGGTCTCCTATCTTCTGGGTTGGGCCACTGGTGGGACACATGGCAGTAGATGTCCTGCATGTCCCAATGTGTTGCCTCCCCAGGCACTCATCTACCTTCATGCATAGAGCCTGACATCCTCTGTCTCATTGGGGTCTGATACACGTAGCTGTGGTTTCTTTGTCTGTTTTTTCAGTTTTGTGCTGGAATAATGTGAGAGGTGCCATGGAGCCTGCTGGGGTGTGACACAAGTTCACAAGTTCTTGGGGATATTCTTGGAGGTGGTGTGGTCCCATTTAAACCTCCTGTATGGAGCAGCTCAAGGGGAAAACCATCATGCCAGCCGTTCCTGGATTTTCTCTTGTAGGTAAAAGGCTGGTTGGGTCTCGGGAACTCAGGGCAGAGCAGGATGCACAACTAGGGGCCCAGGAGCAAAGTAGGGGTGAGTCAACAAGGCGTGATAAGACACCCCTTGATCTGGACATGCTCTAAATGAGGCAGTCATGCCTGAGACCCCTCCTTGGGCACTTCCTATCAAAATCCCAGTGGCCTCCTGTGACTCCTGCAGCCCTGCTTACATTTCTGGGGGTCCTACAACCTCCTGAGAGCCTCAATTTTCAAGTGGTGCAAATCCCCACTGAACACCAGGCTGTTCAGATTCAAGAAATGTTTTATATTTGTCCTGTTTTTAAATGGGTTATAAAGAGTTAATGATTAAAAGATGTTCTGACCACATTACAGACATGTCTGTATTAGACATGTTTTATGTGCTCATCTGAGAACAGCATTAGAGATCATTTACAGGGAGTTTTTGCCCTCTTGGATTCTATCAAAAACACTAACAAATAATTATCCATGTTTATTAACACTTTGTAAATTTATTAACACTTTGTAAAATATCTATAAATGGAACCCTAATATATAGTATGGCCCAGAGCAGCCACTTAAATAAAAAGGCATTCAAAGTTCCAGCCACTTCTGCAAACCTTGGCAGTGGTGTTTGCAAGCTGGTGGCACAGGGCCAGATGTTGTCAGGGCAGCTCTGGGGTTTCTCTGATATGTAGCACAAGGCTTGATGAATGCTGCTTTCTTTCTGAATTTGAAAATAATTTGTTTTGCGGGACAAGGTTTGGAAACCCAGGTTTTCTCCTTCCACACTGAAAGGGGAATATAATAAAATAGGAAAAGCCACCTTTGCTCAGCACTGTCACGACTGTTGGGTTTGAATGCATGTACTGTCTTCAACTACTAGACTCAGGAGCTTTACTAGACTCCCTGGAGTGGGAGCCCTGCCTGCCTGCACTGGGACTGCAGGATTTAGCCCAAAGTTGATTGCCGAAAATACACGAGAGCCGTAATGGCTTTGTAAGTTGAGTCCAAGTTATGCAACCACAGAATTGCACGTCAGGCTTCGTCTCTTGCAGTTGGCATTTCCTTAACAGTCAAGCTTGAGCCTGCAAAAGTCTGAGCTCTGTGGCCCAGGAGATTTTTGGGAGCTGTAGGAATACTCAGCTCTGTAGGAGCTGGATTCTCCGGCTCCCCTCACTTCCTTTGAAATCCCAGCCAGGAGCCTCTCCTAAGTGCAAACAGGCAGGCAGCACCGTCTGTGTCACTGGGACTTTGCAAAGAGTCTGATCTTCTCTTCTCAAAACACTGTGATTTTAAAAGGTTATTCCTCTGGAACACAGGCAAGAGAGGCTGATCCACAGGAGAAGCACCATCTCATCAGCAAATGAAGTGCCACATTCTCTGCTCCAATTGAAAAGTTTACGCTCTTTTTTTTCCCTTCATCTTTTTTAGTTCAGTTCTGCCCATTTCCTGATAGTTCAGACTCACTAATTCCATGTATTCAGTGATTAGTTTTCTTAAAAAATATCTCAGGGATTGATATGATCAGGTTGTGGACAGAAAAGCATCCAGTGATTATCCGAAGATACAGCTTTTTCATTTTTCAATATGAAGCAGAGAATTGCTTCTATTCATAGAGAAAATAGCACACAATTCCTAAACAGTGTTTTGCAAATTTACATTCCCATGGTGTCTCCTTTCCTGCAAGAATTTCACATGTATACATCACTGTAATTTAGAAACTTGTTGACCCTATGAGTTTTATTTCGCTTTGCCATCGTTTTACCCCCTTGTTCCCAGCCCAGGAATTTCCTGCTAGTGCCTGCAGAGTGGAGCCAGCAATGAGGATTTCTGAGATTTTGTGCGGAAACCGCCTTTTCAGACCCAGCTCCTCTCCCCATCTCAGCTGTTTCCAGCTCCCCTTCCTCGCACAGCAGCCAGAGTGCACCGCGACATTAACAATTAATAACACAGCAGCAGTAAGGCAAAAAAAATTGACAATAAATTTGCTTTAATTGGACAGGAATGTTGCTAGGTAACCTCCTTCCCATTTTTCTGTCTGGCTCTTCATCGCTCTGTGAGGCTCTCTGAGGGCAGCCCTTTTTCCATTAGCTATTCCAGGATGCTCATCTCAGAGGCTTACACCATCAAGGTTTATAGTGTCATCTATGTATTGGATCAAGGCTGACCTACCACAGCATGCACCTGACAAAGCTTGGGAGCACAGAGTTGAAGCACAGAGAAGGGCTTTATTACAAAGGTAATGCAAAAAAGCATCTGGAAACCTTGAAACAAGCCCAGCCCGGGCTATGTTTACTGCAGCAGGAAGCATCACCAGTTGGGAACCAGCAGATGGTCCATCATCCTGACAGCAGCAGCTTTGCAGGCTGCAGCCAGAGAACTTTGGCCTGTGATATAAGGCCTACGAGATGCCGAAAGCTTCTTGAGTGAAGCAGAGCATCCTGGATCCCTGCTGGCTTCAACAGAGGAGATGGCATGTGGCATCAGGCAGAACTGGGTCTGTCCCTGAAGAACCTCAACGTGTGGTTGTACATGTGTGAATTGGGTCACCACCTTCAGTGTGACCGTCAGCACACTGACACAGTGTCTGCAGCCTTGTTCTAGACAGGACTGCAGCCCAAATCTGTCAGTGCAATTAATCCCAGCACCATATACAAGCACAAAAATTTCTCATTTCATCAGGAGATATTGCTATATACACACACAAAAAAAACCCTCATCAGTGGATAGTGAAACCAAAACCTCCACTGCCAAAAATCTAGGTCCCGACCACTTGGGTTTCAGAGAGAGAAGTCCCACCAGTGGAAGGAAGTCCAGCCACCCAGTGCAGTGGGATGGGAGTACAAGTTGTGGAGCAATTAACCACGGTGACAGCAGAAGCTCTGCCAGACTTCACGCCTCAGGACAAGGATCTGCGATCTCAGAATGAGATGCCTTAAAATGTCATCACTGTTTGTGCAAGGGGGTTAAACAGAGCAGGTCTACTCCTCTGGGAATAGTGACCCAGGTTCATCCCCACCAGCTCTGGCCCTTCTTCCTATACTCACTTTGAAGATCCCATCTGTGGTGAGGGAGCAATTAGGAGTAATTAGTGGGACGTGACAGTCGTGGTCACCAAGACCATCATTAACACTTATTTTGGATGGGAATACAGCCCAAGCATCTTCTAGAAAATAACTTCACCCATCTTCTGCCTCGTTCATTTTCATGTATTTCAAATATCCTGTTATTGGCATCAAAGAACTGGGGTAATTATGCCCATGGTATCTGGGAAAAGAGGAATTCAGCACTGAGCAACCCTGTAAGACAACGGGCCAGAGCAGGGTGTTGAATGGCGGGTGGGTTGTTGGGACCAGGCTTCATCAGCTTTGGTTTTACAGCCTGTTGCCAAAAAACTGACCTTTTTCTTCAATAGAACAGACAAAGGGAGAGTAAGAAATACAATTCCACCAATGTAATCCTCTGCAGTGGATAAGGAGAAGAAGGAAAACAAAAGACATTTCTTGGAAATCTCTTATTTTACTGATTCCCATAATTGCCTGTTGCAGAATTGCTGGGTTTTTCTCTCTAGTTAGGCATTTTCCCTGGGTTATAAATACGTCATAAATGTGCCAGATCATAAAGTTTACAAGTTATGTGAGGGCTGGCTTACTGTATAATTACCTTGTTTTTGCTCTTGGGCATTGCTGTCTTCAACTGTTATTCTGCAAGATCTCTCGGGCAGCAGGATTAGCCAGAAAAATAAAAATAAAAGCAAGAAAGAGGAGGTGTCCTGTTATTAGGTGGCTCAGTTCCGACATAAACACTGCCGGGATCAGGCAGACGTGCTGGAATGCTGCGGGACTCAGGGTCAGAGCGAAAATCCCCTGGTTTTCACATTCATACACCCCGAACCACAAAAGTGCAAGTTTCCCATCTTCAGCTTGAAATCTCAGAGCTCTTGTAACCCAAATGGGACAATTGACAAATAGGAACTCCAACCAAGAGCTGCTGCTGAAAGACAGGCCAGAGAAGAAATAGTGAAACATTTCCAAATAGAGAAATGTGCAAAAGCTTCTCTGCTGAAGACAAAGATAATATTTGCTATGTTATCCTAACCAAATATGCCACTCAGCACTCTCTCCTTTAGCGCAGTTGTTTTAGTGGTGTTGAGCCAGGGTCAAAACTAGGTAAAAAATTTACAATTTTGCTTTCCGGACAAGGCTGTTTGCCCAGTGAAATACAGACTTCTCTAAATGTGTCTTTCTACATATCACCCGTAATGCAGAGGCATCATTAGATAGTACAATTACTGTTGACTGCTCACTTTCTCATCCTCACTGTCTTGTTAATAATGCCTATGTGTAATTAGGTATTTTATATAATAGCTGGAATCCCATGTCCTAACAGAAAACCCATTTGAAATTTCAGGCAGAACAGCTACATTTTGGCAAAGTTATAATAGGCAGAGCTTTATGATCAGGAGCTCTGAGCAATTTTAGCCATGAGGATGCCACCAGCTCTGTCACTAATAAATCATACAAGGCTTGGCGTAAATAGAGAGTCTTTATGCAATTTAATGGGTCACATCCAGAGGAAGAGCAGTGAGCACAGAGGAGCACGAGAGATCTCCACAGTGCTGTTAAACAACAAAATAACCGTGAAATCAAAATCAAGCACAGCATGCCAGGGCCTGATGCAGCAGCTATCAAAATGAAGAGAAACTCTTAGTTAAGGACAGTGGATGGGGACGCTGATCCTGCAACTCCTCTCAGCAACGCACTGAGGAAGCGCTTAATTTTATGAACAGGTTTAAGTGCTGTCAGCTTCAGGGGGACATTAGCACATGGTTAAGTGTCTCTGCAGCAGATAAATGGACGTAAGCAGAGATTTAAGTCCTCTGTTAAACTGGGGCCTTGGAACGATGTTTCTGGGAGAAAGAAGCATGTTGGGCTTGCAAAAGAGCAGGATTCTTCTGATGTCTCTGTGTCCTGCAAAGGCACCCCGTGGTGGAGAGATTCTATTAGGTTTGACGTGTTAGAGCTGTTATGGGGCGGAAGAAGCTTGGTTTTAGTCTTAATGAGACCTTTCAAATGAAAAGCAAACACTATGTTTCACATTTTATGTCACAGAACTGCTTCGAGGTTGGAAAGAGACTCATGAATCATAATTTTAGAGTTACAGAATAGGATTTCATATTTCCCAACTAAAGTTTTAGAGCTCTCCCGTGTAAGAAAATAGCGCTATTTTTATTTACACTTTAAAATAATAGTGAGTCTTTGGGGAATGAAGACGTTTTTCAATAACATTTTTAGAGGCCTCTTTGCAAATATGCAGCTTCCACAAATCAATTTTGCAGTCTCCATCTTGTGGCGCAGATCCTAATGGGAGGCATAAAGAGAGTCCCCGTTGATCCACCTTTGAACCTCCCAAAGCCTTAGTACCTACATTCTTAGTGCTGTCCCCCTGCTCTGATAACACATTTTGGGACTGTAAAGTTTTTAAGGTCATGAAAGCTTATTTGTTAGTCTTTTTGGCTTTGCGTCCCTGTTCTTCCTGATTTGGGCCAGTGCGTAAGCAAGGAATGGCCATCCAGCAGCTCGGTGGCCATCCAACCATCGGTGTCCTTCCAACAGCTCGGGCTAAATGAAGCTCTCCTGGAGCTGCAGTGGATCCCCAAGAGCAGCAACAAGTGATTTGCATCAAACAAGCATCTTTGCTGGACAAAACAGCTCTGTTGTAAACACGAGAAAGATAGAATCATAGAATCATAGAATCATAGAATCATCTGGGCCGGAAGGGACCTCCAAAGGCCATCTAGTCTGACCCCCCCGCAGTCAGCAGGGACACCCCCAACTAGACCAGGTTGCCTAGTTGCAAGTAAATTTGCAATTTGGGTAAATTGACTTTTGGACTGGGAAGCTGCCCTCGCCTCATTTGAGGCTTTATCCATTTCGATTTTTTTTTTCCCCTGTTTATGGGAGATTAATCTTTTCAGGCAGAAAAGTGCTAAGAGGACAATGATCCAGGGAACTGATGGGGGAGATGGGCATCTTGTGGACCTGTACTTCCCCCAGTGAGCTGATGGCACATTTTCTGAGCAGAACAAAGTCCATGGAAGTGAAGGGCTGAGATTTGGGCAGGAACTTGATGATGAACAGCAGGAAAGTAGAAACCAGGCTAGGGCACTGTCCCCACAGCGATGACTCCAAATTTTGTAGTGCCTGGAAAGTCACCTTTGGAAATATTGAGGTGGATTCCTCAGGAGGGAAATGTAGAAAATGCTCATGTATTTAAGTCAACCGAAGCCAGAAGAGGCTCCACTTAGGTTTTCAGAGTCTGAAAAAATACAGCTGTTTTCAAAATAAAAGAGAGATTAAATAAATATCATGTAGCCTATTAATATCTAAGTTATAGCCCTGCTGCTTAACAGGGCTTAACAACAAACACCTCATTCTCTTCACCATATGGAATCACAGAAACAAAGAGGTTGATTTATACTGTTCAGAATTGGACTTATGACTTACTTCTGCTGGATACTGTAGGGAACAGTCTCTTGACTGTATATGCATTTTCATTCAGGGGGAAATATAACCCTGTCTCTGGTAAACACCCAAATGAATGGAAATTCTGCTAGAAGGTTTACAATGTTATAGGCTCTTTTTTTTTTTTTTTTTAAACTTGTAAATAGAGACATCTTGAAGTGCTCTTAAAGCTGCTTTACAACAATTAGGAGGGAGATTTTAAGAAACCACAGTTCGAGGATGTCAGCCTTTGCACTTTACATGAAATTAGTAAGTCTCACAATTATGGATGTCTTCCTGCTTGAAAAGCAAGTGCAAGCCACTCATCATTCTGAAAGCCATTAGCAGAGACAATTAAGGGCCTTTACATCCCAGTGCAGTGGGGTTGTAGCACCCTAATTCAGACAGTAAAACTTTGCTTTAAACCCTCAGTGGCAACTGCAGGAGTATTTGGAGCTGCCCCCATAATGAACTTCAAATGATCCTGATCAAAGACCAAATTGATTTTCTAGTCTCAGTGTGTTCCTTACAAGTTAAGGTCCCACTTGAGCCTGAAATTCCCCTTGCAGCATTTTAAGGGTTCGGTGCAGGGAAGTGAGGTTGGGTGATCACAGGGCTCAAAAGTTGGTCGTGTGAAATTACATAAAAACTTTTTTTCAGTAAATCTTTCACACAGAGGAAAGCAGAGCTCCACTAGTATCAGGAAGGGATTTTTGATTCTTTTTAGTGTTGTCTCTAACTTCTTGTTACTATCCTGGAATAGAAGAAAACACATTAATGACAGAGATGACATCATTTCCCATCATATATGATCTGTTGTAGGTTAAAGTATTCATTAAATAGATAATTCAGAAATGGTGGATTTGACAGTGCCACTCTAGGAGCAAAGACGTTTTTGTCCCCGTGTTGTTCATACATGTGCAAGTGAAATAAATGCAAAACTTCACATAATAAAATAATACCACAATATTTTTGGCCCTATCTTTCTTTGGAAAAGGTAAATGTAAAAACATACATTTTTAATGCACTCTGTGGCTGTGTATTTGTACAGTATGATTACTGTACAGGAGTACAGCTGTTACGAACATGTATGCTTTCTGTCCTGCAACACTTCAGCCTACAATATTGAACTACAATTGCATACTATATATGCTAAAAATATGGCAAAATCATTCTTATTAAAGATAATGCATCATCTGGGAGGAGGCAAAGCAAATGTGCCTTAGAGAGATCTTGAAAACATCCAGCAGGGAGGAGGCTGGGCACGTCCTCACTGTACTGGGACACTCAAGGAACACTTAACAGGCGCCGAGTAATGAACCCCCCCCCCCCCCCCCCCCCCCCCCCCCCCCGGCCAAGCCCCCAGCAAGGAGAGTGTTAGGAGGCCACATTTTCAGAGAATGGCTCAATTCTGTCCTCCCTTACATCCTCAAGTCACCAGTAACTGGGGGAGGATCACTAACGAACTTCAGCACCAGGAGGAGGATTAGCATCAGCCCCCAAAAATGAGATGGAGAAGGGGGGTGGGGGAACTCTCTGTAGGGCAAGGATGAGATGGGAAATGCTCAAGCTCATGGTTGTGTTGGCTTTTCTCAGCCCCAGTGCCTCCAGAGAGGCTGGGGAAATCTGCCTGGTAAGAAAAAAAAAAAAAAAGAAAGATTATGTTCATTCTGCACAATCAGAAAATATTTCCACTCAGCGGTGCCAGCATAAATGGGGCATTTCCTTTGGGAAATGATGCCTTCCTGCATTTCAGGGGCTCTGCAAATACATTCCAGTGTGTAATTAACAATGGGAAATGAAGGCCAGCACGTAAAAAGGCAGAGGAATAGATTGCAGGTGAAATACTGGTTCCACGTATTTCCCCTCCACCCAGTGATTGTCCCATAGCAATGACTTGTGGCCTAACATTGCAAGATTTTAACATAACAATATCGACCTTTCTTAATGCATGGATTATGTGAAACTCATCTCCCAGCTGGAGAAAATCCACAGCTGCCTAAAGGTGCACATGGGACACAGGATGTTCTGTGGGTCGGGAGCTCTGTACCAGCTGGTACCTCCTTGGAGAGGAACTGGGGTGGGCAGACCTGCCTCCATGGTCTGAGACACAGCTTCACATGAGTGATCGGGCTCTGCAGGGAAGCTCCATCCTAAATGCCTCGTAGTTGGGTCATCCTTCCTTTCACCCAGAGGGAATAAAAACACGTGGTTTGCTGTGTGACAGATGGTCCCTGAGATTTCGGGACCATAAACAAGTGATGAGGACAGGTTCAGCTGAAAGATGAATCTTCAGCCCATGAAAGAGAAGGAAGGCGAAGAAGGCTGGGCAAAGAATGACTGGAGAACAACCCTGAGGAGAAGAACTTGGGGTTATTGGTGGATGAGGAGCTCCACATGCCCTGGCAACACGTGCCAGAGCCCAGAAACCACCCACATCCTGGGTTGCATCCCCAGCAGCGTGGCCAGCAGGGGTGAAGGGGGAATTCTACCCCTCTGGGGAGACCTCTCTGCAGTGCTGCCTCCAGCTCTGGGGCCACCAACAGCAGAAGGACATGGAGCTGTTGGAGCGGGACCAGAGGAGGCCAGGAAGATCCTGGGAGGGCTGGAGCCCCCCTGCTGGGAGGGGGAGGTGAGAGAGTTGGGGGCAATCAGCCTGGTGAAGAGAAGGCCCTGGGGAAACCTGAAAGCCCCTTCCAATCCCTCAAGGGGCTCCAGGAAAGCTGGGGAGGGACTCTGGATCAGGAAGGGGAGCCAGAGGAGGAGGGGGAAGGGTTTGACACTGAAAGAGGGGAGATGGAGCTGAGATGTGGGGAAGAACTTG
>JAOQGH010000009.1:6361376-6382674 GCA_025769975.1 Gallinago jamesoni
GAAGCTGTGGCTGCCCCATCCCTGGAGGGGTTGAAGGGCAGGTTGGAGGGGGCTTGGAGCACCCTGGTGTGGTGGGAAGTGTCCCTGCCCAGGGAGTGTGTGGTCTTTAAGATTCCTTCCAACCAAACCATTCTATGAAGTCAGAGTGCACAGCCATGACTGTTCCTTTGCAGAGATTCAGGATGAGTAAAGTCATGTTTGAATGGCTACTGTGGAGCCTGAACCAGGTAGAGGATGTGTGGTCTGGACAAATATTTCAGCAATTATTTTCTGATAAAAACAATTATTGGCATCTTAAAACTGAACATTATGTGGCATATTTCATAATGTTTCTAAAAAACATACTTTCCCACCTCACCTTTATATATGAAGAAATACATGTGAACAGAGATGAGATGCCACTGGGAATTTTCACAGTCAGCAGCTGTAACTGGAGAAGGGTGTGAAGCTGAAAACTTTAACAAAGGGAGCTGCAGGAAATTTCCCCACTTGAACGTGACAACAAAACCTGATGATCGTTGGACTAGAGTCAGGCAGGGTTATTAAATGTGCAAGAGATGAAAACTAACTGGATTTGTTTCATTTTCCTGCTCTTGCTCCCACAGAACTTGTCGTAGTAGATCTCTGGTGGCCTGGGTGGTACTTTCCATGCCACACATCTCGGGCAAGCATCTCTGCAGGGACATTTTTAAAGTGTTCCCTGTGCTACGTGAACAACACATTAATTTAAAAGCAGCTCATGGTAAAACCACTGCAGTGCTCTGCAGGTTAAGCCTGAGGAAGCAATGGTGAAGTGAGAAAAGAAATGAGAAAAAGCACTGTACCAGCTTAGTCAGGATCTGTTGAACATGCAGATGGGGAAGAAAAATGTCACACTGGCTTTGAATTTGCCTGGTTTCCCTGCATCCATGTACCATGGCCCTTGCCCTGAAGGATCTCACTGGATTTAGCCTTATAGCCAGAGTTTGCTGCTCTCAGGGGAGCAGGAGAGCACAGCCTGTGCTCCCCACACAGCTTTTTCCCACGAGGCAGGGATGTCCTCACTCCACACAACCACCAAATCCCCTGGGACAGCCCAGGACAAAGACCTGGCAGAGCTCCTGCACTGGTACACGTGTGAGCAGGAGAGCACAAACGTGGTGGGGATGGCTGGGCACATCCCTCCAGCTGCAACGCTGGGTTGCACAGTCTCTCTGTGATTTGCTCAATGTCTGCCAGGGCAGGGGAGAACATCCTGCTCAGGGGTTCATAGTGTTTCAGGTTATGTTACAGCAGGTAAAGATTTGCATTCAAGAAATGTTTTTGAGTATTTGCCCTATTTGCTGTGGAACAGATATTATCCCTGACAGAAGTTCAATAAACCTTTGTAACATCACATGTATCCCACAAACACAGCAAAGTGCTATTTCTGAAAATCTTTGCACAACCCCTTGGAGGAGCATACCAAACTTGTGTTTCACAAAAAACCCATGCACAGGCTAATGAAATCCCATGTTGCAGTGCACAACAAAGCCATATTTCAGCCGTGGTGTCGAGCGTGAGGCAACCCTGCCCTGGTGACTCCCATCCCTGCTTGTTCAGAAGTGTCTTTCCTCCCTGTCCATAGCATTCCCAATGTCTCTGTATAGTATAGCAGCTATTCTTTTATTTTCATTATTATTAATAATATCTTTTTGCAGCAGCAATTTATTCAGAGCATTATTATAAGTGATGTCCCACCAGAGGTCCCCAACCCCTTTACTTAATGATATTTACTGTGAAAGGACCCTCAGTTTATTTTGTCCCCTGGCAGTTCTTTCAAGGAGGGTGAACTGTTACGGCATCCATTTCTCTAACATAAACAGGGAACTTTTTGCTGTTCTGTTCACCTTCAGTCTCGAGGAGTTGCTGTACCACTTGTGGTGCCGCCACAGATTTATAGGGCAGACAAACATCATAAAACAATCCAGGATAAGTTCATCTTTGAACGGGTTTCAGACCACAAGAATTTTGAAATCTTACTGTGCTAGCGGCTCAGGCGACTATTGGGTTGTTTTTTTTAAAAAAAAAAACTTGTTCAAAATTAAAGGCGTTTTTATGCCAATTTAAATAGGGAGTTGAAGATAAACTTCCAGCCAAAATATGCTACGTCTCTGTATTCCCCAAAATAGGTTGGTTATTCTAACTGAAAAGGCTACGTGTTAAACAAGATAGAATTGTGCAGAGAATACTTTTTCCCTGTACCAGACTAAACATTTAAATACAGTGAAGTTGTTTTTATATAAATTCTTGTTAAAGATTAATGTTAAGTAAAAAGATAATCTTATAGTGCACTAGAGGGTAAAATGCAATCCGCTGTAAGGAAGAATGTTTTGGAATTATTATTTTTTGTGTTATATTTTAATAAAATGTTACTTTGCTTTAAAGATGGCTTTCCAGATATATTGCAAATTTTTATCAGGAATTGCATCACTTCAGGAAAAATATGTTAGAGCCATGTGCTCTTGTGGAGCTGGGCTTATGCACTTTTTTTTTTCTTTTTTCTTGATTTCTATTAGGATAGGAACATTTTGGGGAAACACTGGAGAAGGGAACAACTTGGAGAAAAGTTGCAGCTATAGACAAAGACACAGTTGTAGCTTAGTGTAAAAAAAATAAATTGTGTTAAAACCCAAGGGAATCTTATCGTTCTGGTTCTCCACCTGGTCCTCTACAGTTTGTGGGATGAATTGTATCCGTGGGTTTTGCTGGAGACTGAGCCCATCCCTGTCCCTGCAAGAACAGGACCCACAGACCTTTGGCTGGGGCTGGGATGGCTCCTGCCCAGGGCGGCCGAGGGGCTGGATCCGTGTCGGGAGCTGGAGGAGTGGAGCGTGGGCTGCCGGGGGCTGTCGGCAAACACACAGAAGCTTCTGGCTGCCAGGAGCCCTTCCTGGAAACGACTGGGGCTCCAGACTGCCTCCTCGCCCGTGGTGGGTGTTCACACCGAGACATCGACGCCTTGCAGAGATTTTCATCCCAAACCTTGGGCCCGACACGGAAAACTGACCTTGTTTCCTGGTTGTGAAAAGGGAGCTGCTGCTGCTGCCTGTCCCCTA
Source organism: Gallinago jamesoni (assembly GCA_025769975.1). Taxonomy (NCBI): domain Eukaryota; kingdom Metazoa; phylum Chordata; class Aves; order Charadriiformes; family Scolopacidae; genus Gallinago; species Gallinago jamesoni. Next base: position 6,364,454 of record JAOQGH010000009.1, read on the forward strand.
CGGCTTCCCGACCGCTGCTGGATGGGTGAGGAGGACTTTGCTGCTCTACTTCTGCCCCAGCTCCTTCTGCTTCCCTTAGCCCTGAGCTTTAAAGGTCAAATGGTGCCAAGAAGCTTATGCAAACATGACCGTGACCCCAGTGTGGAAGCCAGAAAGGCTTTGGGGGGCAGCTCTTTGCCCTCTCAGGACTCGGTGAAGCCGTGGTGGGTTGCAGCGGAGCTGCTGGATGTCCCAGGAGAATTGGGGTTGCATTGCAATTGGGGCGGTGAGGAAGGTCTCAGGGTCCCGAGTCAAAGCTTTCCCATCAGGGAGCAGCTTTGCTCTCATACTGCCTTGTTTGAGGTGTCTCCGGTCGTGTTTTCTTGAGGGAGGAAAGGTTGCAAGGGCATTTCACAATGATTTTCCAATAAAACAAAGCTTTCACTGTTCCCTCTCCCCTCAATGACTCTTGGAGCCGTATATCTTTGGGCTGAGATGGTTTAGGAAGCCCTTCCAAGGGTGTTTTGCTGAGGCACGTCTCCTTGAGTGGGAGGTGGAGCAGGGGCTCCGCTTGGACAACCAGTGAGGGAGGGAGCTCTTGGTCCGATCTCATGGTGAGCGCTGGAGAAGGCTGCTGGAAAGTTGTTTTTTCTGGTTTCCCTGCTGTGGGGATGTTCATGAATGTTCACCGTATTAATTTTTGTTGTTGTGGAGTTTTGGGGGCTGAGGGAAGTGTTTTCTGCCATTCAAACTTTTTTTTTTCTTTTTATTTCTTTAATGAACAGTGTTTCTCCCCAAGCATTGAATTAATAACCAAGCCAGCTGTGGGGCAGGAGGAGGTGCAGCAGAGCCAGCTTTCAAATGATGTTTATTTTGTCAAATAAAAGCTTTTTCTTCCTCAAAATAAGGAAAAAATGAATACCATATATTTAGATTGCGGTGTAGATTCTTTTCATAATCTGTAGCCAACAGGAACAAAACATGGACTTGACTCTTCTCAACAAGTTGATTCAAATTTTAACTCTTGTACAGTTCACTTCTCTGTGTAAAAAAAACCCAAAACACCAAAACAGAAAGGAGGGGTGTTTCCAAGCAGTATAAACAAAAATGAACCTATCTGCCTTTTGTTGCCAACCTTAAAGTCTATTTGATAGTAGATGGAGTGCTAATTACATTTACTTCTAATAATTTATAGTATTCTATTAATCCCTCCTTTTAAAATATTTTTTTAAAACTTTTAAATCTCATAGTACTCTGAACAAATAACTAACACTGGATATTACTTGAACACAAGCATTGCAGGCATAATACGGGGAGTCATTTGTGTATGAAACATTTAAGGTTAATCAAGCTTTTAACTTTTACACTTTTTGACTCGTGACTCTCCTAGGTGTGTGACCTTAGTGTTTCATTAACACTATTTTGCTTTTATTGCCTACTACTCTTTAAAATTATTAACGTGAAACTGTAATGGAAGTGTTAAAACCTGATTCTTGGGAACTCCGTGTGCTGCTTCATTCCAGTAACACCGTGATCAGAAAGTATTTTGACTATGTGTGAGCCTCGGATTTTTCCCCCTCTTTAGGGCTGGGATTCTCACACTCATTAAATCTTGAGGTGCTGATTTTTGCCTGCGTGTACATCCGTGCTCCCAGACCTGCGTGTGCCAGCCCTGCCCTGGCTGAGCTGCGGTGTTTCCCCTCATTTGTTGCCTCCTTTGGCTCCAGTCTTTGTATTTTACACTCAAAAGGGTTCACAGGGAAGGAATTGCATCAGGGGGAAAGAAAATGCTGTAGGAGAGTTTTCTTTCTCTTGGATTCATGCCATAGTGTGTGCTCCCCCTGCAAGTTTGAGAAATGGAGTCTGGGCATTGGACTCCTGTCTAATGCTGTCCTGGACGCTAGAATTCAGTGACTTTAAATAAGGACTTCAAGACCAGGCTGGATGGGCCTTTGAGGAACCTGGTCTAGTGGGAGGTGTCCCTGCCCAGGGCAGAGGGTTGGAACTAGATGGGCTTTAAGGTCCCTTCCAGCCAAAACCATTCCATGACTCTGTAACTTAAGTTCAACGTACATCGCCAAGGAGGACCAGGCAGTCTTTACTGGTTAACGAGGATGTAATCTCTAAAAATTAAGCACACATGATTTAGGATGTCCAAATATAACCCTGAAGTGCAGGTACCTGCTACCAGGGCACTCAGTCTTGTGAATATACAACAGGATTTTCTGCAATACCTCTGTTTTACCCAGTTTCTCCTCTGTGTCCAACCTGGCATGAGATATAAGTTGCAGGAAATTTAATTTAATTCCCAAGTTAGTCTATTCTGCAGCCTCCTCTTTCGTCAAACCCTTTCATTGTTGGCTCTCCCCTGCAGGATGGATATGATAGATAGGATCCTAATACGATCCTGTCTCTCTCTGTCACACCAGCTAAGCTGCTGATGCATTTCTTAGGTGGGATCCAGTTTAGCAGGTATCATGGTTTTGGGGGGTTCTTTTTCCCCAGGAAGGGGTTACGATGTTTTTTGGCCCAATTTGCTTTCTAGGTCCTGAGTTCCTTTCTCAATCTGGACCATTTGTGCTGAAGGCAGAGGTGCAAACTTTGAGTATGCATCATAGACCATGTCTAAACCTAGATATGAAGAACCTCAAGCTAAAATGTCTTAGGCTGAGGAGGATCCTTGAGGAAATATGCTTCAACCCTGTCCCATGGATACAGAAAGTATATCCCAGGATGAATTTAGGGATGGGACAAATGGCTTCATGCCAGAAGAGTTGGGGAGTGCAGTTGATGTCAATGGTATGATGAGAAGTGATAAGCTCTAGTGCTGGTGTGAAGTGGACAAGCGTAGTATTAGCACGTCCTGCTTGCTAGAGAGGTCCCTGGGTGCATGGAGAACACCCTACATGTGCTGCCATGGGGACACCCATGATGTGGCTCACCACAGCAGTGTGGCTGCTCAGGGAGAGCTGTCCCCAGGAGCAGGGATCACCCTGAATAGCTGCTTGCACAAATTTTGTGTTGAACTTGGTGAAGAGTGGGGCTCACCAGCAGAAGGGCATTTGTTCTGTCGTGCAGCTTCCACCCCTTTCATTCTCTTTGGTGAGAGCTAATTTGGGAAGGCAAGGTCCAGTACACGGGATAGACATGCTTTCATGTGTGTTGGCAGTGGGAATCGATTTCCACCCTTGGCTTTTGGTTTCAGTCGGGTTCCTCCCCATGCCAGACCCTCCGTGTTCCCATGTAGGTGGGGCAGCACTGTCCTGAGATGCGGTGCCTGCACTGGGGGGTCCAGGACTTGCATACCCATAGAGGTTCTTTTGCAACATCGTCCAGTGCTTTGATCTTTTACTCTTTTGCAAAATCACTTCAGTCTCCTACGCCCTTCCCGGTCCAGGGAAGAGAAGACAACTACTTTTCCTGGGCACACTACATAACTAGAAAAAAATAAATTTCCTTTTCCCCATTGAGCGTCTGTCCCAAAGTTTCCTCTCTTCGTTGCTCTTTTTTCAAATCAAGGTAACTATTTAATGCCATTGGTCATGCTTTTTCCTTTCTGCTCACATCTATTAAATACAACTGCAGCTTGTCTCTTACAAAGTCAAACAAATTGACATATGTTGATTCCTCCTCTCTCTCCCCTCCAACCCATCCTCCTTCATGTGATTGCAGGGCTTGGCTGGGAGCCTCAGGGTCATCCCAGGGCACTGGGAAGATTACACCAATAACGCAATTCCTTTGGTAAAGTTTATCTTTGCAAAGATTTTTCCCTCCATTTCTTGGAGTATAGGGTCTATTACTTCAAATATAAATGTATTTCCCACTCTCTTAGGAATAAATGCTAACGAATAAGCATTGTTTATGCATTTGGCTTTTCTTCCCCCTCCTCCGGTGCAATATAAACTGAAATTAGAACTTTCATGAAATAATCTGTTAATTTTAAAGGCCATTTTGTTCTTTTATCAAACAGGTAATTTCAGAGGAATCAGACTTGAACTAGTTGATTCTTTTTTTTTTTTTTTTTTTTTTTTCTGATTTCAGTGTGGGATGAATAGTCCTGGATATTGCAGTAATACACTACCATGGGTAGCAGTAATTTTGAGCTGTTTCTCACTGAAACTGTTTCAGTGTCCAGTTTCTGTGTCAGGTTTCCAGTCCTTACCAGAAAATATCAATAACAGCAAAGAAAAAGGCATTTTTTTTCATGACCCAGCCACTTTTCTCTGGTGAGATTGCTGTGTGTTGTGTCCCTCTTGGTGTAAAATAAACAACTGTCATCCTGGAGGCAGGGCAAGGGATCAGACCTGTTCATGCTGCCCAGCAAACGTGGTCTGTTCCATGATGTTTAGTAACCTAGAAAAGAAAGACTCCTCAGCTACTGTCCTAGGAGGTAGATCTTGCTTTTGCTGTATATTTACTAACTCTATTCTCTGTCTGGGAAGCTGATCAAGCCTCTGGTTTTGGTTTTTTGCAGTCACAGCTTGGCAGAGAGTGTGCTGCTGCTGAGGCTGACACCAATTCCCCACCCCAGAGAAGGGCTCTGGCTTTATCCAGCAGCACTTGGGACTCCCGAGTGAAGACACAGCAACAGCAGCAGCAGTTCAATGAGCTTGTTAGACCTTTTGGTAAATCAGTTGAGCTGCTCGAAGGAAACCTCAATGCCTGCTCCTGCTCTTTGTGGAGCTAGTTTTGCATTTTCTCATCCGTGAACATTATAAAACACGTGACTCCTAATGTCAGTGAAACTCAGGTTCTTTCCTCTAAACCCACTTTGAGGCAAACCAGACAAACAGAAACCAATAATTTTTCTCAAGGGAATTTAGAGCAATGACTTTGCAAGTCTACGGGGCCTTGGGCTGAGCTGGACTGGCCACGCAAGGGACACCAGGACTACCCAGGGGATTGCAAACTGTAATCTACTGCTGCTTTTCCATTAATCATACTTTGGAAGAGCTGTTCCCAATAAAAATGCTTTCTTTTGGTTCAAGCTCTGGTATTACTTGTTGGAAGCCCCCGTCGGATAGATGAAATAGATATTTTTGCCGTGGGCAAGCTGAATTTTCACAGCTGCTCATTAACTGCTCTGGCCAAGACTGAGCAGCTCTGGCCTGAAGGAGAGAGTGTCTTGATGTAATTGCAATTAAAAGCAATCAGATCAGCTTCATTTCTCCTCTGCCAAGTTGGGGCAATGGTGTCTTCTTGGAAGAAGTCTTTCATTGAGCAGAAACAGCGTGTGCCTCCAGGGAGAAGAGTGAATCCCCCCCACTGTGCAGAGAGGGATTTACTATGCAAACAGGTATGGTATTGCAGAGGAATAAAAAATACTGGTTTGTTGAGAGTTTGACCTCCTTCTTAAAAGAAATCACAAGTGTTATAGGAGTGGGCAGCAGCCTTCTTAATATACTCCTAGAAACCAGTGAGGTGACAACACAACATACACCCCAAGTATCAAAACATGCTGTAGTTCAGTTTTCCCCATTTTCTTTCCAGAGACACAGAAGTTAAACATATCCCTTACCTCAAATGACCTCTGCAGGAGGCTGAATCATTTGCATTTTGATGCACTGGCATTTTCTAAACCAAAGAGACATGAGAATTTTTATCACCTTCAACAACTGTGTTGCCAGGGGCAACGTTCATAAATCTGCTTACCAGCATCTGTCTCTGCATGCAGCAGAGGGCGGTGTTTGTGTGTGAAAAATGCATATTTATAGAAAAAATTATAAGAATTCTCTTGAACCTTGAGCAAAATTTGGGGTCTGAGACTATTGTATTGCTAATAGCCACAGCAACAGTATCAATCAAATTCACATGTAAATTTGTTTGCAAATTCCCTTGCATCTGAGCATGTGTTATTGGGCAAATGTTGGTAGTGTGTTTTACCTTATGCTGGATAACCCCTGTCCCAAAGGACTTGTGATTTAAAAATATACCTCCGTGCATTGCTGCTGTCCTCCTTGATAACACAGCCTTCCCTGACTCCAGTTCTGAAGATACTGTCTGCCCTGTTCTAAAAGGAAAGCTATGCTAGGAAAAATAACCCATTAAGTATTTGCTATGGATGTTTAGATGAGAAAAGCGAAGCACAGTAGAACTCTTGACATCTATTTCCTTGGCTGAACTTTTTCAATGCAGGGCCATCCAGCTTCAGCCTAGTGTTTGACTGTACTCTACTAACAGTGCTGTTGGTTTCCCATTAGCGCAGACATAAAAGTTATTTAATTTTTGGTGTCCATTTTAAAGTGAGTACGACGGCATGTGCTGTGTTTTGGGGAAATCCCTGAATCCTGCTCTGGCTCTTGCTAACCTTTGGGGAGACCTTCAGGAAATTTTGTCTGGGCTTTTACTTCCACCATCACTATAAAGATTAGGCATATGTTTCTGGGTGTTTTAAGGCATTTCTTGTGGACAAAAGCGGAATGATGTCCCCAGAGAGTCAGTGGGGGCTGTGGCAGCTCGCTGTCCTCAGACATTTCTCTATCAGAGGCTGCTGGAAGCCTGGGAAGGGAGATAGAAGCCAGACTGTTAAATTTTATGTTTCTGCATTATAAGAGGAAACTCTCTGACAAATCAGACAAGAAAATTACATGCTGCAAGAAATAGTGAAGCTGCTGGTAGGCTGATGGTGTCCCTATTTAACTTCTTAGCAGGTTGGTTGGGGTTTTTTTCAGTTGGGTGTTGTAAAAGGAAAAAACAATTGTCCTGCCTCTTACAGATGAAACCATCAGGAGTGAGCTGCCCTACAGACAAATGCTCAGTGCAAATTTTCCCTCGTCACACAGTCACTTCGGGCTATGTTTTATGGAGACTTAATTAACATGAAATGTCTTATTAAGAGGAAAGTCTCAGCCTCCACCCGATACCTTGTTTTCAGACTGTGCTTCAGCTAGGGTATTGATAATGACTGATGTATAGGAACATATCTGGCATTTATAGCATCCTGCCAGCACAGATCCTGCCCCTGTTACAGACCCATAGCTATGTGATGGGTCCCTGAGTGACAGGACCAGAGCACAAAGAGGTTTTGCCTTGTGGCTACGTGCAGTAAACTTGGTAATTAGCTGTAACCTACAACAGCAATGTGAGCTCACTATCTATTTTTTGTTGAGTAAACATCTTGAATAACTTCATTATGCTAAGTAGGAACCCTTATAGTTATGTGGTGTTTTGGTTTTAAATAAACTTCCTTGAATGAGAGGGTAGAGGGTGGTGGGGTGATAAAAAGGGTACCAGGAAAACCAAAACCTTCTTAGAATAAGGAGGGGAAAAAACGTAAGGGGAAAAAGAGAATAAAACCAGTAGCTAAAGCTCTGAATGGTCTATAAATAGCAATAAAGTTAGATTGGAGAGTCAAGTACCAAATAGACTTTCACTGCTGCTGACAATTAACCTCTTGCAGAGCTCCTGGTTGTGGAAGGAACTTCATGATACCCCACATAAGCCTTTCTCTGTCTATAAATACATGCTGGCTTACAGTTACAGTGTCCAAACTCATGTGGTTTGGCTGTCCCAACATCAGGTGTCAATGCAGCCTCCAGGGCAGGAGTCCATGCTTTTTATTCTGGTACCTTCTGGGCTCTGAAAGAGGGAAGAGGCATCAGCATCACTGGTGTCAGAGCCAAAGGATGCAAAAATGGGGCCAGTGCCAGTAAAAGGTGCTAAAAGCAACGTGGACCCTGCTCTTTCTCCAGAAAGGTCTGCAAATGCAGCTGAGTGTTTTGAGAGAGTCAGGTTTTCTCACTGGGCTGAATTCATACTGTCTTAGGGGAGACGGGAACCCAGTTTCAGCCACTGGTCTGTGTGAACAGATTATTCTGATTGAGTTTCAGCCTCTTGCATGGGAAAATCAGTGCCTGAGGGACAGGAAGACAATGAGACCCCAAGTTACTCCTTGATATTAAGAACCGCTCTGGATATGAACAGCTCATAGGATCTACTGTTACAGCCACTTGAAGGTGCTCATTGGTCTAACAGTTTCCCAGGGCCAGGTCTCCCAGCATCCCATGGCTGAGGGAAGCAGCCTGCTCTGCCTTATCTACCCACCAGCTCTGCAGCTGTAACAGACTTTATACTTTAATATGTATTTATCACTTTTTTTTTTTTTAGATAACTGCACCTGCAAGGAAGTTATTTCATTTGTTCAGCCCTGATCTTTCATCAGCTGCAGTGACTTGTCCTGGGGCACAGGGTCTGCAGGTCTGGACCACTGTCCTTGTCCAGGTCTCAGCTGAAGGCTGGCGAGATTTGTTTATCACCCGTGTGCTCTCAGCTCCCTTTGTCCAAAGTGTGACTTATATGACACGGTACCAAGTGATGCATGTGTGCCATGGTCTGTCCCCAGGGGAGAGGTGTCTTTGAGCTTTTCTCTAGCACCTTTTCTTCTCTCAGGGCGCTTCTGTCATGAAATGAATAGGGAGCCAGTGGTACGGGTAGAACATGATCGCCTTCCTTAAGGGGCCCTAATGTCCTTTCTCAGAAAAAAAAAATTAAAAAAATTCCTGCTGTCTGTGACAATAAAATTAGGCTGAATAATCTGAAATTCACAGTATCCCCATTTCCCCAGCCCATTCCTCCAGAGTCCAGCCTCTGAAGGTCAGAATAGGGATATGCTTGTAGGAGACCCAGGGTGAAACCTTCCCTGTAGGTGGCTAAGAATGTTACTGAAATGCTCACAGGTACAGGCTTATGACATTCATTTATTGATTTCTTCTTTCTAAATGGGTTTTGAACACTTGAGGAAGTGATGACTTATGCTTGGCTTTCACTTCCTACATCATGCAGACTTCCATTGAAGTCCTCAAGAACTCCTTGCTTTTTTAAAAAAAAAAATAATTTCATGCAAAGTGTAAAGTCTTTTTACTTAAGTGTAGTTACACACAGAAACTTAGGGCAAAATCATATGACAGCATAGTATGCATATTGAAAAAGGATATGAAGTGTTATCGGAAACTCCCATGGAAAAAACATGAGTTAATTTTATAAGTCACAGGTGGCATATTTTATTAAAGGATGTCATAATCTCTGAATAACTCATAGAAAAATTAAAACAATTGCTACACTTCACAGCTGCTTAAAACACTGTAATTTCTTCCACCTTGCCAACATGTGATTTGGAAGGGACATTTGAGAAACTACCAACCTGAACAAACAACTACCGCTGGTGCAAACGAACTAAGGTTTTTGGTGAGAATCTTTAACCAAAAGGTCTTTAGTTCATGTAAATTAAACTGAAAACCATTTTGGATGTATCCTTAGGGCCTCTTTTTCTATTGGGTGGCCACAAGATAATAAAGGTTTAATTTTCAGGCTCATCTTCCTGAACCCGAAAGTGAAACCAGGGACAGGCTGAATACATTCAGTTCCATGGAGAGCAAGCTGCCAGGGCAGGAAGGTCTGTTTTCTGTAATTTTGAGGAATATATTTCAAATCTGACATTTCCCAGAGTCAGGCTGTTGGAGGTCCATAAAAACCATTTCCCATGTGAATCCCCCAGTGCCTGATGTGATGTGAGTTCGCCCCTTTGATGTACGAGGTCTCTTCCCAACAGGTATTTGCCCATTTTTCACTGGAAGAGGAGGAATATGATTTCCTTTACCCTCCAGTCAACTGATTGAATCAGTTGATCAGTTTAAAAGCCATAAGGAAGGGAGAGCTGTGTAAATGAGTGATCACACCAACTTACTGAACAACCTATTGGTTGCTCCCTTAGGAAACATTCTCTGCCATTATGCTAAAATACTGCTACCACAAAAAAAATTTCACAGATATGCAACACAAAAACTATTTAAAGTTATCAGCAGTGTGTAAGCCTTTTGTTATTTTTTTTATTAACTATGTTATAGACAGCTTTCATTATCAGTTCAAGACGTGGCCAGTGTAAGGCCCTGACTTCACTGTTTTGTCACTTGGGATTCTGACAAGCAATGGCTATTACCATCCTTTTTTTCCCCTCGTCCTTCAGCTGCCCCAAACCATCCTACACCAGAAACGTGGAAAAGCATCATTTACAGAAGGCTCTCATACCCATTTGGATACCAAGAAGTCTCATGAGCTGCCGTACAGGTATTGCTCCCTGTGTCTCTTCTGTTCACATCTTCACCCAAAGTTTGCTGAAGTTATGAAAGTGATGTAATGTAGAGAAATGCCAGCTCTGTGTGCTTTCAGGTTAAAATGCATCAAATTAAAACCAGGTCTAATTTTAATAGGTCAAAAATAAACTTTGGGTAGGAAATTTTGCTTTTTCTTTTTTTTTTAAACATGATCAGTGAAGTTTTAGAGTGATCCTTTAACAGGAGCAAGGGAAGGGAGCAAGAAGGAACAAGAAGCAACCTTGTAGTTGCCTGTGACAGCAAAGTACTAGACTTCATGGCCCAGGAAAGTCCCCTCAAGCCTTAAAGTCAACCGTACTCCTTGAGGTGAGGCTTTTCTTGGCAGCTTTGTAAAAGCAGTGAATGTATTGAGAAAATCCTGAGTGATTTATAGTACTATTATTTGCTGTTTGAATCAAGAGACCAGTCTTCCTGCTGCTTGCGCTGCAATCCAGCATCATTAATAAATAGTGCTGGTAAGAAAGTGAAGTGGGTGAATTGTCAGCTCCCCTTTGGAAGCTGCCCTGATTAGAATATCCATTAGTATAAATTGTATTTTTATGGTTAACCCACCGGGTTAAATATGAAATTGCATTAAGCTATTATACTCTTTGTAGCCACTAAATTGAATTACCTGGTGCATCTGTTTAGTAAACTGCAAAACCCGAAGAGTTTGGCAATCATTATTATTTATTTTGTGCATTTTAAATCTTTCCTTTGACTAACGTGTAGGCACTATTGGGCTTTGGTCCACAGCAATATACCCCTCTGCATTTAAACACAGTTGCAGAGTGCTGAAAATTGGATGTTAAGAAAATTGCCTTTTTAATTTTGCAGTGTGCAGTACTGTAATTCGTTTTCACTCCGTATGCTCAAGTGCCAGAAGATTTGAAACACTTTTTTGTTTATATGAAAGATGATCCATTTAAAATGGGTGAAAACTGCATTTCAAATTCTCCTGCCTGTTCAGATCAATGCTGACAGCTTCGCTTACATTGAATGATTTAATGCATTCCTCCACCTGCTCACCAAGAGAACAACTTGACCCTCAAAAAATCTGTGCACAGTGAAAAAAAAAAAACCCTCTTAAAATCTCTTTCTGACTAGCAGGGAAAGTGTGTTTCTCATTTCTGCTGCAGGGACATGCCTATATCAGAGTAGGAGAAACACCTGAGCTGGTTTTGCCTGTGTGGATGCTGGGAGTGAAGGGGAATATGGTGCAGAGCAGCTGGCCCAGACTGGGAAGGTGGGTAATCCCCCTGGTTTTACTGGCCCTGGCATGTGAAGTCATGTAATGTTTTGAGAAGTGTTTATGGACTGAGATCTCCTCCGGCTTTGCTGTGTCTGCTCTGCAGTTTGTTGCACAGTGTAGACCTGATGACGTCCCAACCTCTTTGCACCCTGGTCTGCCACATTTTTTCTGCCTCTTCTCACTTACGGTGTTGTCCCTCCTGTTGTTGCTCCTGCTCTTTTGCAAGCTATGAAAGGCATCAAGTCTTGTAATATTTTTGTGACTTGCACAATTTTTTCCTGAAATTCCAAACTCGTGCAAGCGTGTGACTGTGGGGAATATCAGCTTGCAGAGCAGCAATACGTGGGTTTTTCCATAACCTTGAGGGCAAGAGCTCACTGACTGGGCTCGGGTTACCCTCAGGGCTCTGAAGCTGTGAGGAAACACAACCAAATGCTTTTTGAAGTCTTGTATTTCCTGACTGCTTGGGCTTGGTAGTCCCAGAGCATCGTTCCCACCTCCATCTGCTCTCCTGTTTTTTAACGCTGTTCTTGGCCCTTCTCCAGACCCATGGAGCATCCCATCAGTTGAAAGGCTGGTGGGAGGGAGTGTCCTTTAACTTCCAAGCTTGTGCATGATTGCTTTTCCCTATATAGAGCTCTGATGAACTTTATGAAACTTACAGGGAAAAGTGGTTGCTGGGCTAGTGAAACCCCAAGTGAATGAGCCTGTCTGTGTCTCCGCTCACTGTCTGGTGGCTGTGGAGCTGGACCAGCCATGGTCTCTGCTGGAAGCAGCAAGAGGAAGAGCTCCATGCTGAAGCCAGGCTCCTGGTGATGATGCTACGGCAGGAAGCGAAAACAGCCACATCGGCTGTGTCTTAGCCTGAAATTCCCAGATGCCAGCAGCTTCTTGAGACATTCACAACTACTTAATTCGCACTAAAAACAAACAAAAATGCTGACAGCCAGAGCCTGCTTATTTCACTGCTTGAAACGCAGTTTTACTTTCTTTTTTTCCTCCTTTCTGCTAAAGAGCTAAGGCTTGATGTGGAGAGCTGGATCCGTCTGACTCCTGAATCATCACTAGTATTGTCACCCACACCAGCTGCAGAACTCCTGTTGATGATCCTTCACCAGTTTATATTTGCCTCTATTTGAGCTTGAGAGGCTGGAAGAGAGAACAACAGAAACTTTACCCTGCAGGTTGCGATGTTACCCTGCCCAGTGTGTCAAGGCTTAAATTTGAATGTTCATATTTCTGCTTCTAATTGGGTGTCTTTTCAAACTGCAGCCACACTTCAGTTTTCTGTTCAACCTTTCCTGCTTAGTGCTAGAGGTGACAGGACAGGTTTGGCTCAGCTCAATATCGTGGGAGGTCAGGAACGGGCTAGGAGATGTAACTGAGCTGGCTCATTTGTGGTCAAGTTCAATACTTGGCGTAATTCTAAGTTGATCTGTCCCTTAGTTAGACAGCTTAAGGCATGTCACAAGTGAAGTAGTGCTTAAAGATTCAAAACTGCAACAGCTGAAGTCACTTTAAGACCCAGGTCCAAGCCCTGCTGAGCCAAGGAATAAAACAAAGTCCAGTGCAGAAGCACTGGTACTTAGAAACCTATTTGAAATATTTTCTGCAGCAGAGCGGTGCTTTCTCCTGAAGTACATTTTTTCAAAAATCTATCTTTTGTAGAGTAGAAATTTTCCATATCCCTTGCCAGAATGGCATTCACTCACTCTTCTTTTGATGAGCAGTATTTCTTTTGCTAGTTATTTGTTGATCTACTTGGAGATGGCTGCAGCCATGCTTCAGATGGCTGACATGGACCTGCTGCACAGATATTGAAGGAAAAGAGGACTAAGTGTGCAATGCTGCGTTTAATAGAGAAACCAAAGAAAGCATTATTCAGCAGTAAATGTCTATTTTTTGCTGCATCTGCCACTATTGAAAGAATCAGCTGCAGTCCAGTGTCTATCATTACTAATAAACAGCGTCGGCAGGAGAGGGTATCTGGCTTGAATAGAGAACGAACAGTCTAGAACAGTCTAGAATATATTAGATAAATGTGGGATTTTTTCAGTTACCTTAGGCTGAGGAACTTCTTGGTGTGCTTAGGTATACATATATATATATATGTAAAAGAAATATATATATATATATATATATGTATATATATATAAAAGCTCAAGAAATCTCCCCTGCCAGTGGTTATTTCTGAGATACCATGGAGGACAGTTGCGGGGTAGGAGGTTTTTCAGGCAGGGGAAAAGTGGCAACGTGGCAATGTGTTTAGGGTTTTTATTTATGATTATAGTAGCTGCAGTTGTACATAGGAATGTCATAGTTTCCGAACTTAGTGTTTTCTGCATCTTGATGAAGCAATTACAGAATGGGCCCAAAGTTCATTAGACAGCCATATCTGCAAACTAATGACAAACTCCTGTCAAAGTGGAAGAGCGTATGGAGTGGGGCTCTGCCAGGGCCGGTCTGCTCTGGTGACATCAACTATTTTAATTGATGAGAACGTGCTAGTTAAATTTGAAGGTGGCGCAAAGGTGGCTGCAAGGATGCCAAAGGACAGGATTAAAACTCAAGTTGATGGTGAGAAAGTGAACAAATCAGAATGTAATTCAATAAGGACACAAATAAACATCTAAATACAGACCGGACCGATGGGCTGTGCGTATGGCGGGCTGTGACCTGCCTGCGTCCCTGTCCCTGTCCCATCAGCATCGGGCTCTTGTGGGGTGCGTGGAGCAGCACAGGGCTGTGTGGTGCGTGAGGTCAACTTGTTCTGCTCATCACTGGGGACAGTTTTGGGTAGCCCACAATTAAAATAAATGTGGAACAGGTGAGAGAGGGTTTAGAGAAAAGGGATGATTGGGGGGCTAGGAAGTTGGTCTTGAAAAGAAAGATGGAGAATACTTAATCTGAAATGAAGACTTTTTGTACGTCATCAATCTTCAAACTGGAAGATGTTGCTGGAAAGGGTAAGGAGATGCTGAGTGTGACCTGACCCTCACAGCAGGGCTTGAAATGATAGGAAATGGTAGCTAGGAATTAGGGATATGCTCTTTCTGTAAATCCTGTTGCAGAAGTAGGAAGGCATCTAACTCAAGAAGTGGATACCGAAAAAGGAAAAGAATCATCCTCCTTATTTCTGTATTGCTTACATTTGGAAAACTCAGATTTAATCCCAAATTTTTGGTTTGATTCTGAATGCATCGCTTAATGCCTCACCTCGCCTATGTTGGATGTGGGATGCTTCCTCCTGGCTAGTGAGGGCTGTACCCAGTAGCCCTGCGTGTGCCCCTTGGCCAGAGCCTGGTTTGCAAACACTGTCACGGGTTTGCATGTGTGCAGGAGATTTGCTGTTTCCTCCCAAATTGGTGAACAAATTCACAATTTAATATGCGGGCCAGAATTTCCCGTCTGGAAAATGGAGATGATAACAGAAGGGAAAGAACAGAAATCCATTAATATTTTATAAAGCATTCAAACACTATAGCAATGAGTGCCATAGAAAAGCCTCTGAGGAAATAAACAAATTTCTGTCTTCAGAGCAGATGTTGAAATAATTATAGTAAATAAGGCACAAGGCCACACACTGAACTGAGAGAACAAAATGGGCTGTTGAATCTCTGCTTGATGCCTCTGCAGCATCCTCTCAGTGCACTGAGGGAGGAAGAGAGCCCATGGAAAAAAGACTCACCTCAGGCTGCAGCAAAATTCATATGTACAGCAAGGTTTATTTAAGTTTGGGCAGAAGAACCTGGTTTTCATATTTCCAAGCTTTGAAGACGTTGACTTTGCCATCCTGGTAATTGTGTAAAGCAGACTGTGAGGCAGACTCCGGTATAGGGAAAAACAGTGGGAAAGTAAAGCTAAAATGAAATATTCTGTTGGCTTTAAAAAGACATTATCACCTGTAGCAGGAAAGATGGGAGGTATTTTGGCAATTAAAAAGATGGTATATATGTTCAGAATAGACAGCTAATTGCTGGGTGGTTCTCGTGCCCTGTGAAGTCCAGCTAGAACATTTACACCGATGTTACAGTATTCATAGGAAAAGTCTTGGGCATCCAGACAACGTAATATAATTAATGTCAAAGTGACAGGAGTTAATCTTTTTTATACTTATGTCTCTAGGAACAGTCTGATTAAGCTTTCAATGATCCTACTCTTTCCTTCCTCATCCCCAAATCCGTCCTGCAGTGAAGACTGAATAACACCCTGTCCTGACAAACCGGTCGAGGTGAGCCCTGGGTCCCTGCTCTGGTTCAATGCTACAAATAGGAACTTTTTTCAGAATCTTACCCATTTGGGAATTCAAAAGCTTGCATAAGCTCTGTCCCGATGTACAACAACCATGGACCATCTCTAGCATTATGAGCTTGCGGTGGGGGGTTGCAGCAATTGGCATCGGATACTGGAGAGGAACTTATTTCAAATGGTGATTATATTAATGTTTTGCATTAGCGACTTGTTTTCAAAGGTCCAAGGAAAGGATTTGTAAGCTGAAATTTATAGAGGTTGTTTAGTTCCCCCTGGTCTATTTCTTCAAAATTTCTCCCATCCTCAGCAAGTAATTCATACCATTGAGGTGCACAGTGGTTCCAGCAGGTTCATGACAGAAACTGAAGCCATGAATTTCGGACTTGTAGAAATATTGATGATTTCACTCTATATTGCATTTGCCATCGGAGGGTTTTTCTGGTTCAGCCATGTTGCTTTTCTAGAGAGAAAAAAATAATTGCATGACCAGCCCAGACAAGGTATGCTTTCCCAGGGGTTTGGGTCCTTTGGTCTCTAAAGGGTTCATGGTGCATTGCAGTAACCTTCTCGTTGAGTCCCTCGTGTCCCTCGGCGGGTGTGATGTGCTGGGGATGACCTGATGGTCATGACCATGGTCTGCACGATCACTGCATTATGATGGGTAACAACCAGACATAGCTATAATGGCTTTGCTCTTGCTGCTTTTTCCATCTGTTGAGGCAGCATTTGTCCACTTGCATCTACCTAAATGCTGTTAATCACCAGTTTTTATGTCTTCCCTTTTGTAGGGACATAATTCCCTGAGGTTTATATCCATAGTTTGAATTCAGCTGCCATTCGGATGTGCAGAAGTGTGATTGGATAAACCTTGTTTCCATAGGAAACCTTGCTAATAAATACCACTGCAAGGTATAGCACTTCAAAAAGCCACCAGAAGCGCAACACTGCATTTTAATTCTGCCTTTCACCACCGTTGGAGGCACTAAGCCAGATGCTGCAACGCATGCCCACATGTTGGGGCATGACAGTGCCTTGGGCTCCCAAGTTCTGCAATGCCAAGTAATAACGAAGAGAAGAAGGTACTTTGAGATTCGCCTCCTGGGCATCTCTGCTCCATAAACATAAAAATGCAGACACAGTCCAAAAAAATCAGAAAGCCAGGAGTTCTGTAATTAAAGCAGCACTAATCTAGCACTTGCTTTTTGGTTGGACTTGGACGTGGTGCTCTGTCTTGCTGCCATGATGCACGTGTGTATATATGTATATGTATGTGCGTATATACACTGCTGGGAACCATTTCCTTTTTAAGCACCTGTCTCCGACCTGCTCAGGGGTTGCTCAGGTGCCTCAGGAGGGACAAGGCTGATGGCTCAGGTCCCAGCTGTCCCCACAATAACCTCAGCCACATCTCGTTATTTTGGTGTGTTGGACTCCTGCGTTACCTCTCTTTTCACATGAATACTCCTATTTTCCTTGTTAACTGGATCAGAGTGGAGGCAGTGAGGGATGTGTACCACCTCTCCCTGTTTTAGACCTTTCCTGTGGGGAAACCTTGAAATTCAGCAGTGCAAACCTTCCCTCTGATCAACTAAGACTGCTTTTGAAAATGTCTCTCTGGTTCTTTAGCTACGTCCATCTCTCTTTCCAACCAAGATGTCCCCATCATGGCTGATTAGATTTCCCTGCAGCTTTCGCCATTGATACTTGAAGGACCTTGATACTTGAGCAAGGTAATAGGCTTACAGTACAGAACATGCAATATCTTTCTGATAATTGCTCTTAATTCAGATTTCATTATGCTTAGGGACATTGCATACAAATACGTGTGCAGGTTTTAAATACTCACCCTCTATTTTAACCCGCAAAAAATGATCCTAATAAGCTGTACTGGCATTACTGAAATCTCCCACAGTATCATGTAGGGCTTTGTGCATTGTCTTTGTTAGACATAATTAGCACTTTGGATGTGCATACATCAGATGGTGGCTGAATAGGAGAACTCATTTAACCCTTCGGCTTCCACGTCGCATCCCTCTGCATGTCCTGGAATGACATCGCCAAGGAATGGCGGGCAAATTCTGGGTTTTGGTGTGTGCTTTGCTGCTCGATGTGGTACCAAAGTAAAAGCCCCGAGTCCACACTCGGCTTTCTGTGTGTGGAAGCAGGCAAGGGCAAGATCGATGTTTGGTTAGCAGTTTTGCATTAATTCCAGCATTGAGGCTCTTTCTTTTATGTCTTTGTACCACATTGAGCAATGCTACAGTGAGTTTTAATGACCCTGGCAGCACAGGGGCAGAGGAGGGCTTCAACTGGGTCTTTTAAAGTGTTCCCGTAGGGTGTGGAGGGTGACGTGAGCATGGAGAGAAGCTGGCACGGTTCTGCTGAATTCAAGATTTTTCCTAGTGGAGAGGAAAAAACCTCCAATTAATTTGCTTTTACTTTAAGGATTAGGTTTTTATGGTTGACAATAGGAATCTGTAAGTAAGAGCTTTAGTCTGAGCAAAGCATGGCCTGGGTAGAGAGGGCTGGGAAGAGAGGGGCTGCCAGCCGTGGTCAGAGACGCTGCTGTCCTCCTGGGATCTCCTCCATACCTTCCAGCAATAGCATCCTCTGCCATTGCTTGCTTTATCCAGAGGGTGTTCCTGGAGGAA
>JAOQGH010000009.1:6382774-6392958 GCA_025769975.1 Gallinago jamesoni
GCAAAGCATGGCCTGGGTAGAGAGGGCTGGGAAGAGAGGGGCTGCCAGCCGTGGTCAGAGACGCTGCTGTCCTCCTGCTTCCCATGGGATCTCCTCCATACCTTCCAGCAATAGCATCCTCTGCCATTGCTTGCTTTATCCAGAGGGTGTTCCTGGAGGAAAACCCTTTGGAATGGCAGTGGCTGGGGCTGGGAAGCCTGATGGAGGTGCCCAGCCCTAAGCAAGTCTGTGCCACGTGTTGGGATTGCAACAGGCTGCGGAAAAAGCTTCGTAGTCTTTTCTGGTGCGGTAGTAGCAGTGATGCCAGAAGCTAAAAGTTTGTCTCTTCACCCCAACTTGGCTCAGCCTCTGCGCGGGAGGGCCTGGACTTACCAAACGTGTGAGGAAGCCCTGGCTGGTTTGAGATGAGGGATGTGTATCAGGCAGCTCTCCCAGGCTGATGCTCCATGTGCTGGGTCCCATGAGTTGTGTCTCAGGCTCTCCTTTCCTCCACGTTTATGAGCAAATTGAAGTGAACTCTTGTTTTTCTCTGTTCCCTGGCTCAAACCTTAAAAGGGGTGGTTTTGTATGAAATTGAGAAGTGATTTGCATACTTCGTTTTCTTTACTCTCACAAGTCCAAACAGATCCCTTCCCCTCTCTCTCTCTTTAGACATCTGTTACTGGGTTTCTCCTTTTGTCCTTATCAAATTTTAAGCCTCGCTGCCTGGGTTTCTGGAGCCTGCAGGGTGTTCCCAGCAGAGCACTGGGAGCCCAGGCGTGCGACCCCGTCCCACCAGCATCCGCTCTGGCTGGGCAGGCAGCACGGCACCGTTGGGAGGGCTCTGACCTTCTGGGGCTCCTTTTGATCTCCCTTAATAATGGCTGAAAATAGCACCAAGGGGCCCTCCTCCTTCCTCCCTCTTTGTTCATCTTATTGCTATTACAGAAAGTCGAGGCTCCTATTGGAATATCTCATGAGGTTATCTTTTATTGATTCATCGTGTGCACGTAACCATCCCTGTAGAGGAGGAGGCACCGCGTCTTAAAAAGAGAAGGCAGGAGCTATGCATGGTCTGCCCCAGGATTTATGCAAATATGTATATTTTTATGCCAATTTACAGTCAACTGTCTGTCTTGTTAGGGGAAGAAGTGGCAAGTCTGGCTAGAAGCCAGCACACAAGCCAGTCATTCTCCCCGTGCTGGCTCCATTGGCAGGGAAGGGGCTCCCAGGGATGCTGTGCTGGGGGTAGATGTGGGGTGTTGGGGCAGGGGCTTTGTCTCTTGTCTGCTGGGGGTGTTCAGGGTGAGGGGTAGGTGAAACCCCAGGGTGGGGAATTATTTCCTCCTTGCTTATTCTTCTCTGCCTGTTGCTGGGGTTTGTCTCGGCTGGGTCACTCTGCGCTGGCACGTTCTGTCTTTGAGTCTGGGCTGTAATTCCCACCCACCAGCTGCCCCCAGCCCCAAGATGCTGAAATACCTGAAATACTCAGCACGGAGCGTTCCGAGGGATGGGGGGAGCTGAGGAGCTGACCCTCATAGTCCCACCCTGTGGTTAAGTTTTCCTAAACGTCCCCCCCTTATCAGCCTTTCGAACCTCCCAGCCCCGTCAAAGCGATTGGTGAGAAAAGCCTCCAAGAAATCCGAGGCACGCTCGTCTGAGCTGCTGCAGGAAGCGCTGAATTATGTGTGAAGCTGGAAGTCTTGCAGCTGTCTTAGACATGTGAAAAAAATACTTTCCATAAACATTCCTGGATGCTTTGGGGTTTTAAATGAGATTTCTAAAAGGGAAAAAAAAAAAAAAAAAGAAGAAAAAATTAGTACCGGGGGATGCCTGTTTAATTGGGAATTCTGAAGATCTGTTTCAAGTAATAGTTTACATTGACTATTTTAAATAACCGCAGTGGAAGAATCTGTGAATGGGACCTCTTTGAGTTTTAAGACACTAAAAATATTTCGCAAGTGATAAGAGTTATCTCAAGCATTAGAAGTGAGCTCAGACTCACTGCTTACATACTTTAAGACATTTATTAAATCTGTGGAAGTTTTAGTCTCTATAAATGAGGAGCACTCCGGGAAGTTCTGATTTTATTTCTAATACAAGTTTTTTCAATGTCTGTGCTCTAAACCTTTTGCTTTTGTCACTTTTGTTTTCAATTGAATATTTGAGAGGGATTTTTGTTTTATTTGGATTTCTTCACTCAAAACTGAGTAAAAGGATAAGAATTGCAAAAACAAGGAAGTTTGTTCTAGTCTACAGTTGAAAACACCCAGAGATGAATGGACCCTGCCACCATCCCACTTTGGGAGTCAGAATTCCAAAGGCTTTTCATTACTTTAAAGTCTTTGAAAATCCCCATAGATACCTGTGGAGGCTGGGAAGTGAACTCCTCATTTCAATGTTACTTTGCTATTTACTTTTAAAAAAGTACTTTTAAAATTGCTATTAGGTACCTTATGTGCATCTCAGGGCACATAAATGTGTTTGAAAAATCACATGTTAATGTGATTTTAACATGATCACATGTTAAAAATCACCTGAGTCACTTACTACCTACCGTTTATACACCTCCTGTAGAAGGTGCTTAGTTTTATTTGCAAAACATGCTGTGATAAGTCACTACTTCTGTGTTTTCAGAATATTTTAATTTGATTTTCTAAAATGACAAGCACATAAAGATGCTGGGTTTATATCATTTCAAATTAATCCCCATTTCAACTCAAGGACAGCTTGACAAAAATTATTAAATAATAAATATATGTCATTCTGTATTTCCTAGGATAATAAAGCATATAAAATAAATAAATTAGGACTGCAAATATACCTTCTGACTAAGAGAATCTGGGTTATAATTGCTTGACAACAGTTAGAGAATATTTTGTATTCTCTAGGTAGCAAAAAAGTACCGAATTTAACATGAAGGCTAAATTACTATATACTCATCACTACACCAGTTAACAAGCATCAGGCTGTCTTCAGGAAAATAGCTAGAACTAGATAAAAATCAATGTTTAAAATTAAAGTTTCTTGTGGTTTTAAATCATGCTCAAAATTGTTGTGTTAATTAAATCTACTCTGAGTTTGGTATAAATTAAAGGGCAGGGAAGGTAATTCTTGCCTAAATTTCAGTCCTGTGTTACAAAATACTTGTGTTATGCTAACAAAGCATAACAGTCAGACAAAACCAGATAATAAGGTAAACAAATATAATAATACAAGTGCTTGCAATGCGGGTAGTTAATTTCTGCATTTCCGAGGAGACTGGACTTTGTAGTCAGACTCAGACCAAAGGAGAAATCCAGGTTTGAAATCTGCTCTTGCCAGCCAAGAGCTTTTATTCCCATTTTCCCCCGGATTTCAGCATTTCAGGTGAAATACCTGTGTGTTTGATGTGGTAGAAGCCCAAGCTTTTGCAAACTTAAAATAATTAAAGGCCACTGGGGTACATCATGGAGGTGTATTTGTTGACAATCCAGGAATGACCGTCTAATGCAGTAATTTTATTAAGTCTCTCATGGGACTTCATCAGGGAGGTCGTTTTTATCTCTGTGCCAGGTTTCTGGGCCATTGAGAGTCCAGCTGCCCAGAGTCCAGCCGTGGGATGGACCATCGTTCTCCCCTGCGGGGAAAGGGGCAGTGCACCAACATTCATGCCCCGCGCTGATGGCAGGGGGATGCTGGGGGGGATGCAAAGCTTGTCCCCAACCTCGGCTCCAATGGCTTTATGAAATCTGGATTGTCTCGATGTGGGAAGGTAGCAGGAAGGTGACATCACCAGTGCAGATAAGGGAAACCTCTCAGAAAAAACTCCTGAAGGCAGTTGCAAGGCAGCGGCAGGAGCAGGCATGGGTGAGGATGCTGCTCCAGCCTGCACCTAAATAGCTCTTCTGCAAGACAAGATGAAATGTTTCCCAGGCATGCTGAAGGCTGATCTGTTTTCCCATCTTTCTTTACACTTAATAAAGGTGATACAAGCCTGATGGTGCCCCTTTTTACAGACTTAGAGGCAAGAAGCTGTTGCTAGAACATCTCCCAGACCCATGGCCCTTGCAGTCCTGGACAAATGCAGCTTTCAGAGGTGGTGAAAACACAGAGTAGCACGACCTCAGCCCTGCTGTGCTGAATTGCAAGCAGTTGGGGCAGGTGAACCAGAAACCTCAGGATGGTGGGGAGATGCCTCCGGAAAGTCCTGGGAGCAGGGTGGTCTGGCCCCAGCGTGGTGTTCCATCTCCAGTGCGAGCATTCTTGAGCTGGTGGGCACTTGAAGAAGTTTGCAGAGGGAAGGTGCTGGGGTGCCCCAGGCAGAAAATCCCTGTTGCTGCAAGAACAAGGGAGGTGATATCACACCCAGTGGGTGCCGTCCTCCGGCACAAGCAGTTCTGGTTGTGCCCCATGGGGCAAACCTCGCCTCCATCCCAGCAGGGTTTCCCCCTGCCACCTCCTCCCTGGGCGCGCAGGAAAACCTTCCCCACTCTTCTTCTGTCTTGCTGGGAGCAGCCGGTTCCTCTCTGCCTCCCGTGATACCTTCCCTCTGGCTGTGGCAGAGCTTTGGAAAGGGAAGGTCAAAAGATGCCGGGTTGCTTTTTTGTTATTTATTTAGGGGCTTAAATTAAATGCAGGTTTAGTACTTTCCCGTGCCTTGTACAGCAGAGAATAGAAAACCACATTTCCTTACTGTAGCTCCAGTCCTGCCCCTTTGAAAATTAACTCTTGGGCACGGTTTTCTGTGAATGTTTGGATGTTTTGCAGTTGACAGGCTCTGAAGTTGTTCCCATCCTACATTAAAATAAAGCCATCTGCCAGGAGTCCTTGTGTTTTTGCCAGACCACTGAACTGGCCCATACAAGACAATTCTGGGATGGTTCTTCTGCACGTCACAAAACCCTGTTAATGCAGATGTTAGACTATCCTGACCTTTTCTTTTATGTGGCATTTCTGAGGATTTCAGTTGTATTAATGGCTACGTGAATGTATGCTTTGTGATACGGGGGGAGAAAAAAAAAAAAGTCTACTGGGGACTAGAAGGAAACCGAATTACATCCTGCCTGGGCTGTAAGTGAAAATTAAACTGAAATTTCCCCAGGTGAAAGGCCAGCAAAGTGACCGTGCAGCTGAGCATGGCTGGGCTCTTTTCCTCTGCTTGTCACACCACTTCTTCTGCCTGGAGTCATCGCAAGGCAACACAATTTGCGGTTCCATTTTTATAGGTAGACCCATGTCTATGTGCTCTTTGCGTCTTTGTTATTGCTGTTTTGGTGGTGACTAACTGCCGGAGTGTAATTAAGAATGGCTAAGATGAGGGGAGGGAAAAAAAGTAATAAAACAGTAGTTGTGACATTCATCGAACTCTGCGATTTGTTATTTTAAGTGTTGGTGAAAGATAGTGGATAGCCTGAGAGAAATCCTGTGTGTACCCTCCAATTACTGTGCCTTATCTCTGGTCTAGAAGAGCGTGTCCCTAAGAGCCCTCATTACACAGAAACATGTATTTTCCCTGTGTGTGGTCACTGTGGGGCCGTTCAGCAGCAGTCCTGAATCCTGGGAGGGTAAGAACTGAGGACCACCAGACTCTGCTGATCAAATCTGCACCCAGAGCTATTACTCTGATGAGCAGACTCCATTTGTGTCTCCCAAATGCAATTTCTCACTAGTGTAAATAAAAAATACCCCAAAGCCAACAGCTGATGGGTGAGACACGTTCGTATTCCATTGGCTCTGTCACTGTGTGGCAGAGACAGTGCACACGGGAGGAAGAGCTGGGTTAGTTTTAGCTTTTTGGACCAGCAAATTGCTAACCAGGGCTGAGCACAGTTGTGGTTGACAGTATGGGAGCTGGAGAGAAACCAGCCTGTGTTTTCAGGGCTATGTTTGTTTTTTTTTTTTTTCCTAATGGCTAAGATTGTTTCACTTGGTAATTGGAGAAACTTGATGGAGAAGCTCACACCACCACTCTCTGCTCTGGAGAATATGAACATGTTTTATGGTGCTTGACATTACTAAGTAATCAGATTTAAGAAAACTGAAATATGGCATAAAGAAACATTCCTGAAGTTCATTAAAAAAATCAGAGATCATTAAAGCACCTCTCCTAGAGGAGATCCTCTTAATTTCAGAGATGCAGCAGATACAGAGGGTATGCTGTGTTACTTCCCTCACACCTCCTGGTAAATGAATGTTTCAGAGCCCTGCAGACTTCACGGCTTCTGGGAGCACAAACAAGCTAAAATCGTTATTTCAGGTTAGGAGAAATGCTGCATGTTGGAAATTAAAATACTTCCTTTGCGGCTTGCCTGTAACTTGTAACTTATGTTTCTCCTGACATCCATTAAAACGAAGGCTCTAGTTACTGTATTTAAATAGCAATATTAAAATATGGAGCAGTTTAACTAAATTACTCTGTTAAATGGAGAACTTCTTATTTCTCTTGAGAAGTGCAAGATAGAGACCTGTCTTCACAGGTGCCAGATCTCCTTGGGCTGGTTCCTGGATTGTCCTGGGAGATCCTGGTTAGTCTGAGCTTTGAGAAAGAAGTGATGCTTCAAACCATGCCCATAGCCTCATGCTTCAGCTGGGGAACTGCTGACAAGTCTTCATTTGTCATCATACATTGAGGAACCATGGCAGGCACTCTTTGCATGTGTAATAGAAAAGCACTTGAGATACTTTTTTTTCTAGGATATTAGTAATCTATCTATTAAGGGTTGGTTATTTCCTCCACTTGATCCTGCTGCACAAGGTTCAGTACTTCCCAGCTGAGCATTTTCCAAACATTTATGCCATAAATTTCAGAACTAGCATGCCAGGATGCACAGTTTGGAGTATGATCTTTACTGAAGTCACAAAACGCCAGGTATGTTAAAATCTCCCTGTGGTACTATAAGAGTCAGGCACCAAAATACTTGTCTCCTGCAGCCATGCTCTGACTTGAATGCTTCTCCTTGGTAAGATTGAGCCATGAAGTCTGTATTCAGAAAGAGGGCAGGCAGAGAATATGTACCGAACAATTGACCCTGGTTTATCTATCAAAAACCGTTTCAATTTTGATAAGTCAGTTACCATGTAGTTCAATAAGAGTGGATGTCATTAGGCAGACTCTGGCAGACAATTAATACAGAGACTGTGCACAGTGCTTCTGTGCTCATCTGGAATAAAACATTTGCAACAGATTTGTTAATAAAAAGTTGATGGCATTTGGATCTAAAAGAAGTTAGAGTTGTGATATCTGTGACATACTATCTCTTGAAGTTCCTTACAAACATTAGGTACACATTGTTATTGCAAACTGGGTTTTATTTTTCCCCTTTTACAAGTAGTGTCCATCTCCAGTTTACGCTAAATTCTCCCTTAGAGGAAGAAGGAACCCAAGCCCAAGGTGACACCTCACCATGAGGTATGCAGGAACACTCACGCATTGCCCTTTCAGCTAATTTTCAGGTGTTCTGGACAGATAAGGTTTGAGCAACCCACCCACAGGTACCCTGGGCTTGACTCTTCCTGCATTTTGTTAGATAATGATATTTTATTTAGGGATGCAACTGGATGACGGCCAGGTGAGAAGCTCTCTGTAGTGAAGTCAATCTCAGATCTGTGCAATGGAACCTGAATGTCTTGGTAAAGCTAGAGATGAAAGTGTAATTAATATGTTATATCGTGCAATGTATTTGTCTTTTAAAGCTATGAAACACAATTATTTCTCAGTTCTTTTTGTGCACACTCATTCCAGCCTGGTCTTATTGCAGGGCACCTGTGGGAAAGCAAACCTTTCTCTTTTTTTTTGTTTGTTTGTTGGGTTTTTTTGTTTTTGTTTTTGTTTTTTTTCTCCGGTGCTTTGATACCAATTATGAGTGATATTTCAGTTGGCAAAGTATTTGCAGTGATGATGCTCTGGATAATAGACATAGTAAAAAAAGCCCAGGAATAATTTTTGTGTTCTGGACTGGAGTCTCCAGCACTGAGAAGTTAAAAATAAATAAATAAACACACAAAAAAAAGCAAACTTGGGAATTGTATGCTGAGAACATTTTCTGTGGAACTACTAAGAAAGAAGCCCATCAGGTCAATTGAGTAGAAATGCGAGTTAAGACAAAACAGTTCTAAATTAGTAGCTGTCAGGAGAGAGCTAGTTTGGCAGAAAATGTTAAATTAGAAGGAGTCTTCGCCAAGAGGGAGTCATGAGTAGACTCATTAGCACATGAGGAAGATGGGTTTCCAATTAAAGGTATTTTTAACACGGGAAAGAATTAAATCCTCCTCCTCAAATTCAGGAATTTAAGGGTCAGATTTCTGCCCCAAGCTCTGGGACATCACTAAACTCAGCTGAAATGCAGGAGCATCATAAGAAACATCTCAAGCTGGAACAGGCTGCCCAGGGAAGTGGTTGAGCCACCATCGCTGGAGGTATTTAAAAGATGTGTAGATGTGGCATTTAGGGACACAGCTTAGTGGTGGACTTGGCAGTGTTACGCTTATGGTTGGACTTGATTATCCTAAAGGTCTTTTCCAACCTAAATGATTCTATGACTCTGTTCTATGAAATGAATATTTAAGGAGGCTGAGGGTTGGAGAGGAAACCAAGCTGGGTAGAGTCTTGCTTTAAATGATGATAGAAAAATGTTCTGAATCACAGTATGGTCATCAAACCAACTCCAGCCTTTAAAATACCTGAAACCTTTTGGAATCTGCATTAGTATTTGCTGGCAGCATCTTTAATTGCAACAGGAAATCAGTTTAGTGATGATTTGGACAGAAAGATGGTATTGGTGGAAGACACAGAGGGCTGATTGTCTTGACCTGCATATGTGCTGCCAATCATAACTTTTGCAGAATGGGAGCAAAATGCAATTTAATGAGTGAATTGGTGTTCTTTCACTTTTCCACGTACTGGTGGCTGTTCAAGAGTGTGAAGAAGAGGGCCCAAGAGGAGAAACAAGGTTCTACAAGAGACCTGGGGCCAGTTCGCACATTCTTGTGGTGCCCCATGGTGATGGAGCCAAGTTTAGGGAGAAAAGAAACCATTCAGTGGGAGGTTGAGTTTCAAGTCATCTTTGAGGCCATTAGATCCTCTAGGCTGATGTCCAACAGGCGACAAGCCATTATGGGGCACTCAGATGCTCTGTCTTGCAACTAAAGACTTTACCTGGCCTCGCAGGTGATGATGAGTTGTCTTTCTCTGTCCCTCCTGTCCTCGGAGCTGTAATACCATCGGCAGGCAATGCTTGTACACAAACAGCCACACAATAACTTGCATTTGTGAGCATTTTTGCAATAAATACTTTTTCTTCCTCCCATAAATTAGCAGCCACATTAAAAGCTGATGTTGCCCCAAAGGAGGAGTGGAAATTTCATGGCCTGGGCTAGGGAGTGAAGCTCTGCCCATTTCAGATGTGCAGCCATAAATCACTTTATACCACTTGGGAAGTTGCAACCTCAGATGAAAGCATGTCATTTGATTAGGTGACAAATACCTAACCGATCCCAGCAAAAGCCCAGCCGGGTGGTGTGTGCTCGTGGTTGGACAGGCTGCAAAAAATAAGTATTTATGTTTCACAAAAAGTCTCAAAAATGTGCATGTGAGAAGCTCTAAAGGCAGATGAAAGGAAAGTGAAGCTTGGCACTCAAAATAGCTCACCGTTTGTGGGTATGGCAGCCCAGCCTTTGCACATGGGCTGGGAGCAGCAAGTGGTCTTGATGGCGCGTTGTTTCACTGAATAACATACATTATATGCATATATATGTGTATGCATATCTATATATACACACACACACGTCTGCAAGGGTGGGCATGTATCTGAATATAAATTGCCTCTGCTGAAAACCACGTAGTGAAACATAATATGTGAAAAATTGCAACATGTTATAGAGCAAGGGTACCCCAGGCTGTGCCCGGGACGCTGCTGCTGAGGATGGGAATCGCTGAGCCCAGCCAGCAGCATGGACGGCTCCTGCCAGACCCTTGGGCTTTGCGTGGTCAGCACGAAACCCCAGGGCTCACACATAGACTCTGCAGGGCTTTGACACCACTGATGTCTCCTTCAAGCCTGAAGGAGAATGAATCACAGAATGGTTTGGGGTGCAAGGGACCTTAAAGACTATCCAGTGCCACCCCCCTGCCCTGGGCAGGGACACCTTCCACCACACCACGTTGCTCCAAGCCCTCTCCAACCTGCCCTTGAACCCCTCCAGGGATGGGGCAGCCACAGCTTCTC
>JAOQGH010000009.1:6393058-6406828 GCA_025769975.1 Gallinago jamesoni
GTCAAACCCTTCCCCCTCCTCCTCTGGCTCCCCTCCCTGATCCAGAGTCCCTCCCCAGCTTTCCTGGAGCCCCTTGAAGGATTGGAAGGGGCTTTCAGGTCTCCCCAGGGCCTTCTCTTCTCCAGGCTGAACCCCCCCAACTCTCTCATCCCCCCCTCCCAGCAGAGGGGCTCCAGCCCTCCCAGCATCTCCGTGGCCTCTTCTGGCCCCACTCCAACAGCTCCATGTCCTTCTGCTGTTGGTGGCCCCGGAGCTGGAGGCAGCACTGGGGGGGTGTCTCCCCAGAGCAGAGCAGAGGGGCAGAATTCCCCCTTCACCCCTGCTGGCCACGCTGCTGGGGATGCAGCCCAGGATTCTGAGCTCCAGCCCATGTTGCCGGGGCATGTGGAGCTTGTCACCCACCAACACCCTCAAGTTCTTCTTCTTAGGGCTTCTCTCCAGTCTTTTTCTGCCCAACCTCTATTTATGCTTGTGCTTAATATAATTAATAGTATTATATATCTATACCCTATATTAATAGGGAATTATTTTAATATATCTGAGCCTTAAATATCCATGTATATCATGTGCAGGGTGTATTGCATGGTCAGGTTCCTTTGAGATGTTGCTATCTTCCTGTAGAGCACAAAAAAAACTCTCCAAAGTGCTCAAACACTGTTGGAAAGGGTGGTTTCCAACCTCCCTGCTCTAAACTGCCAGGGGTCGGCTCGTGAGCTGCGTTGGGAGGGTTCTCTTGGGGAAAGAGGAATGAGAGCTGGGTCCTGCCCTGAGCTGGGGGTTTCTGCAGAGACCCCCTGCCAGCCCTGCAGGCACCATGCTGGGACCGGGTCTGTTCGTCCAGCTGTGGTCTCAAAGGGGGGAAGATTTCAAATCCTTTGGGAGCAGCCAGCATTTCACAGAGGAAAGCTTCACCCTCTCCCTCCATTGGGCAGAGGTTTTTCCCTCCCGTCTGCAAAGTGCAAAATAGAATTTTGAATGTTAAAAGAAATGTGATTGTCTTCCCCCTGAAGTTGGTTGCACCTCTGAATCGTGGATATTCATAAAACACAAAATTTTGTGACATTCTGGGTAAAATCTGAAGTTATGACTCTGTTAGTAAGTTCAGCTGGCTTCACACTCTGCTACAAATTGGCCGAAGCTGATTTAATCTGCAGAAAGCACAAAAGCCTATGGCACCATGAATTTTTTTGGCATTTATTTGAAAATTAAATTCTACTGGTCTTTGATTCCTTTCTGCTCTGTAATTTTTAAAAAATGTAACTGTGTGTATGTGTATGATGTTGATAGCAATGGATTTCTGCTTTCAGAAACGTGTTTGTATTTACCTGCTCAAGCAAAAAAATGGGGTGCAGCTGAAGATACTCATCTTTCTTTGTCAGGGTGATCTGATTTTATTGCCCCAAGCTAAACTTCATGTTTTAACATATTACTTACAGTAATGGTATTTTGAGGGTCTTCCCATCTGCTGTATCCAGCAGGGATGACAGAAGTGAAATTGGCTTCTGATTCCTTTATAGTTTCAAATGACAAACTTATTCAGAGGACATGCTTTAAAAAAATACTTTACAAATTGGGACCTTGTCTCCTTTTTTTGCTGTAACTGCTTAAAGGATTTGTCATGGGGTAGGTGGGACAGGGGGAGCTGACAGCCCCCTAGCATGCTCAGAGTAGTGCAGATTTTAGCTGGAGGGAGAAGTGCGAAACCTTTCATCTTGTAATGAATTTATTTCTCATCCCACCCTGCCACCCACCAACAGAAAGTTTTGGGTCTTGCCACTGGTACAAAATGATTGGGGGGCTTTCCAGGGCTCATTTTAGAAAGATATTTTTTCTGTTTTTTTTTCAACTTTGAATAGCATCTAGGAAGAAAAGTCCTTGCCCCAAGGAGATCACAAAGCTTCCCATCCTCAAGAAGAGTTTCCTCCAGTTTCTGCGAGACCAAAGATTAGAAGATGGGGTTGTGGGCTCTGCTGCCAAGATCGTCACAGCCTGACCACAGCTGGGCTTGCCAGTATCTTTTTTTGCTCATCTTCCCCATCACCAACTGGACCTCGTGCACCTCCTGCTGAAAGGAGACACAGGCGAGTGCTGGTGCTTGGACACCCCAGGCAGATGACACAAATGAGCTATTGGGCTCCAGTTATTAATAGTTTTAGGAATTGCTAATAATACACTTGCAGCAGCAGTGAGCTGTACTCCTGCAACACGTGACAACACACTAAATTTAAACAGGTTAAATTAATTTCAGCATTAGAAGTAATTTAAATTCAATTATTCATTTAAAAGACACGGAACCTGTTAAGCGGCTGCCCATCAGGCAGAGCTGTCAGGTCCCCGGTTCCTCCACTTTCCCACAGTTGCTGTCGCCTTTCCACGGAGGCACGAGCACTCCGCTCCCCAAAGCCAATGCGTGGCAGCTTTGGGAGCTCAGAGACCAGAGCTTCTGCCTAATTAAAAGTTTCTGATATGTGTATTTGGTGTTTGGAGGGCAGCAAAGCAGCGGTGCAGCCGTGCCAGCACTGTAAAAGATGAAACTCAAAGGAACAGTAGGGGAAAAATTAATATTTTAGAGTGTATGTGTGTGCAGGAGCACCTTCCAATGCTGTGTAGAGGGAGTCAAGCTTTGAAGTGCCCTGATGATGGATCTTTGCTTGTCAACAAGCTCTTTTAACTTTAACAGTTTTAAAACTTTATTATATTTTCAGTTGGCCGGTGGAGAAACTAGAGTGAAGTAGTTTGAGCTGGGAAGGGGAGGATGGAATGTGAATAGAGGCTGCAAGCAGCTGGTGAAGAACCCTGGAGAAGATTTGGCAAGGTGATGGTGGTGTAACGTGAGGTTTGGCCAGCAGTCCATCAGGTTCTCCTGCGAGGTCATCGCTTGCCTGGTCACTGCTGTCTTGCCCTATAGAAACAAGCCTTTAATTCCCTGAAGCCAGTGTGTATTGCAAAACCTATCTTTCATATTTCTGGATCCAATTTACTTTGATAAAATGCATGAGATACCTGTCAAGCCGTTGCCTTCATTTTTCACGCTTACTTGGAACTTGCTAACAGTCACTTTTGTAAGTTTATTGACAAGACAAATGGCTGGTGTGACAGCACCCAACCCCTTTCCTTGTTTTATTTATCGAACAGTTAAAAGTTTTCCTTTTAAAAAAACCCACACCCACAACCAAAAAACACAACAAAAACCCTGCCCTGAGGCATTTTTCCCTCTTTGCAGAAGGTCACTAAATACAGTTTGGTTTTCCTCTCGAATAGACAATACTCTGGGGAAGTCTATGCAATTAAAAAGAAAAACTAAACATTATTGTTACCGGTGTTGAGAAATGAAAGGTGTGACAGTAACCTGCAGGGAATTGCATTTGAAGCTGGGAAAAGTATTGTTGTTTTATCCTTATTACTTTTACTCTGGGAGATTAATTGTGTTACGAGGCATTACTTTATGGTGAGACTGTTCCTGTCAAGCCCATCTGTGGCTGTTTCCAGGCTGCTCTCTTGAAAACTTCTCATTCTCAGGACTTGATATTGCAAATTGTTAAGGGTGTGTTAATCATTTCGGAAATTCTGTTGAAATGACTTCTCCATCAGGTGCGAGGCATGCTTGGGTCTTTGAGTCCTTAACCTCCAGTTTCAGTATAAAACTGCCTGAGTTCCTCCTCGGCCTCCAGTCTTTTGAGGTCTTTCAGGGTTATTTGTAGCCTGGGTCAGGTCAGTGGTTGGTTTATAGGGGGGCAGTGATCAGTGACACAGGAATCCTCAGCAGCAAAGGTGCTGACACTCTGCTTAGCTACCCTAGGCAATTATCTATTGCTTCCTGTTACTCTTAATCCTTTATCCAGTGTGAAGTGGTAAAGACCCACCAGTTTCCACTGATTTCCAGATGAATAGATGTGGTTTGATTTATTTTTTTTAAAAAAAATTATTTTATTTTTTAATTAATCCAAGCTGGGAGAGATGGGATGGCAGAGAAAGTATGTGCAGAGACCGTATGTGAGAATTTAAAATGTCTTCTTGGAGAGAGCCTCCACTTTCAAGACAGCTTATTCCTAACCTAAACCAGCTGCTGCTGCATTTAAAGAGGGGAGCAAAGCGAATGAAAACCTCCTGTCTTGGAAGATCAGAAGGTTAGGGAAGACGGTGTCAGTGCACTTTTATTAACCAAACCCCAGAGTTTCTTTGGCTGCTGATCTCCTTGGATTTTAGACACGGGATTGGGTCAATATTTGGATGGAAAACCTCTAAGGGCATCTCCAATACCTCATGAAGCACATGGCTTCCTAAGACATTAAATAGAGTGGGCAGGATGGATCATAAGTTTGCACCATCATATTGCAAAGAAATAATTTTGAACATATGAAATCTTTGAATTACTGAATCATTACAGTGCAGAAAATAGCGCATGTGGGGTACATTTTACTACCCTGCTGCCTGCCTTGGTTTTGGGGATGGCTGTTTTTACCTACCATTACCAGCTCTGATAATAATTGATTTATTGCATATTGGCTACTTTTGTCTGGAGCATGAGGAACCTTTGGTCCATCCAGATGTTGGAGTAGGAAGAGCAGTGAGTGGTGGAGCACACCAACCTGTGAGCTGGAATAGGACATAGGTCCTCAGCCCTGGCTCTGGGACACATTTGTATGGCTTATAAACCCTGCAGAAAAGCTTTCCTGCTAGATTTCCTTTCTTTTGGTTTGTGGGTTTCCTTCTATTTTTGAGGTGGAGGAAGCTGAAGCACCAATTTGAATGTCTCTTGTTAACTGTGATTTGACCTCTTCCGATGAACAGCACTGTATAAATATTATTACTTGGCAAATGAACTGAAAAAATGTCTGTGTTTCAAAAGTAATTTACAGAAAGTACTCTTACAAAGTACTCTTACTCTCTTACAAAGGGAAGACCTTCTCACTCTCTACAACTATGTGAAAGGAGGGTGTAGCCAGGGAAGTTGGTCTCTTCTCCGAGGTAATAGGCAATAGGATGAGAGGAAACAGCCTCAAGTTGTGCCAGGGAAGGTTTAGGATGGATATTAGGAGAAATTTCTACACTGAAAGGGTCGTCAAAACTTGGAACGGGCTGCCCACAGAAGTGGTGGAATCACCATCCCTGGAGGTATTTAAATGCCAGGCAGATGTGGTGCTGAGGGACACGGGTTAGTGATGGGTTTGTCAATGTTGTATTGTTGTTTGGACTCAATGATCTGAAAGGTCCCTTCCAACCCAGACAGTTTTATGATTCTATGAATTCCACAGAGTGCCTGTTTCAAAGGGACACGTGATTTCTGCAGGTGAGTGTGTGTCCATAGGGATGGGGACAGGGAAGACACAGAATGCTGTAGCCTACTGCCTCTCTGTGAAGAGATGCAGACCCTGTATGGACAGCAGGGCTAAAATCTCTTCACATGGGGATTGTGTCCCAGACTTGTTATAATGACAGCAGACCAGGACCTCTGCCCTTCTCAGTCTGGTTTTGCCCTGACACTGACTTGTATGAAGTTCTCTACAAATGCCACAGAACAACCAACAGGAACATTTGGTGTCTTAGTTGCAGTTGTAGTAGTATTAATTTTTTCTTTAACTTTTTTTCTTTCTTTCTTTCTTTGAAATGGGAGTCCTCAACTTCCTTTAACAGAGCTCTGATTTTGGAGCAAATTTGGGCTTTCTCATCTTCTCAGATCTCAGAAATGTCTATTATTTTGACAGTAATTCAGCCAGCAGAGAGGAACCAAGCCATGACACTGAACGTTTCCTTAGTAAAAGAGGCCTAAGTATTATTTGTAAACACTTTTGGACTATATCCATGAATTATGTCAGTGGAACTAAAGATTATTCTCAGTAAATCTCACTTCTGTCAGAGGTACTTGAATAAATTGTATAATAATAATTGTATAATGCATTTAAAAAGACTTACTAACACTTCTAGCAGTGTTAGAAATAAAAATATGGGTAATAGATCGTAATTTCCTCTCATTTCAAACACATATTGTTTGTAAACATCCCATAGGAGAGACTGAAATGAATATGGCATTTGCAAATGAAACATTTGTGGCAGAACTAAGGGTTTGATGCAGTCTGTAAATTCATTTTCATGTGCAAGTTACTTTAGGACTGTTGCAGTACAAATTACACAGGGTGGTTGGCTGGCTGGTTTCTGTATTTTATCTTTATCATTATGTTTATGCCCCTTTGTCATCACCCATCATTTGTTACTAATTATTTAAACCCTGTTTTGATGGCAGGATTATTAATTTATTCATGGGGTAGTGGATCAGCAATGGGTTAATCTTCAGCACAGTCCAGCGATTCAACAAGACATTGCTGCTGCTGTTTCTCTGCTTTGAAAGACCTGATGAGCAAAGACCAATGTCATAACTAAATATCCATTTTCTTGGGAATTTTTAATGACCTGTTTCTTTAGCGAGGGAAGCAGAGCATGGCTGCCATGCGTTTAAGCCGGAGCCTGCAGTCAGGCACAGGCATTTTAGTCTGGGACCTCAGAAATTAAACGAAAGCACTCTTGAAGGGACAGAAATGAAAAATTTGGCTACAGGAAGTTCTAATTCCAGACTCAGGCCTTCAGAGTGAAATATAACTCCCAAGCCAGTAAACTAGATGGTTTTTTTCTTCCTTTTGTCTCGTAAATGTTACTTCTAGCTTCACCTCTGATACAACACTTGCAAGCTAATATTTTATTTAATTTTCCTTCAGCCACAGCTGGACTCACCTGGATTAGGGTCAGACTGGAGGAAGCAGAGATTTTTCCATGCTGTAATGTTATTTTTGACTCGCAGATGTGCTTTGCTGGAAGCACGGTAGGAAGTATGTCATCCTCTGACAAACCACTTGCTCACAGCCAGTGCTGGGGTAGATTCCTGTTTCAATGGGCTGGGGCTCTTGGCCATCAGATTAGTTGAACGTGACTTTCACAGTGGACACAGAGTTTGATTAGACTCAGCTGCAAAATATTATCAGAAAATAAGTTAAGAAAAAAGAATAACAAGCTGGTTTGCTGTTTCCAATAGTCAAACTCCAACGAATGTCAAGCACAATATTGTACAAATACTCGTCTTGATGAATAGTGGGATGCTTGCTAGAGTTGGTACAATTGGAATATTGTCTTGATCCAAGCAGGATATAATCTGGAATAAAAAGTGTTGAACACAAAGGAAACCGTGTGAAATCTTACCTAAAATATTTAACAGTAGTGTTATTTTGTTCCTCCTACATCAAACAAAACAGTTGAATTGTTTATCTTTGAGCCATGCAGAAGAAAAAGGGATGCCAAATATGGTTTAAATCTTTTGCTTGCACCAAGAATCTGTCCTCTGAAACACCTTCTGATGAAAACAAAAGCTTTTTGCTGGGCTCCAGATCAGTGTAGTCAGATTGGTTTGTCTTTGCTTCAGGTTTGGATTTGGTTTTGGCTTGGCTTGACTTTGGCTTTCACAGTAGGGCAGTTGCTTCCCCCGCCACCATTGATGTTTATTCCTGACAATCTTGTTGAAACTTTCTTGTTTCCTCCTTGTTCATTGTGTTTTTTTTCAAATATTATTCACCTGCATAGGGTTATGCAGGGCTAACTTTACTACAAGCGCTGTTTATAAAGCCGTGGAGGAACCACACTCACGCTCCTGGTTTGGAGATGATGGGGACTGCATGTTCTTGCTGCCTGCAGGTGACTGTAGCTTGTGATAGTGCTTTGCTGTGAGCCCAAACCCTGGGGTGACCGAGGCTCAGCTGGTCAAAGCCCTCTCTGACCCAGCGCCAAGATTTTCCAGTGGACTTCTTGCAAAAGAGACCAGGTTTTGCCTTGTAACTTCTTGCCTTTGCTCTTGTAGGAGAGAAACATTGAAGACGATGCCAGACTTCCAGACTAAATCCAATCCTTGGCTGTGTTATCTCCATTTGATCTTGTGCCAATATTGTCCTTGAAATAACTCTTCTCCTCTCAGCTTGCATTTCGCTAGGTCAAACAAACTGTCCTCTTTTAGTCTTCCCTTGTATTATATGTTCTCCGTTGCTTCAGTGATCACTGTTACAGTTCTCTGCATCTTTGCTGGAAATCATTTCTCTGAGATGTTGTTAAAAAGATTTCAGGTGAGGCCACATCAGGGACTTGTACAGCAGAATGGATATCTCCTTCTGTTGAATGTGTCTTGCAGGGTGTGTTTTAACAATGGATTTTCTTTTTCTGCTTCTTGTTGCTTGCCTTCACTCTCTGGTGCACCTGAGTCTCTCTTTCCAAAGCCTGTTTTTCTAACCAAACACCTCCCCGCAGATTTTTCCCTGCTTCCTTTTCTTACAAACATGGTCATTTTCTGCACCATGAAGCTCCAACCTGGTCCTAGTGCTCTTCAGAGTCCTTCTACTTCCCCTGTGTGAAATTTCATTTTTCTTCATTGACGATACTTCCTTGCTTCATATCATCAGCTATTTTACTCAGAATCCTCCTGCTTTGCATTATGAAAATATTATATTAAATTGGTCTGGAGACCAATTCTGGAGCAGGTCCAATGGTGATCCTGGTTAAATCATCCTGTTATTGGAGAAAACTGTGTGAGACTTCCTGATGACCAATTTCTTATGTCCTTTACAATTCTGACTGCCATCATTCCAGCTGGATGCATGATTATGTGGCATTATGGCAAATATTCTACTCCAATTTCAAAAATTGGGCAAGGCGATAGTAAGGATTATCCACTTGATAAAGAAAAGAAAAACAAAAAAAAAAAAAAAGGAAAAAGAAAACAGAAAAGAGACAGAACAGAAAAAAAGAAAGTGGAATATTCTGTAGTGAAACAATAAATAGTGTGGACACAGGTTTTGTCTGGTAGACCGTGTGGTGGAGCAAAATCTGCCACAAAACCTGAGGGAGCGGGTGTGTTGGGTGGGAAAAGGACAAGCAGGGGGTGACCTCTCCAGGACAGGGCAGACAATTTATTCAACTCCATCCCTCTGGGACTGAGTCAGGCCGGCATCTGCCATTTCCCCCGAGTGTGATGGTCTTGAGTTATTTAACTCTAACTTAATTGTTTCTGCAATGGATGTTTTCATTAATTTCTTTCCAGCGACTGCTGCTACAGGGAGCCTGGCTGTTTAGCTGGAAATAAAACAGTTATCCCCTGATAAAGTTGGTAATAACAAGCTTTCTGAAAGCTGAAATGTGGATTCTTTGTAGATATTAATGATGTCATATTTATTTATTGCCATGCTATTCTAAAGGTATTAAAACAGTTCATAAGGACTGGCTGTATCTTTCAGTGGACCAGCTGGTCAGACTGATAAAAATGGGCAAGTTTTTAGGCATGCTGGTCCATTTATTTCAGTCCCGGTCAGTTTAGTTAGTCTAATACAAAGATACAAATTCTTACACGCTTGAATTCTCCTGTATGCTGGTCACTTCCTGACTATTCATGCAAAATGCATGGTTTTTTAATGTGAATGATCAACATTGCCTTCTTATCTCTGACTGGTAAAATCTACCAAGTCAGTGTTTACTCAATCTTTTAAAATATGGGGTTTTTTGAGCTACTACCTGCTACTACCATTCAGCTCATTGCTGAACTCATTTTCTCTAGGGTTAATGAGAACAAATCCTTTGAACTCGCCAGTTATTTCTGTGTGATTTGGTGCAGGGCTCACTCTAACTGCCTTTTCAGTGAAATTGGTTACATAAATTATCAAGGGTCAGACTATGAAAAAGTTTGATTAAGTTAATTAGAAATTCAGAACTTGGCCTTTGGCCAAAATATAATTTTCTTTCCTTAAGCCAAATTTGAAATGAATTCTTATTGCAGGTTTTAATCTAAAAATGTACAAGTTTTCTTAGCTCTTATTTTCCACTGTTTAAAAAACAATGCAATGAATTAAATGTGTAGAAGTACCTGAATAAGGAGCTTAAACATGGATGAATTCTTCTGTCAGAGTGGGGGCTGTTGCCCTTGTACAGTGAAGGGCTGCCTGGGACAGGTATTTATCACCTGAGGTGAGCTATTTTAAGGCAGAGGCCATCTACAGTCCTTCAGTGGATTGTAGGTGAGGGTCCAGTGCCTGTGCTGGTACTAGTGCTGGGTTGTGGACCTGCCACAGGCACCTGAGCATCTGTGCCACTGAATTGTCCCTAGCACGGTTTTAGTCCAGACAAGGTCTCTCCTGCAGACCAAGCCTGGGCCGGGTTCAGGAGAAGGCATGAGCCAGGGACCATCCCTAGGATGTAATTTAGACCTGCAGCTTGGGCTGTCCCAGCCTCCAAATTATTACTGGTTTTGGTGGTACCGAGGAGCTTCGAAGTCTCCAACCATCCTTCCTCATGGTTGCACCTGGATACACCCACATCTCAATAAGACCAGGATCTGACCTCTTCCAGTGTTCAGCCTTCTGAGATATTGCAACTCTGAGCCAGCAGCACATCCCCACTCTGGGCAAATGTAAAAGTGCAAGGTGTGGACAAATACACTGTACCCCAGTTTTCCAAACCTGATGAGTAGGGAAGCCTAGAGCAAGAGGAAATGACCTCAGGCTACACCAGGGGAGGTTTAGGATGGATATTAGGAGAAATTTCTTCACTGAGAGGTTATCAAGCATTGGAACAGGCTGCCCCGGGAAGTGGTGGAACCACCATCCTTGGAGGTATCTTAAAACCAGGGAGACGTGTTGCTGAGGGACATGGGTTAGTGGTGGTTTTGTCAGTGTTGGGCTGATGGTTGGACTCAATGATCTGAAAGGTCCCTTCCAACCAAGACGATCCTATGATTCTATCTTTGCTGCTGTGTCAGAAACATGTTTACCTCTGAAGCAGAGCAGAATATGCATGTACACACACGGAGCGGTTGAGGTAGTGGTTCTTCTTCTCTAAATGAAGTTTCTGCCCAAGGGTTTTGCTGCTTGGCAAGCCATGTCTCACCAGGGGTACACAGCACAAGCCAGGAGGCTGAACTGTGCAGGAGGATGGAAAGACAAACACTGCACAACTTGCAGGTCTGTGCACTGGCCCTTGCTCCAGTGCAGCAGCAAAAGATAAACACACACCCCTTTTGGATTTAAAAAGAACCTAACAAGAAAAAAAATCTGAAACTATTTAAAGGTCAGGCTTTTTCAGAATTTTTACAACTAGATCTACCTTGGCGATGGCTCTTTGGGATTTATGGTAACTCCAGCCCCAACCCAGGAGGCTATCCAGCCCAGTGCTGCCCATAGCAGAGAGCTAAGTCAGAACCTGCAGATTCTTCTCCTGCTAACTCAAAACACAGCTCTCCAAACCCTTCCCCTCTCCATCCCTCTGCTTGAGTGTTTGTGAGCAGATGACTCTGTGATAACGCAATGAGGTATCATTAACCTCTGCAGTGTGTTTTGACGTTCAGAAGGGAAAGCACTGCCAAGGTGAATAGTTTTCTTGGTACTTCTTTTCAAGACGAGGCACCAGTATTCCTGGCGATACAGGCTGATCAGGGGGAGAGGGATGTAGAGCCCCAGGAAGGCACTGCAGGGCCGGCTGCCTTCTGTCGTGCTTAAACCCCCTTTGGGACAGGAAAGCAATACACTCGCTATTCCAGCTAAATGATTTTATAATCACCCCCGGCCTTCGTTTTATTCTTCTGCCCATTCACTATTTTAATTATGATTTTTTTTCTCCCTGGGCAGTAAAACCTCTTGGATTTTGCCTTTTGGTTCAGTTATTTCGGGAACTCATTAAATGCCTAAGTCATGTGTTCATTATTAGAAAGTGAAAACAACTCTCTAGCTGTGCCATGGGAGAGACTTCATGGTGAATTACCGTAGTTAAGTAGTAGCTTAACAGCTTGAGACTCTTCTAACATTAGGCAGGGTTTTTTTAGACCTTTAATGCATGGCAGATTATGATGCTTCCTGTACTGAATGGTATGAGGTTATTGTCTGTGGTTGGTTTAATATGGATCCTTGTGTACACACAATTCTGTATACGCTGTAGAGGAATTAGATAACGTTCTCTGTTTGACGAGGACAAGGCATGATTTAAATACAGGGAGGGGAAAAAAAAGCCACCAACAATAAGCAAAGCCCATCCTACTGCTTAGCTACTCTTATAGCTCTTGTCTAATAGGATTCAGGCTGGAACCAAAATTGAATCATGATGTGATTCATCAAACTT
Source organism: Gallinago jamesoni (assembly GCA_025769975.1). Lineage (NCBI taxonomy): Eukaryota > Metazoa > Chordata > Aves > Charadriiformes > Scolopacidae > Gallinago > Gallinago jamesoni. The sequence goes on from JAOQGH010000009.1 coordinate 6,405,188, forward strand.
CGAATTTCACTCTAGTGTCATCCCTAGACAAATAATTTCTTCCGAAGAAGCTGTTTCCTCTCACTCCTCTACTCCTGAGATCATCAAAACCTCTAGTGCAACAGGGAGAGCTAAAAAGCCCCATAACTGGTCCTGAGAAGTGCTGCAGCCAGTGGTGAGACAGCACAGAGGAGGAATCAATACCACAGGGCTCTGCCGGCAGCAACTGTTCGGAGCCTGATGGGGAGATGATGCCATGTCCCTGAACATCACTTTGGTGATAGATGCTGAGGTGCAAGATATTGCTGTTCAGTGACCCTAACTAAAACACAAGAAAAAGGACTATTAACTCATGAGCTTTTATGGCTGTCCTTTCTTTGCTTTGGTATTCTTCAGAGCACAATGGCAGGTTGCATTTTTTTTTATATACCAGTTACTTAATTGGGAAAAATGTACCTGATCTGAAAAGTACCAGGTTGTGAGCTCAATAAAAACGTCGACAGGGAAAACTGTCCTGAATATCAACTAGTTTTCTAATCTGAAACTTGAATCTTCTGGGATTCACCTATTATTTGGTATTTGATAGTAATTTTTGATCACAGAATTAGCTAGAAGTAATAATCCAAACATTTGCAATTGTTCTTCTTTAATCAGTCATAGTTAATATATGTATTATGGGTATACAGGCAAGCTTAGAGAGATATATCCTAAAATGAGGACAGATGATGTGATGGGAATCCCAAGCAAATGTGTGACTACTCTCTGCAGATATAGTTGGCTGTAGCAGAGAACTACCGTCTTCTTGTAGGAACAGGAGGAAAGAAAGAAAAGCAAAACACCTCTACTGAAAATTGAGAGGTTGGTAATGAAATAGGCTCTGGTTTGGTCAGTGATCCTTATTTCCACTTATCAGACTGTTCCCCCTTCAAACCCAAATGAACCAGATGGGTAAGGGTCCTCTGTGCAGCCTCTCACCCACGGGTATTTCATCCAGCCCCTCTCAGAGCTCTGGGTAATCCCTGGGGTACCCATTAGGACCGGCTGTAGGCAGGGGGTCAGTGATGGGGAAAAGGATTCAGAGGATTCCACCCCTGTGAAAATTCCATAGACCCCTTGTCCACAGGCTTTTGTACTTTTTTGGGTGGTTGAATTAGTGGTTGTTTTTTTAATAAGCTTCAAGAGAGAGTAAAATGGTACATGGCACTACCCATCTGGGACTGGATCCCCAGCAGCGTGGCCAGCAGGGCAAGGGGGAGGGGATTCTGCCCCTCTGCTCCGGGGTTACCCACCCCCCGCCCCTGAGTGCTGCCTCCAGCTCTGGGGCCACCAACAGCAGAAGGACATGGAGCTGCTGGAGCAAGGTCAGGTGAGGCCAGGAAGATCCTGGGAGGGCTGGAGCCCCTCTGCTGGAAGGACGGGCTGAGAGAGTTGGGGGGGTTCAGCCTGGAGAAAAGAAGGCTCCGGGGAGACCTTAGAGCCCCTTCCAGTCCCTCAAGAGGCTCCAGGAAAGCTGGGGAGGAACTCTGGATCAGGGAGGGGAGCAACAGGACAAGGGGGAAGGGATTTAACCTGAAAGAGGGGAGATTGAGATTAGATATTGAGAAGAAAATCTTTGCTGTGAGGGTGGTGAGAGCCTGGCCCAGGTTGCCCAGAGAAGCTGTG
>JAOQGH010000009.1:6408979-6425360 GCA_025769975.1 Gallinago jamesoni
CCTCCCTGATCCAGAGTCCCTCCCCAGCTTTCCTGGAGCCCCTTGAGGGACTGGAAGGGGCTCTAAGGTCTCCCCAGGAGTCTTCTCTCCTACCCTTCTAGTATGTGTTTTTCTGGAAGGATCTCGTAATAAATTGTGGGGTGTTCAGAGAGAAGTTTGGCTGACTGGAAGTAAGAGCATGCCTCAAAACAGAAGAGCGTAGGCACCTCTTATCCTTCCCTTATGTAGGTAAGGGTAATGTGGTAATGGTCTGCAAGAGCAAAAACGGAAAGCAAAACTGATAAGAGGTCATCTTTTCCAACTCCTGCACCATTTTGTGGCTTCTTCTGGAAGTTCCACAGGAAATAAAACCAAGAGTCTGGCTTTGCTGAGTGAGGAGTGACCAGGTCCCCAGACTGGGAACTGCAGCCAGGTAAATGTAGGCTCGGGCTGGGGCTCACGTTTAGAGGAGATATGTAGTCGCTGTGGGTAATTATTAAGCTGATTGTACATTTCCCCAGGAAAGTCTCTCGTTCAATCAGGGTTTCACTCTGGGCAGTGTGGTGTTTTCTCCAGGAGGTTGAACTCTGTACAGCTGCTTGTGTGATATTTTCAAGCACTGCCTGCCCAGCACCGAGTTAGGAGGTGATGGTTGCTCCGGTTTTGCTACTGGTCATATAGGAGTTCAGATGTTGCCTCAGCTGACATCAATAAACCCTGTTGTGATTTCTTAGCACAGCTATTTTTGTGGGTGACTTGCAAGTGTGGAAAGCGAGGCCAATGAAGAGAAGACACTTCTCAAAGTCTACATGGTAGAGCGTGGTGGCGCATGGAGAGCTCCTGTGAGGGTGGTGGCGTTGGCAGGAGTAACACCACTTCCCCAGCTCTGTTAAGTCACCTGAGTGCCCGTGCGTGGAGCTGCATGGCACCTTGCAGATCCACCAAGGCAGCCTTGGTCCATCTCCAACGGGCGGCCCTGGCTCATTGTAGGCAACGAAATGCCTTGTTGTGTGGCTTCTTGTTGAAATCTGGCAGTGGAAGAACAGCATGAAGAACTGTGTCCTGTGGCTCTGGAAGGAGACAGTGATTTTTTTGGCTTAATAGCCCAATTATCTCACTTTCTTCCTTCTTACTGCACTTGTTCTAATGCCTACAGTGACACACAGTGGTGATGAGTTCCTGCCTTGCCACAGGGAGGTTGAGGACATTGTAGATGGTTGGAATGGTTGATTGCCAAGCTCCCCTTACAGGAGCATACTGCCATGGGCTAGATCTGTGTGTGATGTGACTCAGGCTGCAGGTGGCTTGTCAGATGGTCAGATAAGGAAGCTTTGGAGATTTTTACTCTTCCACCCAATATATTATCCATTTACTACTGAGTTTTTTCACGATCAGTAGAGAACTGTGGGTTTCATAAGCTGATTTTTACCATAAACACCGCACTCAAATCCTCTTTATTTTTTGTGACAATGCAATTTTTTTTAATCCTTGTGTAAGCAGCCATGTAATCAAAGTTAGCTTTTGGTTGTCATATTTCCCTTGCTCCTCATGCTCCCATTGTGCCAGAGAGCCCGGCAGGAACGTGTAGCTCCATTGCTCCTTAGGTGTACATTTTTCAGTGTTATTGGATGTGTTTGTCTTTAATTTCTAGGTAGTGTGTTTGCAGGGGAGGTAGATGACAGTTTTCATCAGGATTATTCCATTGCTCTGTTTCCCATGAAGATTTTCTGGATTTTTTCCCCCCTGCTTTGAGAAGGAGAACGCTGATGAGAAGTCTTGGGCTGTCCTCCTTGAGCTGCTGCTCCACCACTGGGTAGCTTCAGGCAAGCCCCTATTTCCAAATCCTATCTTCTCCAGCTATTGAGATGATAAAGAAAAGTGGTATCTTGTTTGAAAGGTCTGTGGGTGGGGGGCAAGCTGTAAACAAATGCACTGGCTTGGAAAATGGGTGAAAAAGAGAAGCAAGTACGTGTTTGTCAGGCGTTGTCCCTCCAAGCAGCTACAGTACCTGGAGCGCGACTGGAGCTGTGCTGATGGAGCTGGGGCTGGCGAGGAGGAGGAGGAGGAGGGAGGCGGCTCGGCGGAGCAGAGCAGATGTGCTGGGTCACCGTCATCCAGAAAATGCTTCTCGCTGGCAGCACAACACAACTGTGCGGGTCAAGGTCAAGTTGCTGGCAGCCTGCATCCCACCGGGGCTGAGCAAAAGTGGTGTTTTAAAAAAAAAAAAAAAAAAAAGAAAGAAAGAAAAAAAAAACCCTCAAGCTTAACCACCAAAACCACCTTTTTCCCCCCAATTTTGGTGGCCAGCTCTGTGCCCACCGCTGTGGTTTGCAACCAGCGGGCACCCGGGGGGAACTGGCGGCCACGGGCAGGCACCGATGCTGGGCTGCTCCTGACATTTCCGCCTGCGAATGCCCAACCAATTGGCGAGGCTGGAGCAGCGACACATGAAATATGATGATTTTCTGCTGAAGAGGAGGAGGAGGAGGAGGAGGAGGAGGAGGAGGAGGAGGAAGGGGGGCGGGGGGGGGGAAGGGGGGGGAAAGAAGGTGGGAGGACCGCTTGCTCCCGATGGTTTGCATGCCGGGGGCTGCGGAGAGGACTGGGCAGAGAGGAGTGCGGGGTGCGGAGCCGCAGCGCCCCGGGGATGGCCCCGTGCTCCCCGCTCCCTGACCAGGAGGATGCCATCATTGCCACCCAGGTGGGCCGATGGCCGCAGGAGAGGCGCGAGGCTGCTGGGGGACGCTGCCATGGGGCGCCAAGGCCTGGGGACCCACAGCTTTGGGGGGAACCTCCCTGGTCCCTGGTGGCTCCGGCGAGCTGTGCCACACACGGGGCTTCTGGCACTTTGGGTGCTTGTTAATGAAAGGCTGAGCTTTTTTTTTTTTTGGGGGGGGGGGGGCGGGGTGGGGGAGGGGGGGGGGAAGGGGGTGGGGTGGGAGTGGTGTTTGGTTGGGTTTGCTGAAAAAACCCCAAATCCCACTCCTGGAAGAATGCTTTATTGCTATGCCAGAGCTGCTGGGTTCAAACTTTGCAGCCTGATCCTTAGTTTGATGGGAAGCACTTGACAGAGCTCCTCTCTGCCTGCCCTTAACCCTCTCACACCAGCGCCTGGGATGGAAACTGTTAATACCTAAAAATTCAGTCGCCAGAAATTTAACCCTGATAAGGAGCGGTTGTACAACTCCCTGAACCGCATCCAGCAGCTGCTCATTTTTATAATGACTGTGCATTTATCCCAGAGCTGAGTGGCAAGTTTTCCGTTTATTATTATTCTCCCAAAGGAAGGGGGGGGGGGAGGAGGGGGACGACATCCTATTAAAAAAAAATAATAATCGTATAATAATATTCACCAAGAAAGACAGCTCGTGCAAACCATACCTCCCCCTGCTCCGACTATGCCGCCGCTGCTGCTTTATTAATTTATTTGCGCCATGAGTGACAGTCCTCCAGAAGTGATAATTGGTGCACTGTATCTTTAAAAGGTTAAAACCCTTTTCAAAAAGGCCTAGACTCATAGTGGGAAAAGACAAGAGAGGCTTTGGCTGGCTTTGGATCCAGAAAACAGCTGCTGATTAGAGTCTGCGTCTTCGGGCTGAATTTATTACATATTTTTCAGCAGCAGGGATTCTAGGAGGAAGCTTCCGTTTGGGTTTCTTGATCGTGGTTTATTTTTATTCAGAGGAATAACAGAGGAAGGATTTGTTCCGGCTGGAGCATGCTCACAACCTGCAAGATCTCCCATTATTAAACTGCCTAGTTTGGGCTTTAATATACATGTGGTGGTGTTTTGGTTTGGTGTTTTTTTTTTTTTTTATTAGCGTTATTATTATTTGGCAGCGTGCATCTCTATTTTTTTTTTTTTTTTAATAATTTATTTTGAAAGGAAGCTGATCTCGTAATGAGCTTTCTCCTTCCTTACTTGAAACAGGTGCTAATGAAAGAATGCAAATAGCACCGGCTGAGCCGAACATTTCATAAAGAAGGGAACAGCCACCGACCCAAAACGGTCCAGGACCTGCCTGCCGGCACCCAGCAAAGGTAGGCACCGGGGGGCAAGGAGTGGGGGGGGGGGGGGTCGGTTGGGGATTTTTTTTTTCCTGTTGTTCTCCGCGTTGGATATTTGTAGGCGGTATATTTTTCTCCCTCCCTCCTTCCCTCCCTCCCTCTCTGCGGGTGTACCACTGGACAGCGAGATTCCATTTTGCCTCCCGAAAGGTGGCAGGTTGCCCCCGAGACGCTCGCCCGCCGCACACCGAGTGTGCGCATCAGAGATAAATATATATCTGTCTGTGTGTGTGTGTGTGTGTGTGTGCGTGATCCCTGGGTGGCCGGGCTGGCTGGCGCAATGGGCGAGCTCCCCGAGCCCGAGGTAACCTTAGCGGTGTCAATCAGCCCCCAGCCAGCCTGTAACCCTGTCCCCGCCACGCTCCTGACGACTTTGCTCCTGCTTAATTAACCCCGGCTGTCGCATGAATTTATCGTCGCTTGACAGCAACTTCATTTTCTCCCAATATGCATAGATCAGTGTGATTCATTTTTTTCTTTCTTTTTTATATATGTATATATTTTATTTTTTTTTTGTCTTGCCGTGGGAGGCAGGATGCCGTGCGTGTTAGCGATGCGCGGGATGCAGGGGGGCATGCAGAGGGACACGCGTCTCCCCAGCTCCCCCCGGCCGCTGCGTCGGCGGAAAAATGGACATGTTGCTCCGTGGGGAGCCCTCGTCCTCCCGGGGTGACGCCGGGAGCCTGTGCCCAGGCCCTGTGCCGCTTCCCATCCCGCGTGTGTGTTCCCTGCGGAGCACAGGCAGCTGTTACCCGATGTTACGGCGTGTATAAACATATTTGAATATATATACATCTACATCCCAACCCTCACTTTAACAGCTAGACCCCTGCCCATGGCTGAATCCCCTTTTGCCTGCACAAAGCCTTGGAACTGGCTTTTCTTTTCTTTTCTTTTCTTTTTTTTTTTTTTTCGCTCTGCCTGATTTTATTTGATTTGCCGGGGGCGACGGCTGGGCTATCATCCCCAGAGGCTGGTCCTTGGCTGGGAGCTGAGTTTCCCCCCGTGCCCAGGTAGAGGCAGCTCCATCCATACCTGCTCGGGCTCCGGGTTCTCTGCCCGGTTCCCACAGCTCAGGCTCGCAGCAGGGACTGCAGTGGCCTCTCCGAGGGCCAAATCCAGCCCTCGCTGGCATCATCCAGCTCCTTTGCCCGAATCTACCTCCGAGGGCAGAAATTAGCCTTTTTTCTGGAAGTTTGCATTTCGTATCTCGATGTGTTTAAGTGAGTTTGTGCGATATATTTCTTTTCTCGGTGTGCACGCGAGATTATTATGTAGATTCTTTTTGCCCGACTGCTGATTGTTAAGGAGAGGATCTGCAAAAAGTTTACATAATTAATTGTGCAAGCTGAGGGTGGGCAGCACATGAAATAAAATACTCATTTTATATAAACAATCCCTTGGGGCTTCCTCGAAAGAGAAGTTGTGTGTCTGTAACCTGACAGATAAAAAGTAATCACAACTGGATATGCAGTCTGATATGCTCCCCCCCTCCCCTCCCTGTTTCTGAAAACAAATAATTTTTAGTTAGGAGTTTGGTATGAAGTGCATGTAGGAGAATGTGTTTAAAATATGTTTTGGAGCCAGCAGTGGGGAATGCTCCTCGAAGCCTGGTTTTTGGCTGGGTGCAGGACTGGGGGCTCCTCGTGTCCCCCTCGGGTCCCCTGCCCTCCTGCTCTGCCAGAAATGCCGAATCCAAGTGGTGACGGGTGCTGACGACTGAAAAAGAAAACAGTTATTTCCCCAAATCAGCGATGCTCAGCTTGTGCCGGGGCTGCATGGTCCTGCAGGGATGGGACTTTCTCTCCGGGTTTCATGCCGTGCCAGTGAAGGAGCGTGCCCAGTGCTGCACTCTGATTTGTTTGATATTTTTTTTTGGTCCTTTTTGGACATTGCAAATCCTCCCAGCTGCAACAGAATCTTGTGGGGGGGGGAAGGGGGGGGAAGAGGAGGAGCTGGTCTTTATTTCTCCCTCCCCTCGGCCAGCCTGTGTGCTTGGTGGGACCTCTGCAAACCAATGGTGTGTGGCAGCTCTCTGCTGAGCTCCAGCCCGAGCCCTCGCTCTGCTCAGCCTGGTTTGCATGAGAAACCTCCCGAGAAATCCCAATTGGGTGATGACTAAGGAGGAGGAAGGAAAAGTGTGGCATTTTTCCTAGCAAATCATCTCCTGTACAGGGCATGGGCTTCTGCTCGGCTGCCTCTGGGGCCATGAAACCCTTTGTGTGTTCCTGGCCCAAACCCTCCTCCCAGCAGCTTGAGCAGGACACAGCGGATCTCGTCTCGTGCTGCACCAGAGCCAGCGTGCTCCTCTGCAGGGATGGTGGCACCTGCGTCTCGCCAGGAGCTGCTCTTCTATGAAGTCTCTGTAATGCCTTGGGACCGGTGGGACACGGTGGCCCTGCGTCCTCTGACTTTTAGCCTTTCATCACCTCCAGGGAAAGCGAAATGAAATTGTTGTTCTAGAAGGCAGCAGAGCCCAGGTCGTCTGACAGTATCATGTTTGCAAAGGATGCTGTTTATTATTTTGCTTGAAATAGTTGCAAAACTTCTATAAACATACATGATGTGCAAGGTCATGGTTTTCAAATGGCTCTCCAGCATCACGGCTTGTTTCTGGTAAAGGTGGTGGCTGGCCTGTTTGGTCGAATTATGTAGATGGGAATATTTGCTGGGAAATTGAGATAGCTGTGGATGGGCCGTGAAGTTTTATGGACCCCCGGTGGAGCCCAGGTTCTGAGTGCCTCATCCTTGGATGCACTTCAGTTTTGGATTTCCACCTGGCCCTGGGCTGGTCCAGCAATTACCAGAAATCTCAGCTCTGTTCATGGTGTGGAGCTCGTGAGGAAGGGATCAGTGCCAGGAGAGCAGGAACATAATATTGACCTAAACCCATCATTTTTAATTGGACCAGCTGGGAGTGAGTCTTTCTGCCTTGTGCTGGTAGGAGCTCAAACCATTCTAGGCTTATTTGGGTTTAAAAAAATCTCGTTTCTCCATGTAAAGCTAAATATCTGCAGCTGGCTCAGTTAGGGCACATGTATTCTATGGGTTAGTATGGATGCACCAAGGAATAGTACATCCCAGCACACTGATTTATTTAACTGTTTAAAGGCACAAATTGTTATCTGAAGAGGATCTTCAAAAATATATAGGAGGACTGGCTGCTGCTTACCCATATTTAACCATATTGCCCACCTTACTGAAAAAGGGATGTCAGAATTTGTAGTCCAAATCTCTTCATTTAATTCTTTAAAAAGCTCAGAAACTTTTATGCCAAGAATGGAAGCGTAGCAGCTATGTAAGTATGGATTTGCTCAACTCTGATCTCGGTGGTGAACTGAGGTGGGGGGAAAAAAAGCAGCGTGGCCTTTTTTTGTTCCAGTTTAACCTTTCTGCGTCTTACTTTTTCTTGTGTGTGGGAAACAGGGAGGAGGGAAGGGGGAGCCATTTGGCCAAGATCGCAGTATGAGTCCCTGGCAGATTGAAAATACAAGTAATAAGTTTTGACTCTAAGCTCCAACTGCAGACAGCAATGCTCACTGTTTCTTTTTTTTCTTTAGATGCCTGTTTGCTGGGCAGACACCAGTGCTGTAGGAAAATGTGTGGGAGAATATATTTTACTGTATAGCTAATCCATGGCTAGATGTTTTGATGCACAGATGATCCTTGCTGGGAGAAGCAGGAGCAACCCCAGCTCCTGGGGGTGCGAGAGCTGTGGTGGGGTTGGGGCTGTTTGGAGGTGATCACCACAACTTGTTGCTGTTACTGACGACTTCAATAATTTAATGAGGCACGTTGCATGTGGCGTGGCCACCTTGGGCTCCAAGGGCCATGTGTGAAAGCCCTCATGGCTGAGGGACACGGGATGCTGCTGGCATCCCCTGGGAGCAGAGCGAGGGAGGAGCCCCAGAAATAGCTGCTAGGACAACCTCCAGGAGGACCCCAGATGATTGTCGCAGCATGGAATTGGTCTGGATGGGTTGTTATGGTCCAGGACACCCTAATGACCCTGACCCTAATGGTCATGGCTGACCTGCCTCTCTCTGCAGCTGGAGGAGGAGGATCCCACAGCCCTGATGATCCAGGGTTGCTAGCAATCTCCCTGTGTGGGACTCCCAGCGGACTTGAGACCTTCAGATGGGTTGTCCATCCCTTAAACAGCCCAGATTTTCCAGTGCAGTGGAGAGACTGCCTCTTGCTTTCCCTCCCGTGTGCCATCCTGTTACTCTGGCAGCTCTTGATGTGGGATGCATCAGCATCTCTGGAAGGAGCCTGGTCAATAAAATCTGGTGGAGGAGACAACTGTGGGTGACTGGACCTTCTCCTGCGTCTCTGGAGGAAGGGCCCAGGGCTGCTGCTGACTCACGGCCCCACTTTGGGTGCCGCAGCAAAAAGACATGAGTAAACTCTGATGTTACAAGTGATCTGCTGAAACTCAGTCACCCCAGAATTTATCATTCTCTTAAAGTGCAAGTGAGAAAGGCGAGTGCAGCTCATGATGATGTGAGGGATGATCTCAGAGTCCTTCAAAATACACCTCTGCTACAAACAAAGATTCTATCCCACTTTTTTAGTGGCCTTTAGAGTTTAAGCATATTTTATATATGCTGGTACTAGCTACTGCCAAGTGATGGATTTGAAATCAAAAAGGTCTAATACGTTTGAACTAATGTTTGCAATTGGAGCTCATACAGCCTTTTAAATGATTATTCCCGTTAAATGATTGGCACATAGAGCAGACCTCTGGGACAGGCTCAGCTGTGTGAGTATCACCCCCTCCTGCCCTGGTCCCTCTCACCCACCTCCGTTCTGTCTCATCTGTGTTTCAAAGGTGTTTCCAGTCCTCACCAGCCAGTTCCCCTTTGCCCCTATATTTTAGTCCCTGAAAACATATTTATCATCCCTCATCTCTCTCCTTATGGCCTTTGCCTGATTCTGTGTTGGTTGTCGCAGTTCTGTATGTTGTGCTCATGTTCACCCTGTTTTTGGTTGCTTATAAATCATATTTTCAAATTTTTTTTCTTTTTTTTTTTTTTTGTGGTCTTGGCATCGTAGTGAATTTTATGGGAGAGTGAAAACTGCTGAGCCAAACAGGTTGTTTTGGTTTTAATGACTGTTCAAAAGCAGTTTGTCCAGGTTTCTTCTGAAAACTATCTGCTGCAGAGAATTTGTTGCTAGAAATGAATCCTCCAGATGACCCTTGTGCAGCGGGGACATCTCCTGCGAGTGCAGGCAACTTCTACCTCACCTGTACTGGCATTTGATTATAATTTTGATTAATTTGTTGGACAGTAATTTTATGCAGTGGGAAAAAAAAAAAAATAAATTCTACCTGGCAAGTGAAGGACGTGTACCGTGCACCCGGGGCAGATTGAAGGAAAATATTTAGAGTGGCTTCGTGTTTCCGAACAAGACGTGGTGCTGTGCCAAGAGCAGGCAGCCGCAGGGGTCAGACCACCCACTGCAGAGGTGGACATTGATCCTGGGCCAGCTTCAGCAACAAGGAGAAGGTGCCTGTGCGGCCGGGGGGCTGCGAGGTGCACGGGGGCTCACTCAGCAGAGCAGGGACTGCAGCCTTTAAATAAATAAATAATAGAATGAATGGAAGGTATTGCTGTTACAGCCAAGGGAGTTGCTTTCTGGAGTGCTTGACAGGCTGAGAAAGTTGGGGGGGTTCAGCCTGGAGAAGAGAAGGCTCCAAGGAGACCTTCGAGCCCCTTCCAGTCCCTCAAGGGGCTCCAGGAAAGCTGGGGAGGGACTCTGGATCAGGTCGGGGAGCCGTAGGATGAGGGAGAACGGTTTTAGCCTGAAAGAGGGGAGATGGAGCTGAGATGCGGAGAAGAACTTGTTTGGTGTGAGGGTGGTGAGAGCCTGGCCCAGGTTGCCCAGAGAAGCTGTGGCTGCCCCATCCCTGGAGGGGTTCAAGGGCAGGTTGGAGGGGGCTTGGAGCAACGTGGTGTGGTGGGAAGTGTCCCTGCCCAGGGCAGGGGGTGGCACTGGATAGTCTTTAAGGTCCCTTCCAACCCAAACCATTCCATGATTCTATGATAATATACCTGGCTTGGTTTTAGAGAGAGTAAAGGATGTGCTTCTCAGTTGGGACAGAAAATATATTATTTTACTCCTCAATTATGCTGCGGATTAAGCATCAATAGGATTTAGTTTTCCCTCTTAAGCCATAGTGACCTGGAAGCAAAAGTCCTGTTGAAAGTTGAGCTCCTAACATGTGTAACATATGAAATGATTAATTTTCCTCCATCCTCTGCATACTTGTGTGTCCATGAAGTGAGACACATGCATGTGCTCTCCCAATGCTGGGGGGTGGTTGATGGCTGGGTTGATGCTACCCAAGGTCTCTTGTGCCTCCCTGCACTACATGCAGTTTAGGACAAGAAAGACTCCTTGTTTCTGTTTTTACAAAAATGATTTTTCAGTGGTTTCCAGGGATAGGACAAGGGGCAATGGGCTTAAGCTGGAAGATGGGAATTTCCATTCAAATATGAGGAAAAACTTCTTTACAGTGAGGGTGACAGAGCACTGGCAGAGGCTCCCCAGGGAGGTCATGGAGTCCCCTTCTCTAGAGATCTTCAAGCCCCACCTGGATGCCGTCCTGAGTGATGTGCTCTGGGCAACCCTGCTTTGGCAGGGGAGTTGGACTGGGTGGTCTCTAGAGGTCCCTTCCAACTCTGACAATTCCGTGATTCCGTGATTACTCTGTAGGGCAAAAACTTTGTTCCTTGGCCTCAGTTCCTCCTTGGCACCTCAGGAAATGCCTGCGCCACGGGTATTTGTGTGGCATGGGGTCACTGGCACGCTGGTGAGCAGAAAGATGCTGTTTGTGTAGAGTCCAGATTTGTGGGACCCTGGTCTTGGTGGAGATTTCAGGGTGCTCCATCATACAGGGTTTCATGATAAAATCCAAAAGGAGATATCCTTTGGTGAATTGTGCAAAGAGAGTGAACATGGGCAGTCCAGAGGGGACAATGTACTTGGTTGACCACGGGCCATGAAGGAGGAGGCTGGGCGGTGTTCTTGGGGATGCTGTGGGGAAGAGCTTCATTCTGGTTTCACCTCTTATTTTCTACAATCTGTATTTCCATGCTCCAATTTCAATTGGCAGGGATTGATAACATAAATAACAAGGCATTACAATAATGTAAATAACAGCAAAACTTAAAAGTGTCCTGGAAAACTTGCATGGGGAAGGTAACTAAATTCCCAGAGTAGCTAATTTGGCTGGAAAATTTGGCTTATTGATGGATGCAGGAATGTGACAAGTTACGATAAAGCTCTGTTATTCGTATGCCCGCGGCTGGAAGGACCTAGATGCCTTTTGCCGTTGAAATTTTGGGGTGTGATGGGGCCACATTCCCTCCCGGGTAAACCAGCTCATGGGTTCTGGCGCTACCACGCACTTCCCAGCGCTGTCTCCTGGTGTGATGTTCTCACTTACGAAGATTTTTGCCAATCATGTGATAATCCTCAGATAGGGAGGACTGTAAGGATGCTGTAATCAGTCTGTATCTACAGTCATTCTGCACTTTGTTTTGGGATGCTGTGTACGCTTTTGAGGCACGAGCCCATCCCTGAGCAGTCTGTTGTTCCTTACAGAGGAAAAAGCTGGGAAAATTGAAAAATCAAGAGGCCGATTTTCTCAGTTAACTGTACATAACAGGTTTCTGTTGCTTCTGTTGCTATTTCTGTCAGGGTTTATATGTTTTTTTTTTGCTCAGTCATTTGTATTTTGCTCAGCGTTTGCTACTGCACTAACTGCTCGGGGACTGCTGATGTCTGAAGAAGCATAGTCCCAAGTCAAAAATACATATTGGGATAAAAATCTTGTTTATGAAAAAAAACCCACCTTATCTTGTTCTCCATGACTGAATAACCAAGGAATGAAGTTGGTGCTCAAGAGCAAACTGCAAAGCTGGGGGGAGAGAGGGGACACTCACATCAATATCACATAAAGGTTGCAAAGTTAAGCAATCAAAAGCTGGAATAAGCAAGTGTTAGGTTGGATGCGTGATGGTAACTTCCCTTTGTCTGCAGGGTGTTTATCAGATAGAACGCAATCTTGTGTTATTTCCAGCTTTCAATAAATAGATATTTAAGATAAGTGCGATCATGTAATTAAAGACTTTTGACACATGGCCAGATGCTCTGCCTTTATGTTTGTGTAAATGAGAGCCGAGGGTGGCTCTGTACCACCCGCCTCTGCTCCAGTGCCTAAAAAAAAAAAAAAAAAAGTTTTTTTTGGTCCCAATATAACTGCATTTTTTGCATCTAGATGGCATGGAGGGATGCAACTGTTTCCTCTCCAGGGCAGAATGGGAAACTGAAAATTGTAGCCATCTAACTTGCTCAAGGAGACTAGAGGTGTTTCTGGAACTGTTTATAAAGGGTGCACCCTCGAGCAGGAGAGTTGCCCGGGTTTTCCAGATGGTGTTTTGTGAAGGAAATTCAAGCTCCCTAAGGGACGGGTGGTGATTCCGTTCTTGAGCACTGCTCTCCAGGAGTCAGGGCTGAGCTTTGCTCTGGGCTCCTCATCTCACAGGCTGGGTGGGACCAGAGCTTTGATCTGGGCCTGAACCCCAGGTCTGGAGCACACCTTGCCCCAGAAGCCCTCCCATGCCCTGTGAGAAGGTGACACGGTCGAGCTGGGACTGGTAGAAGGTCTCACCAGGGTCGCAATTGCAGAGCTTGGGGTTGGAGCAAGACCCAGAGTGTGCTTCTCATGGAGAAGTGAGCTCTGGAGACTTTGGGGATGGTTTGAGATCAGCTGGACCAGCCAGGGTGGACTTAAGGAAATAAAAGTGCTTCTTGGAGCTAAGAGCTCTGCATCTCAGTGCAACGGTAACCTGAAGCGTGGGGCTTGAGCATGTTCCTTGCAAAAAATTTACTTGAGTGGGGATAATTTTGTGCTGCAAAAATGTAGATCAGCAGAACCCTTCCTGACCTCTTGAAAAGGTCTTCCTGGCCCTTGTGCAGCACCCCCTGCAAAACAGAGGTATTGCTCCAGACAAGTACTTGTGTGACTAATTGGGGTCTTGTTATTGAGTTTTTCTAGTACCACATGAGCACCTTGGACTTCATATCCCCAGAGGCAGCTGAGGGCTTAATCCTAAGAAAAGCATGGCAAAGGACACAATATTTTGGTGATGCAAAGCTGGAAATAAGAGTAGAAGAAAGGAGGAGGGAAAGCCGAATCTGTAGGAATTATATACTGGCACTTTGTCTCCTTTATCTTAACAAGATGGAATTGTTGCATCAAGTTTTTGTGTAATGTGCTATAGTGCCTTTTTTCATTTTTTCTTTATTTTTTTTTAGAGACAGAGTTCTTGGTGCTTTAATTAGGATGTGCTGCTCCTCTCAATCTTATGTCAATAGAGGTCATCCATAAACTCAGTATTTGTAGACTTGGTACTGACTGCCTGACGTTTTGTGTTGCAAACAAAATATTTTACCCCTGTGTACATATTTTTGCATTTGAACCATACTAAAATCCATTAAATGGTACAACCAGCTCCCAACAAACAACCCCACTTGCTTTTTGGGGAATGTTTTTTAGCAGTCTAAACCCTTTTAAAACCTTAAAGCTGCATAAGCAGCTTAAACCCATCTAAAGCCTTAGATCATTTTAAACAGCTTGTGCCAATATAAGGACTTAGATTATCTTAAATACCTTAAACAGATCTAAAGCTTTAGTAAAAGAATTTGGCCAGTCTCAAATTTGGTTGATGAATTGATTGATTTCATGGGTCTTTGGTGATCACTGGGTGACTCTGCCCAACCACTCCTCACTAGAAGATGCCCTGGTTTTCTCTGCCTTGTGATTTTTACACGTTCAACATTTGATGCTTTGACATGTGAACACGGCATTACATCTGGATCTGTAACCTTAACTCTGCCTTCATGCTCAGGTTATGATCATCTGTAACTTCTGTACATGGCCCCAGGTTATTTTGGCTAAATATGTGTCTAATTTGCAGGAGAAAATGAGTTCTATTACACCAGTTGAGGATTTTCAAAGAATCATGAGTGCCCGAACTGCCGCTGTCTGAGTTCTTATGAATTGCTTATATAGCTTTGAAAAACCCATCTTAAGATGTGGTGGCTTAATTAAACCTCTTCAAAAACATACATAAACAGAGGAAAGAGTCCAGACTCTGACTTAGGATAATTTGGACATTCTCTACTTATTGCCTGCTTCTCACTACTGCATCCTCATGGTGTTAATGCAAGGTTGGATTTTTCCTTCATTTTTGCAAGGGGAAATCAAAAGTAATTCAGGCTCAAAGAGTCAGGGGCTTTTGTTTTTTTCCTAGTTTAAATTAGCAGGAGTTTTATTTCTGCACCAGGAGCCCTGAAAGGCTTAGTTCCTCCCTTTCCCTTAGAGCACAGATTTCTGAAAGTTGAAGGAGCAGCAGCCCCAGGAATATTTTCTTTAGGAGATGCGCCGATAATAACACTGCAGCAGTAAGAAGACACCGTCAGCAGAATTTCTCACTAGAACTCCTTAGCTGAGAAAAGTGACATTTATCTTTATTGGGAGTTTATATTAAAACAGGTGGGTTTTTGCGGTGGCACATGCAAAGTAGCATTAACCTTAAGCTCTCTTCTCAGTTACTGTAGTGTGGGAATGGTCCCAAATAAATGGGAGATGAAAATGCGACAGTTCATAGGAAAGACTGACCTGGAGCAAAACTGGTATCCCCATTTGTCACCCTCATGGGCTCTGCCATGTGCAATATCTGCTTTTCAATCTGTCCTACGTAGCGATAAAACAGATGCACAGAGATCACATCACATACTGACTTCAGGAGGAGTCAGTATTTTAGGACTTTCGCGTATGAGAACTGCTTTAACTTGCAAGAAACTTTAGAAAACTAAGAAAAAGTTTCAGTTTCATTTTGAGAGACACGGCTGTGTGTTCCAGCTCGAGTGTTAGATCGCTAACACAGTTATTCACAGTGCAGCTGCTAATAAGTTCTGGTCTCCTGCATTTTATTCACTTAATAAATTAATGTATTTATTATTCATAGAAATAGTAGGTGAGTGCTTGCTCAAAGGTGAATTGCTTTCTTTCAGCCTGCCAAGCTCTGAATTCTCTTGTAGATAGTATCATTCATACTTAGAGCAAGAAGCCTGAATGCTACCTTAGTATCTTTAAGGATATCTAGTGGAAAAATCTGGAATTTTACAAAACGCCTATTTTTCAAAAAAGTAAATTAAGAAAACCCAACATAAAGTACATCCAGAAATTCCTGGGGGTTACACAGTGATGGAGATTTCAGTGCAAGACTGGCTCCTTGATCAAGTGACTCACTGTGGGTGCAGCTCTCTAGTACATAATTAATAAAGTTCCCTTCCTTTCTTAGAATATCTGGCCCAAGGAGTTCAGGATTAAGCTTGCTAGAAATGTAAACACATTGCAGCTGGATAAACCGCAGCTGAATCAGGGCAGAGAGCAGAGTGGCTTTATAAATCTGATTTTTCTCTTCTGACTGGCGTCCCCTGTCTATAACCCAGTGACTGGGACTGGGTTTCCTTCTGTAGGTGTCCCACAAAGCCCTGGATCTTTGCACTGATGATCTCTGTGCCCTTCTCTGCTTGGATGAGATGTGACGTGCTGGTTGCTGCTGGGAATTTTTCCTCTCGCTGCAGAGCTCAGCTGGTTTTGGAGATGGGTTGAGGCATTTCTTCCCTCTTGTGGAAACCCACGAAGCGCCTGCTCCTTTGCTAGTGACAACTTGGTGCAGTGATTTCTTTTTTTTTCACTCACCTTAGCTGTTTTTACATTTTTTTACCCTTGGTTTGCTGCAAACTCCAGAGTAGTCTCAGCTCTCTGTGCCTCTAATGGGAGGCTCGAAGCAAAAATAAAGCAGCTGGTGCAGATACCCCCTATGGCAGCCTCTTGATTTCAGAGGTGTCCATCCCCTACTCTGTGCCATTGACAGAAATGAGAGAAAGCCAGTATATATAACAGAAAAATTTACAAACCTTGTGAAGTTCAACAAGGCCAAATGTAAAGTCCTGTATGTGGGTTGGGGCAATTCCCAACACAAATCCAGGCTGGGTGGGAATGGCTGGAGAGCAGCCCTGAGGAGGACTTGGGGGTGTTGGTGGGTGAGAAGCTCCACGTGCCCTGGCAACATGCGCTGGAGCCCAGAAACCACCTGCATACTGGGCTGCATCCCCAGCAGAGTGGCCATCAGGGCCGGGGGGGATTCTGACCCTCTGCTCCGCTCTGGGGAGACACCCCTCCAGTGCTGCCTCCAGCTCTGGGGCCACCAACAGCAGAAGGACATGGAGCTGTTGGAGCGGGGCCAGAGGA
>JAOQGH010000009.1:6425914-6477278 GCA_025769975.1 Gallinago jamesoni
GGTGTGGTGGGAGGTGTCCCTGCCCAGGGCAGGGGGTGGCACTGGATGGGCTTTAAGGTCCCTTCTAACCCAAACCATTCTGTGATTCTGTGCTTGTTCCACTGCTGTTCTCAGCCGGAGACAGAAATAGGTACCAAACGGTGCTAAAGTAGGAAATAAACAGATTCATTACAGATAATTTGGTGCTCGTTGAGCATCACCCCAGGGCTTCTGGCAGCCCCCACGTCCTCCCTTTGCTTAGCTGGTGGCCACCGTGCTGCCAGGCAGAACCCTGAACCCGGGAATGGATGTAGTTGGGCTGGGTAAGTGATAAGTGTTGTTGAATTGTGCTACAGCCATTATGGGATGCGGAGAATATCTCAGAGTATATGGGCTTGTGACAAAGAGCCTGATGTAGGCAGTGGAGGTGAGAGGTTTCCAGTTTTACTTTCTCCCCAGTTTGTTCCCTCAAACTGCAGGGGTACAAAGAATTGTATGTTAATCCCCCCGGCAACTGCGTCTTCCTTGGAAAGGGTCCTGGTTTCCAAAAGCATCGCTATCCGGGACAGCATTTAAGCATGTGCTTGCCTGTAAGCGTGTGTTTAATTGCTGTCCTGGATAATGTGGTACTCAGTCGTGTTCCTAAATGTTTTTCTGGTTCAAGGCCAGTGCTGGCATCCTGCGGGTTGCACTGCTGCTGTGTGAAGAGCTGCCAGTGGTGGATGTGGCATTCCAGCCCCACGGAGTGTGGACGGGCATTGGGCATGTTATTGCCCTTGAGGAGATGGGTAGGGAAGGAGGCTTGAAGCTCCCCAGGAAAGAAATCCGTGTTCTTTAATGGGGTGAATTGGCAAATACGGTGAGCTGCAGAGGGTGATTAAAACACACGGTGTTTGTAGCAGTGAGGGATTTGTAACGTGGGTAGATTTGGGTGAGGATTAATGAGACTTTTCAGCTCTCAGTGACTTGCTGAAACTCCTTTAGCTGCATTTGTTTGGGGACTTAGTCAGCAGCTCAGGGCTTCTCCCAGACTTCTTCAAAAGCTCAGAAGTGTCTGTCTGTGCCCAGGCTCAGGTGTGCGGGGAAGGGTTTGTGTTCAAAAGAAACTTGTGAGATGTGGAGCTGAGGGCTCGGACCTGCCTGGGCACTGACCGCAAAAGTCTGCGCAGAATATTTCCAGTATCAACTTAAACTCCATATTAAAACCTGTCAGGTTGTGTGGTCTCTACCAGGAGGAACAGCAGGGTGTCCCAGAGAGCTGCTGGGGGTGCTGGACTGAAAACACCTGTGTGTCTGTACCCCACGCACCCTGGCAGGACACGTCGCTCCTTTCCTTCCTTCTCTCGCTGACAGCTCTGCTGAAGGCTGTTTGCAGCCCAAACGCAGCTTTATGCAAAAATGCTGAAGCTGCACCAGAGCTGGGCATTGTACTCTGAGAAAAGTTCCTCCTGGCGTGGGATGGTGCCATGATGTACCTTCAGGTCCTAGTATGAGTCACGGCATTGCGCTTTCTCTGAGGTGCCTGATGTTGACCCCATAATATATACATTTTTTTGAAGCTAAACAAGAACTCAGTCCTGCATCAAGGCTGCAAAGCTTGTGAGATGCAAGGCCAGGTGGAAACCATAGCACCCTCTCCAGAAGATGTGAGCATGAGAATAAGCTGAAAAAATCAGCTGTGCCACCCCCATGCACAAAGACCACATGTGTCAATGCTTTGTCACTTTGTCCTCCTCTTCGTATGGTGGAGAATGGTCCATTTTATGGCTGGCCAGGTTTTATGAGGCCAAATATACTAGGTCAATGTACCAGAAGGTTGTCAAAAACCTCATGTCAAAAGTGAGGACTAGCCTGGCGGCTTTTTGGATGTGGGGAATTAGAGCTAATGAATTCCCAATGTTACTGGGCCAGAGAGGAGCACGAGAATGAGTGGGCTCAAAATTAATGGAAGGTTTGGGCATGTCAGGAATTTAGGTGGAGTTTTTTTATACAGGGAGGTTGGTGTGTGAACCAAATTGCAGTGGGAACAATTAATATAAATTATTTTTAAAAGTGCTTGGACGTAAGGACAAACTCAAAGATTACAGCTGATAACTTCAAAGAGGAAAATCACCCCATTTGCATTTGATGTCAGGGGAAAGAACATTCCCTACTCTGGAAAGGAGCAGACTTGGGGAGTATATGAAAATTCAAAGTCTTAATGGAAACTGGCTGCATCTCCTCTTTATGCTGTGTCATAAAACTGGGACAAGGAGATCACTTTGTCACTAATGGGGAGTGCATTTAGAGTTAGTGAAAGGAAATAGCTCAGCCAGAGCAGGGGATGGAGTGCTGGAGGAGAAGAGATGAGATAGGAGATGTACCGCCAGTGGTGGGGGATGCTCCCATGGGCACAAGGTCAGCTCTGGTCCCGGTTACTTCCCCGTGCTACAGTTTGGGTTGCAAAGTGGAGATTCACCTGTTCATCAGTGAGCTTAATTAACTAGCTGTGAACATCAGGCAGGAATTTCATCCTCCTGGAGGGTGTATAGGAGTGAACAGTGGTTGGCTATGGCCCTGTTTTACCTTCCTCACGGATTTGTCACTGCCTCCAGGGGAAGATGAGCTGGTGAGTCAGTGCTTTTTCACCTCCATTAGCCTGATCCCCCATTTCACTTCTCCCAATAACAGCAGGGGATGTGAGTTGATGGTAAGTTGGAAGGTATGTTGGTTACCTTCTAGTTTCTGCTGCACTCCGGGTTCTTGCCTGGGTTGAAAACACTCATGTGAGCCCCAGCTCATTGAGGTGAGGTGAGGTTATGCACAAACCCAAACTGAGAAATTTCATGTTAAAACCCATGCTTTCATACCAGGCAGTGTGGTGTCTCGGTAGCAATGCTGGTTGTATGCCGGGTGCCTCACAGGGTTGGAGCTTGCAGGATGCTCCCACCACTCTTTAGCTGGGCTGGACTGTAGCAACCCACAGAAGACTCCAAGTCTACCTGGCTCCTCTTGAAACACAGTCCATCCATTTCTACCTTGAAGCAAGTCATACACTTGGGATCTGACTTTGACCTTCAGGCTCTGGGCCAGGCGGGACTTAGGTGAACTGAGAGTTTTGGTCAAGGAGGAATTCATGGCCCACACATACTGCAAAAGCCAGACCAGCAGCTCTGCTGAGTGGTGTGTTTGGCAGCAAGGGGGCCAAAAAATGTCCTGGGAACTGGTTAGTACAGGCAGGGACACAGATATGTGGCAGCATTAGCATCAGGAAGAAGATAAAGCAGGTGGGGAGGGCTGCTACACACCCATGAGCACGAAGCTGCACTGACAAACTCCTCTAATTGAGAGATTTAGGAGGCTTGAGTTGCTCCTGCACCTTCTTTGTAGCTCTGGTCTTTGCTTTCTTCAGCCCACCTCTCTCAAGTGGTGCTGCCAAAGCTCACTGTCCTGTTCGCTGGTGGTGGGACTGGAGAATGGGATGGGAAGAGGAGCCCCATTGGCCCAGGGGGTCAGAGCAGACTCTCGTAAGCACCCAGACGTTGTGGCTTACGTCTGAGTGGCAGCGGGAGGGAAAATTTGTTGTGACGTTGAAAAGTGCTGCTGGCGCTAAAGACAGGGTGGTGTCACAGAGAAAGGGTGAATCTGGTGGTCACCTGCCACTCAGCTGTGAGTTAGAGAAAACTTCCATGCTTTAGTGAGTCAAAAAAACCTCAAAAAGAATGAAATGTCAGAGTAAAAAGGGAAAAGATATGTTACTTCCCGGTAAAATAACATGTTAGGTTTTTGTCCTATCTGGGGGCACCTCGCAGAGTCCCCTTTTGTGTCTCCCAGCCCCAAAGGAGACACGGCACAGGAATGGCTGGAGAAGAGAGATGGGTTTTTTGTGTCCTCTTCCCTGCTTAGACATGAAACCCCTCAGAATCCCCCACATCCTCATGGAACAGGGTGAGAGGAATTATGTCCTTCTTACAGCTGGAGCACTGGGGTGTCAGGAGGTGAAACACTGGTGCCACAAGGGGCTGCAGGATGGGGACACTTGCACCCCAAATTTGCAACCCATGTTTATAACCTGAAGGTGCCCTTAATCTTCCCATGGAGGCAGGGTGCAAGCTGTCCCTTTATTTTTGCTTTTAGTCTCTATAATGGGAATTTGATACTTTCTGGGCTCTCTGCTATTCTGCCTCAGAAAACTATATTGTAGGAATAATTGCCTGTACATGAAATAAAATTATATTCTGTCTTTTTATTTTTTTGTACTTGTCTTGTGGCTTGTCTTCCCCCAGCTTCTGCCTTTGTGTGCTTTCCTTGGGGAGGTACCTACAATCTTTTAATTATTGACCGTGTAATGCAGGGCAGGGTGACATTATTTGTCAGAAATACAATACCGAGGGAGCTGCCCTCCCCTCTCCCCCATTTTTCCAATAAGCACATGGAACCCTGTGCAGTGCTGTGTCCAACCAGCCCTTCCCTTTCCAGCTCCCCATACCTGCTCGTGATGCTCACCTCCCTCCGCTCGCACCAATAATTAAGTGAGGTTTAGCAAATGAAGCTCTCGCCTCCGCTGGGTGACGTCGCTGTGAGGCAGCCTCCCTCGTTAGGAGAATTTACGTCGCTGAAGCTCGGCTGCATCATCTCCGCTGTAAGGCTGCCCGGACGGTTGCGTGGATGTTGTCCGTGTCCCTGTGCTTTGTGGAAACAAATCGGAGGAGTCTCTGAGCGTGCAGCTGAGTGACCTTTGTGTGTGAACTGAGCCTTGGAGATGACACATCTGCTCATCCCGTTAATTAAGAGGAGACACCTCATGGTTAGGGCCGGGCAGGAGATGGGGGCACCTGTGGGTGCTGCCCTGATGAAGCTGAGGTGGGAGAGGACATAGGTCCCATTGCTGGTAGTGGAGACCCTTAGAGGATGGTTTGGAGGTGACAATTTGGGTACATTCAGTGTGGTTTAGTGTCTCTGCTGGCCATGGCACCCTGGCAGAAGAAGGAGACATTCAGGGATGTTTCTTAAACCTTTTTGTGCCAGTGGTTTCGCCCGTCTTTGTGGCATACATGTAAGAAGGGTCAGCGTGAAAGCACAACATTTATTTTTAAGTTTTCAGCATTAAAAGAGAGTTATGTTACTCTGAATTACGTACAGACATCTTTGTTTTCTTGGGGTTCACAGAGCAGTGCTGCCTGGAGGCCAGATCAGACCCACAGCTCTGCAGCCCATCTGGGTGTGTGGTCACGGACAACCCCCCCTCCCATGAAACAAACCTTAACCCATGAGCTACAACAGGAAGAAAAGAAACCCAATCAGGAAGGGGTTGCAAGATAACGGAGAGTAAGACACTGGGGGAAAAGATGACTGTGCAGAAGGATGGAGCAGGTGGAGGAGTGTTGTCCTCTGCAGAAAGAGAAAGTGAAAACAGCAGTAAGACCCATGGGTTATCTCAGAAAATTTTCTAGAGAACAGAAAAATAGTAAAAAATATTTCAATTTCCTAAAAGTAGTATCTTCTGAGTAAAAGGTTTTGCCCTTTTTGCACTTTGTGTTGCTGTGCCCATAAACATGCTTTTAACTTGGATTTTTATTAAAATATCAATGTTCTGTAGAAAACTGTTGTATTTTCTGAGCAACTTTCTTCTAAGTCCACAACCAGCTAATGCTTCCTTTTTCATCCTTTGTGCTACATCATTCTATAAAATACAACTAAATACTGTTACTTGTTCTTGCAAATACTATAGTGTTCCTGGTATATTTATTAAGCTCTTGGCTTCTACTCCAATGACACTGATTGCCAATGGAGCAATTGCACCTTTTTTATTTTATTTAAAAAGCGCCTTTTCTTTTAAATACTTAATGCTGTCTTCAAGTATTATTTTCCATCATATCACACTTTTTCTTAATTACCCTTGTGAAGTGAGGGTAAATTGTGAATTGTGAAATTCTGCGAGAACAGAATGGTATATATTTTTTTAATACAATGTATAAAAAAAGTTTATACAAAGTATACAAGTTTTAATATATTTTTATACAAATATAAAAATATAACAAAATATACAAAGTATAAAAATATAACCTTTTTTTTACAAAGTATAAAAAAATACATTTTTTTTTTCCCCAAAGTATGAGGCTGGAACAAAGGAAAGCAAAGATCTTTGATTTCTTTCTGCAACATCCAGAAAGTTCACTGTGGTTTTGTGCGGGAGGTACCGGCTGTTCAGAGGAAATAATGGCAGCGGGATTGTTGCAAAGGCAAGTCAAACTGATGCCGTGCACTGAAAAAAGTCGTTGTGGCTTAAAGAAGCTGCATTCAAAGCGAGCTGGGAAATAGAGATGTGTATTTTTTTTTAAATACAATTACTAGCTCTGTCCTCCAATTTACCCCAAGCGTGCGTTCCCGAGCGAGGCCTCACCGAAAGCTCGCTGCCGGAGGGCGCTGCGGGAAGGAGCGCTGGTCCTGCGAGGCATGGCACGCAGGGTGGCAATTAGGAGTTTTCCAGGTATGCAAATGGGGAGCGGTGGTTACACCTGCAGACTGCGACTGCTACCGTCTGCCGGTGGGCATCAACCTCCTTCCTGCCAAAGTCAGTCTCGAGTATCTGCAGGACTTCATAAGCTAGAAAACAGGCCCTGGGGAAAACCCCTCTCCCTCCCTCTTTTTCTTTTTTTTTTTTTCTTTTTTTTTTCTTTTTTTTAAATTTATTATTTTTTCAGCACTGAGCGGGGATTTGCAAGACAAAAAGCGTTTGCTTTGCATTGTGTGTGTTGTTTTGTGTCTCTGGGTTACGTGGAAACACACCTGCCATTTCACTGCTTCCTGCAGCAGATGCAAATAGAGCATCCTCTCAGGAAAATGTTACATCCCTTAAAATAAACTCGGCTGCTCACTGGAGCGCATTGTCTCCGGTTTCGTGCTGGAATGTGGCTGCAAAAACAGAAAGCCACAGGATAAAAATACAGTTGCCCACTGGTAATAACGAGGGGTTTCAATGAAAGGCGCACGCAGATGCTGCTGTTTATTAAGTTTTAGTGCAGAGGTGTTGTGGGGGAAGGTGTTGGGTTTTTCTGTTTTTTTTTTCTCTCTCCTTCCTCATTCTCCTCCCTGTTTTGCTTCGTGGAGCCCCTTGCCTGGCTCTGTGCCCACGAGCCGCTCAGCTAGCCATGATGGGCAACAGCCTTGGCTTTCCCTTCCCTGGAGTCTATCGCTCCCTGCATCCCCTGGGATGCCTTCCTGCCAGTGTCTCCTTCTTTCTTTCTTCCTTTGCCATTAAGCCTAAAAGCCCCAGGGTCCCCCAGTCTAAGAAGGACAGGGAACTGCTGGAGAGAGTCCAGCGGAGGCTACAGAGGTGATCAGGGACTGGAGCATCTCTCTGCTGAGGAAAGGCTGAGAGCCCTGGGGCTGTTCAGCTGGAGAAGAGCAGACTGAGAGGGGATCTCATCGATGCTGAGCAACAGCTAAAGGGGGGGATGGGACAAGGGGCAATGGGCACAAACTGGAACATGGGAAATTCCACCTGAACTGCTTCCCTGTGAGGGTGGCAGAGCCCTGGCAGAGGCTGCCCAGGGAGGTGGTGGAGTCTCCTTCTCTGGAGACATTCAAACCCTGCTTGGACACGATCCTGTGTGACCTGCTCTGGGTGACCCTGCTTTGGCACGGGGTTGGAGGAGATGATCTCTAGAGGTCCCTGCCAACCCCTGCCAGTCTCATATTCTGTAATAGGAGAGGTAAGGACAGCTCAAATGGGTGAGAAATTGTCTTGCTTTTGGTTTCCTCATCCCAGAGCCAGACCATGGTTGATACACGGAGACCTTGAAACCTGCCTGATGCTGGAGTTTCACTCTCAGGTCAACAGATGACTGCAAAAATGAATAAGATTTCTTTCAAGAGCAGAAAAACCGAGAGGAGGAGGAGTGACTCCTTTATGTAGTCACTGCATGGATGTAGCCGTGGTGCGCACAGCAGGGCACGAGGGGATGCAGAGTTTGGAGGGGGCAGTTCCACTGAGCATGTCTACAAATGTCTCTGAGCATCAGCTGCTGACTCAGCAGGGCTTGCCTTTAGTTGTTTGGGTGGGTTTTTTTTGTGGTGACAGCTAGATGTGGAGTTACCGTCATTTGGGGTGGGCACTCCGGTTTGCAGGATGTGGACGTGGGGAGAGATGCGTAGATGCTCAGGTTTTATTACCTGAAAAATAACGTGGCTGAGTCATTCAAGAAGCTTTGTTATCTTTGAAATCGCAGATAGGGTTTTCTGCCAGCATTGTTTCAAGACAGAAAGCTGAGATAACCTGCCTGGAGGTAACAGTGTTTGTTTGGAGGTACTGGCTGGATTTGGATTGGTTTCTAGTCAAAATAACTTTTGGTCACTGAGTGATGGGATGGTTGGTGGGGAAAAGATAGATTTGTATGGGAATAAGAGGGGATCTGCCAGGAAGAGAGAAATTTCTTCAAGGTGATATCAGATGGTAGGGTTGGAAACGAGCAAAAGTATGGCCAGGAGGAGAGAGGATGAGGAGCCCCATGGCCTAGGACATCTGTGGGAAACAGCTCACAGGGGGCACTGGGCAGGACAGCTCAGGGAGAGCACTGAAAGGAGGTGATCAGAGCATCTCGGTAGAGAAGGACCTGAGTAGCACAATATTAACTGATGGAAATTTCTGCTTAGAGAGGCTTGAGAGGCTGTGAACTCCTGAAGGACAATCTTCTACAGGGCCAAGTTCTTTGGAGGCAGCAGGGAGAAGAACTGAGCATGGGATTCCACACTGGGATGGGCCAGGGAGAGCTGGGTTGTGCAAAGGAGAGCTCACAGGTGTAACTGTCACTGTGTCTGTTTTCATAGCCCATGTTTTTCTTGGCACCTGAGTGCAGGAGACGGGTATTGGGGCAAGCCTCCCCATGCTAACAAGAATTCCCCTCGAGGCTTGCTGTGCTCAGGTGTCTTTTCCCCAGAATTGCTGTTGTATCACTCCAACTTGCTGCCTTCTTTTCCCTTTTATCCCTGGCTCTTGGTTGGCAGCGTCCCATCCCTGTGGTGCCTGTGGATGGGTCCTGGTGGGTGGGGGATGTGTATCAGCTCTGGGGCTCCTTTCACACCCTAATCGCATAGCGGGGGCACAAATCCATCTGACTGATGTTGGGGTAACCCCTAAGAAACTAAACTGGCTGCTGTGAGCTGACTGTCAGCTCGCACTGGGGTGTGTAGGAGCCAGAGCCGTTTATGATCACTTTTTTTTTAATGTGCTGAGGGGTGGTGGTGGTGGGGGTTCTTCCTGAGTGATTGCATGTGTCTCTCATTTCAGTGATGAGCATTTATCCCTCCACATGTGGGACTGGCTTCTTTCTGTCAGCAGCAACTGCCGAGACTGCATCTGGCTGGATGTCCTTATCGCCCAGCTCCCTGCACAGCTGGGGCTGTGGGGCATGGGGCGAGCGCACCCTTGTCTTTCTTATGGTTGCAACTGTTCGATGGGACCTTACCAGCCCTGGCTTTGCCTTTTCATGCCTGCTGGCCACAAGGAAGCTGGGGTGGTTGGAGTAAAGGGCATCCCTGGTGCAAAGGTTTGGCCCCGAGGCTGCCCTTTGGGGGTACCGCTGTGAGATGGGCTCCCAAGGTCCCTCCTGTTTCCCTTTGAGGAAACTCATGTTGTTGAAGTTCAGTTCGTATCTTGTTTCCTGAAACAGCTCAGAAAGGGGAAGTAGCTCTATTTTAAATATCCTCTATCCATTTGCTTTATATTTTCTCAGTTGGGGGTTATGAACCTGCTCCTGTAGGTGTTAGAGCACCCCACAGGTGGCCTTCACCTCAACACCTTCTCATTCTTTATCCCAACAGTGATTCTGATCTTTTTGGCTCTTGGTAGAGACTTACAGGCACCAGGAAAGCCCCCCTTTGTCCTCCCTTCCACATCTGCATTTCAGGATGGTATCAGGAGGATGTGTAGTCCTGGTGCTGGGTGCCCTGTGTGGGGTGACAGCCCGAGCCACGGCTTCTCATAGAATCACAGAATGATGCTTCAAGTGTGATATCTTGCACTGAGAGTATCACTGCCCCCCTTCCTCATGAAGCCATCCACATCTGTAACAGCTGTATTTGTTTCCAAATCATATTAACATCTCTTAATCTCCTAAATCTCTCAGTGTCCTAGCAGACCAGCCGGCTGAAGCGGTGGCAGGCGGCTCTCTGTGCTGCTAGGACTCCGTGCCATACTGAGAATAATTTGCAAGAGCGAGCAATGCCAAACCTTCTGCTCAGAGAAGATCAGAGGCTTTTTCTTCTTTTAATCATGTGCTTTCCTTGCCTTACGAAAACATCTTGGTGCTGCTCTGGCTAATAGCAAGAATCCTAAGAAAACACAGAGAGGGATCTGCAGTAAAGATCAAGCTTCCTTCAGCTTGCCCAGACAGCTCTGCTACCCAGCAGAGTGAACCTCTCCAGTGGGGTTCCAGTAACCTCACCAGAGAGGTAACCATGGGCAGACTCATCACCCGGATATGATGTCATCACACTCTGCTAATATTATTTTATTCAAGGCAAGTGAAGGAGGTTGATGAAATGGCTGGGAGCCACTGAGGATTCAACCAAGGTGATTTATGCAGCCAGCTGGAAGAGATCCCCAGTTTGGGCAGCATAACACTCCCTGTCCTTTCGCAACATGCTCATTCCTGTTGTTGTGACCTACCTGCTTGAAGCACTGAGGAGGTGCTTGGCATGGCCTGGCCTGGAGTTTGTTGCCACGTTTTTCATCTCCTGAGTTGCTGGACTCATGAAGAGCTTCCCCCACATGTTTAGTGAGCCTGGGAGCTGCCTGCTGCTTGGAGCCTTGGTATAGTATTAGATGCAACTGAAGGGATGTAGGGCTGCGGTAGACCTTATCCACCATTTTCAAGCTGAGGCTTGAGCATCAGTACCCTCTGAGATATGACCAGGGTGCTCTCAATGTGTGCAATATCAACTGGAAGCAGAGGAGGTAGTCAGGTCCAGCTCTCATGGTGTTCCACGAGGTAGGATTGCTAGACATCTGTGTAATGTGAGATTTCCTGTGTCTCAGGCTGTGAGCTGTATTGAAAACGGGATGTTATCCTTCCTCTGCTTCCTGCACAGTTTTAATATGTGATTTGAGAAATCTCACTGTCACCTGCCCCTTCCCCAGTTGTATTTCTCAGAATCATCTGCATTGTCTCTCTTTTCCCCCAAAGTTTGTATTTGGCCATCAAGCTGTAAAGATAAAGTGACCATTGGAACATGTTTCAGATTTTCACTTTTATCATGTAATCTACCCACTGGCTTTCTAAAGACCTTCAACCAAACTGGCTACTGCTAAGGTAACAAAGGGCAACGGAGCTGGTGAGGGGTCTGGAGCACAAGTCTTGTGAGGGGCGGCTGAGGGAGGTGGGGGTGTTCAGCCTGGAGAAAAGGAGGGTGTAGCCAGGGGGGGTCGGTCTCTTCTCCCAAGTCCCAGGCCATGTGATGAGAGAAAACGGCCTCAAGTTGCTCCAGGGGAGTTCAGGTTGAATATTAGGAAAAAAAATTATATGAAAGCATTATTAAGCCTTGGAATGGGCTGCTCAGGGAAGTGGTTGAGGAACCATCCCTGGAGGTATTTAAAAGACAGGTTGACATAGAGCTTAGAGACATGATTTAGTGATGGTTTATTACCAGAGTTAGGTTGATGGTTGGACCAGATGGTCTTAAAGGTCCCTTCTAACCCAGACAATTCTATGATTCTATGATAAAGGTGAAAGACTAAATGATGTCTCTCATATGATCATTTTATTATGTAATTAAATGCAAGATAACAGCAGGCTATCCTGATTGCTTGGTGAGAGCTGATTTTGCAGACAAGGGGAGCACTTTGGATCTCAACCCTCCAAATTTCTGGAAGTTTTTGACACAGTGTCACGTGGAGAATTACGTGAAGAAAATGGAGATTCACTCATGGAGAATTAGGGGTAGCTGTGAAAAGAATCCCCTGAAGATCAGTCATGGGATGAGCTTCTCTGTTACATTGATATTGGAGCAAGTGGGAAGAATACCTTAAGGAGATGTGTGGACAGTATGTTAGGTGGCTTCATGGGTGGAAGAGAGGATTGTGATGGGAGAGGAAGCACTGGAGTATCTTGGCTGCTTTTATACAAAGTTCTGATTCCCTGTGGTCAGGAAGATGAATTCAAATTAGGATAAATGTGACAACCAGCTATTACAGTGATGAGAACAGAGCAATTTCCTCACCACGAGGAGATTAAGGGCATATCTACATCATCGTAATGAGAGGCCGTCTTGTCTTAGAGTTCACAGTCCAGTAAAGCACAGGAGTGAATTTATAATGATGGAGTTGAATTTGGGACTTGCCAAATTCACCGTATAAATGATCAAATGTGCATAAATAGAAACAATTATGGATGACTTCAGTCAGGATGCAGACCAGTGACTGCAGTGTGAGTGTCTTGGGGCACACAGTCCCCACCAGTGCTATTATATTATTTGGAAAAGGAAGCTGTTTTTCTATAGAGATGTACTAAATCAAGATCTGATGATTTTGTCTCAGCAAAGCTTGGTCTCAGACAGAGTTTTTGTCTGTCACACCTTACTCCCAAACAGACAGCTCTGTGTAACAGCAATATTTGAGCTGGGAGGAGAGCACGGAGCAAGCACATTTGTCTCTGGACTTCCGAAGAAAGTTGTGTGGATTTTGCTTCCTTATCCCTGGCTGCAAGAACCAAGTTGTGTCTGATGGTTCTGGTCATAATTGATGAAATACTGACCATGAACTGCTAAACAAAGACCATTTTTTATTGTGAGCTATGGATGTCCCTAATTTGAGACATTCTTCCCAGCCAAGTGGATGGGAGCTGGGACGGCTGTTTTGGGGAGCTGTGTCCAGTTCTTTGGTTCCCCCAAAAACTTGCATGAGCGCTGGAAGCCTTCCCTGGCCCAGCTGTATGAGGTCCTGAGTCAGGGGAAGAGGCAAGGTTACAGACTCAGTGGCTCAGCCTTGTGATTTAATGTGATTTAATGCCTGCTTACTGGGATTTTCTTAGGAATAGCCCTGATTTCCCTTCCATCTCCTGTTCTGTGAAGGCTGCTCCTGGCATCCAGGAGCATCTGTCTGATGGACAGGCCAAAACCATGTTCCAGTGAGCCATGGTGATGCCCATGTCCCACCCGATCCTGGGTCTTTGCAGGGGTCTACCCCTGCTGTCCTTGTTGCTTGTGCTGCAAGAGGTGTTGAACTCAAAATCTGAGCTCAGCTTCTTTGCATTTTAACAAGTTGCATTTTTAAAAATAATTCTATTGAGGGAGAATTGATTTTTTTTTTTAGAAAAATCAGAAAAGGTGCGTCACTTGCAGAGTTTGGGAGGGCTGTGTGCCGGAGCCAAGAGTTTTTCCCTTCTGGACTCCCCCAACCTCCAACAGGGATGTTGTGTTCCCCGTTCAATAGCTAAGCATGTAGGAATGCCAAACAAACCAAGCTGCCGGCTTTCTGTGCCGTGCTGCAGAACCACGCGCTGCCACTGCGCTTTAGGCCAGTGTCAATTACCTGCTTGTTATCAGGGTGGAGATCAAAGTACATCATTTAAAGAACAAATGCAGTAAATACCTTGAATTTATGTATTGACTTCTTTGGAAAAGTGGATTGTCACAACAAGCTCAAGCTAATCTTTTGGATTTTGCATAAAGAGCTGGGAAGAGAGAGAGAGAGACGTGTTACCTGAGGTGTCTGGATTTGCATGATGCAGCATGATTTTATGCGGATACCACTGCCTGCTGTGTAATTCCTGTTTCCACGCCTTGGCATTTCTCTGGGATCTCTGTGTAATCTAAATATCCTCCGATCTCTGGGTACTATGGGAGTTGAGTCAGGGCTCTTTTCATCTTCTAAATGCTGACTTAGACGTTAGTGCTTTATTTTTTCTGCTCCGGGTTTATTTTTAGTATCTCCTGAAAAGTTGCATACCTTGAAGAGCAAAGCCAAAGGCACCACTGGAGAGTCTGCTGCTGAGCTGATTACTCAGGTTCATCTGGCTCTTCCTTTTAGAGGGATTTCTTTCACTACATAGCAGCTTTCCCTCATGAAATATGGGATATTTGGAGGAAAAGTTGTTAATAAATTATCATGCAGACTAAAGCCTTTGCCATTTTAGTGGGGTCTGGAACTGGGGAAGAGTCAAGGCGCAGAGGAAGAGAAGATCACTGAGAAGTTGCTCCCATCTCATCCAGCAGCAAGTCTTTTATCTTCCCTGATGTTAGAATTGCTGTTGGTAGTTCAAATTAACTAGGGGGGAGTAGTTTGTAAAATACACACAGTCTCAGTAGATTTAGTGTGCAACATCTGTGAATATAGTGGCAGTTATTTGCCATTGTAGCAGGAGGTCCAGTATATAAATGACAGGTTATATAATTTAAATGTGTTAATGAAATAGTGCAAGCTAAAGTCTACCCTGACAAGCGAAATGACTACATAGAATTGGATTTCATGGATCTTATGAGCAATTTGAAAGACACTTTTCTCTTTAAAACACTTAGTTATGCTGCAACCTTGATGTTTTAATTATATTGAAACTCCTGGACTTGAATATGGTGGGGATTGTTATTAAGGTGTCTCTACAATGAGTTTTCTTATCTCTTTCAGTTGAATGTTCTGAATATAGAAGTGATGGTCCTTGCATGTGTGCTTCATCCTGTAGTTTGCTTGCTGTAACAAACCTCTTTATAAAAGCCTAAATGATCTGTTTGGGGTTTTCTGTGCAAACTGCTGGGAGAACTTGTATGTGTCTTGATGGACAATATAAACAATCCCTTGGCAAATGAAAATGTAGTACTTTTCCATATTTCCCCACTTTACTTGAGAAAAAGATGCAGATGTCCTTGGTGTTGTCCCATCTTCAGTCTTGCTTTGCCATCCTCAGTTTCCAAGGCACAGGAGGAGACCTCAGCGACCAGCAGTGCCCTTTGCCAGTGCTGCAGAGCATCATCCCACCTTACCTTGGGACCAGCCTGCAGAGCAGCTGTGGGAGGGTACGGCTGGGATGAGCTGGGACAGTGCTGTCACAGACCTTGACAACATTTACACCCTCAGCCCTCAGGGGCTGCCAGGCTGTGGCTGCTCTGCTCTTCTTTTCCAGCTGGATTGGGAGGCTGGAAGTGAATAATTGCTATTTCGAGCTCTATCCCTTTCCCCCTTCTTTTTGTAACAGATGGAGAGAAGGTGAGAAGCCGTGAACTCTCTGTCAGTGCTCTTCTGAGAGCAGTCACTTGTGCGCTACTTATCCCAAATTCTCCAATGTGAAAAAGTCACAACGTCTGCAGGAATCCCAGCTCGAGGAGCAGCTGGCCCTGAGTCCAGCAGGTGGGGCTTGAAATGGAGCTGGGTAAAGAGGAAGGAATTTTGAAGGACTCTCCCTTTGCAGAATTCATGCACCTTCTGTTTGCAGAAATACCAGGAATCCCCAGCAGTGCCCCTGACATATCGCTGAGCTGCACTTCTTGGGAGGGTAGGCTTTTTTAAGCACTGGGTTCATTCAACTTGGGCGGCTTCTTCGATATAGATGCAATAAGACAGAAGTCCTTGCATTTTTCACCAAAAAGCTGGATTATTTAAATTTTCTCTGTCTGAAAGCCATAGCAGGAGAAAGCAAAAAACTCCAGCTGATACAAAGGAAAGATTGCGGGTGTCCTGCAAAGGGAATCTCGCCCCATTACCCTGTTTCTGTCCTTGGCTCCAACTGCAAAATCACCGTCTTGGTATGGGTCCTTGAAAGCCAACTACCTTGGAAACTGAATCTCTACTTGTGGTCTTTCTAAACAGCAGCAGCACCAAAGGGCAGCATAAATCCGAGAGGCTGGGGATGAGGAAGATGGAAGGTTCCACCAAAAAACATTGGGGGTAGAATTAGCTCTGCCCCAATTGCCAGGGCTCAATCTTTTACCTGGTAAAATAATTCATCACTCTAATGGAGACATGTAAGAACAGAGGAAGAAGTAACAGCCCCATAAAGTGCTCTATCCACCACCCCAATGTGTTTACCTGAAAAAATGCCAGTGTGCAATGGCCGTGGGTCCCACAGGCCCCCCCAGGGGAATGGGGGGATTTTGGGGTCAGGAAATACCCACCTGCTCCTCTCCTCTCCTCTCATTTTCTTTTTTCTTTTTTCTTTTTTTTTTTCTTTTTTTTTTCTTGGGGGGTGGGGGGGAGGAGAGTGAGAGGGGGGGAATCTGTCAGTCTGATTTTGGTAAATTTGGCCAAAACTACAAAGATTTGACATGGTCTGGAGAAGAAATGAACCTGTGGATATAGCCTTTGCATAATTTGGACATCCAGTGCATTAGCACCTAAAGGAAACTGCATGTTCATATTATTTCTTTTTTAATCTGGAAGTTGAAGAAGCACACTAAAAAAACCAAGCCAAACACCACACCAACTTTCTTGGGTGACAAGGGAAGCTTAAATGCAGTTTCACCAACGTTTGAGAGATTCCTGTCATTTTATACAGAGCACAAATTAGTCTTAAGAGGTAATAAAGCCGGCAAGCTTCTTGAAGCTGGAAAATACCCTTTCACTAAACCACTGAAAATAAGGTCCAAGGATACAGCAAGCATTTATAGATTTTTTACAAGAGATCCTGTTCTTTCTGAGCCTTCTCTTAATCTACTTCTGACTTTTTTCTTTTTTTTTTTTTTTTGAAGGAAACTTTGCTGGCTGAAGCTCCACTTCTTTAAAAGCTTTCTATAAAGCCTTGGTACCCAATGCTGCAACCAGCTCAGGGGCTCTGTCCTGATAGCCTGCTCTGGAGTTGTGCTGTCCCAGTTTGCCTTGTTTATTCCATATTCCCCCAGGTCAGTGAATTAAAATGTCCAGCTCTTGCAAAAAAATGTAAAATAGAATTACCACAGGGTGCCTGTGGCTGGCTGAACGCAATCAGCATGTGGGGGGGTGGATGCATTTGGGTGTTAAACTGAGCTGTTACGTTTTGGTTAGGTTAGACTCATTCCTTTGAGACAGAGCATTTAATAGGGAAAAAGTAGCCCGTGTAATCATTGTTGCATCCCTGTTTTTTTTCCCCTCTGTCTGTCTGGACATGGAGGAGCTCTGTCTTCCACAGGAAGGTGTCCGGATCAGAAGCTGGACCATCTGTAGGCAGCTCTCCAAGGCCAGGTCCTCTCCTGCTGGGTGGCTGCTCCGTGTCGCAGTGGGAGATGTCCCTGGGCTGGGCTGGAGCTCCAAACCTGCCCCGAGGAGGCTACAAGTAGCCTGTCACCCAGCCCAGCCCTGCACCAGGACACAGCCCAGGAGCATGGCCTGGGGACCGGCATCTCCACGTCACCTCCTCTCCATGTCCAATATAGGGAGGGTAAATGATAGGAAATGAGCTTGTTTGCATGCCTGGTGTGCCTAATAGTTAGCTCCAATTTTGTCAGCTTGAGCTGTGGCTGTAAGTGTATAAATGTGTTCTGGTTTATTTGGGCAGCAGATTTGTTTTTCTTTATTGGCTTAAAAATAAATTGTGCAGCCTATGCCATTTAAGCCACCAGCCGGGCTGCTCCCTCAACCGCTGGAGAGCCCTTTTCCAGTTCTGTACTGTCAATTTAAACTGTGCTTTGGCCAGTGTGCTTTGCCTTACACATCGTACTTCCCCCCTCTCCCCCCTCCCCCCAGCATTTCTTGCTGTGATTTTTGGTTGTTATTTTTTCTGCCGTTCCCTGTCCTTGCTTTAATTGCCATAGGCATTCCTGTCAAGGCTAATGCATTAGTATCTGTTTTATGCTGATGTGTATACGGGTGTTTTGGAGATTATGAATTAACAAAAGGTAATAATTGCCCAGCATGATACACCTGTAAATCCACTCACAGAGCTGGGCACCGTGAGTTTTCAGGTTCTTCCACAGGCCAACTTGCGCCTTGAAGTTCCTCATGGAGAAAGAACAAAATACCCTCTGTCTCCATTGCCAGAAATCACACATTCTGGTTTGTTTTGGGGATATTATTGCCCCTTAAATCCTGTGTATTCTTCTAGCTTGTTTGCTTTGGTGTTACTCCGTGCCACCATAGAGAGTGGGGAGCTCAGCTTGGTCCTGAGCATCAAGGAGATGACCTCTTGACTTAGGCCATCATTATTCTCACCTGGATGTGTTTCTGGAGAAACAACCTGGTGACATCTAAGATTGTAATTTTTTAGCTGCATGATGAGCTGTTGCCTGGGGTTGCTGCTTGGGTCTTAGCACTGGGAAGCACTGGGTTTAATTTTTGCTTGGGGAGTTAGGTGGGTGTGAAACCTGTCAGAATACTTCTCATGCAGAATAACTCTCTTCGCTCATGAGCGTGTCATGTTGAGGGAGTGTTGTCTGGGCTCACGAGGAGGAGACACAGCCCCTGAAGCTCTGCTGGGAGGGTTTATTTTGTTTGGATGCTCTCGATGTGGATGACGGCTCTGAAAAACATTGAAAACACACAGGAACTCTCAAACTGCTTCCGCTGCTGACTTTGGATGTAACCAAAGTGGCAAATTA
This sequence comes from Gallinago jamesoni, assembly GCA_025769975.1. Classification (NCBI taxonomy): domain Eukaryota; kingdom Metazoa; phylum Chordata; class Aves; order Charadriiformes; family Scolopacidae; genus Gallinago; species Gallinago jamesoni. The sequence continues at coordinate 6,444,368 of JAOQGH010000009.1, forward strand.
AATTTGGGAGAAAGTTTCACACTTCCTAACCAGCCAGCCTCAATGGAGCAGTTAGCTCCACTTTGGCTTTTCTGCACCTAAGTGCACCATGGGACTGGGTTAAAGGAACAACTTCCCACCACTTACCTCTCTATAGGACTTCAGGAAAAAAAAACCACAACAGAAAACTGAAGCTCTCCATACAGTTTCCCCACTTGCAAAATTGTATTAATGATGTTTGCACGCGTTCATAAAGTGTTTTGTGCTCCAAGAATAGCAGTGTTATGTCAGTGCTGTGCATTGTCATTATTTATTATCTCGGAGTTAATGGGATGCAATACAAAGAGCGCGGCATGATTTCGGAAGCTGAAGGCATGCCGCGTTTCCTGATGACAATGTGAATGATTGCGGCTTTTTGAGGCAATGTGAGACGTGGAATTTGTCCTTTGCTGATGAGAAATCCTTCATTGTTCCTCCAAGCGAGACTCACCAGGCGGTAGGTGTTTTGTATTAGTCTGGAAGGACACTGGAGAAATTTAAGAAAATAGCTGGTGTGAATTTGTGGTTTCAGCAATATTAAGAAACTGTTGACATGTTGGGAATAACATTTCAGGGTGTAAATGCATGGGAAAGGCAATAGGGAGATACTTGAGTTACCAAAACATTTCAGCCTTGAAAGTCCTACGTGATCTGTCGTTGATGGGAATAGCGTTTTGAATCCAGAGGACGCCGTGAATAACTAAGTTTTAATTCTCCCCCTTATTTAGCTAGCTCTTCCTCAAAACAGGTCAGCATACTTGTAGTGGAACATCGATATGGGCTGTACCTTGGCTCTATCATCTTGTTGTCTCAAAAGCTGAGTGGTGCTAGGTTTGGTCTGGTACTTGAGCAGGAGACATCCAGGCACAGAATCATAGAATTGTCTGGGTTGGAAGGGCCCTTTCAGATCATTGAGTCCAACCATCAGCCATTAACCATCAACTGACAAATCCACCACTCAACCATGTCCCTCAGCACTACTTCTGTCCGGCTTTTAGATACCTCCGAGGATGGTCATTCCACCACTTTCTGGAGCAGCCTGTTCCAAGGTTTGACAACCCTTCTGGTGAATAAACTTTTCTTATTTTCCATCCTATGCATCTCTCAAGCAGCAAGTTTTGGGGGAAACAGCTTTGTGTTGCCAGCAGAGCTGCCAAGTTTTGGATGACCTGGCCAGCAAAGGAGCCAAGGAGAAGACCTGGTTGGTTGCAGTCAATGAAGTTAAACCTTATGCAAAATCCAGCTTGTGAGCCCAAGGGTCTGGCTGCTGCCTCATCTGAGTGCATTTCACTTAACCAGATTCCAGGTTGCTACAATATTTTGCAGGTTTAATTGAAAAAAATTTCAGATGTGCTCAAATGGCTGCATCCCATGCTCTGAGATGAATGTTTTCCACTTATATTTAGAGACAATTTTGACACTAATACTTTTGTAAAGTTTTGTCCTAAATACTTGTGTCCCTCCTCTCTAGGGTCTTCACTGACATAAGGCTGGTCCCAACTCTTCTTACACTGTAAACTGGCTTTAGATCTTTCAAAAAAGAAAACATCAAACTATATGTTAAAAAATGCAACCCCCCACCCTGTAATTTCAGATAATTAAATACATCTTTGCATATTTGTAGCCTGTACAATCAGTTGTTCAAACATGACAGTCTTATTAAGTATGAATTGTAAGTAGCCTCCAGAGTTTAAACTAGTGCGTATTTATTTAAAAAGAACCTGTGGCCAACAGAAATGTCGTGTCATACATCCTGGCTGACCTGCTGTTGTCTATCAAGGTATGTTTGAGCTTTCAGATATTCGAACTTTTCAAAGGAAAACACATGGATCCCACCTCTTTCGTATTAATATTTCCTGAGTGCTTTTCCTTTCAAGTGTTTCTGTTTTCAGTGGTGCCTTTTTCAAATTAAAAAGGCTTCCCTAGCCTTTAAACACAGCATGTGTCCGAAGTGTGGAAAATTCTCTTTGAAGAGTCACAGTGTTTAAAAAAAAAAAAAAAGAAAAAGAAAGGGAGGTAAAAAAGGAGAGCAAATGCTGGCTGGTGTGGTGTGAAGGGCAGCTCGGTGCTTTCAGACAGAGCATTTCTGATTAGACATGGGCTTTGCCTGGCTGGTGTTGCACATTATCCAGATAAAGATGAATATGCATGCGGGCGTACTTTGAAATATTTGTGTGATCTATATTAATCTAGTTGGTGTTAACAGGAATATTTGGACACTCATGCTTGCATCTTGCATGTGGACACACATGTTTGCATCCAAAGTAGGATGTGAAATAGCTGAGGTTGGTGCCTCTGGAAGGTTTCACGTGAGCGTGAGGACACCTGACAGCACTGGCATCATGGGGAGGGGAGGGAAGAAGGGGAAAGAATCTCTGAAAAATACAGATTTCTTTTTGATATAATTGCAATTACATGTTCCTTGGACACTGGCTGATGTGCTGTTGCTTTCAATGAAATGTAGAGTGATACTGTGATAAAATGTCATGGTAGGACTTGCATGTTGACCTGCCCATCCTCTTCTGCATCTACCAATCCTGCTGGGCAGTCTGGTACAGTGACTCTGCAGGATGGGGGCTGGTCATGTCATTGCTGAGAACTTGATTTTGAGATTTCTACAGGGTTACTGCAAATGACTGGGGGACTAGGGTATACTTTGCATTACAACTTGCCAAAACTCTCTCTCAGCCTGAACCTTCTCTCTGCTGAAGTGCTCTGTGGGTGTTCCCTCCTGTGTGTTCTTGGGCTTCCTTCCCGGATCCCTCAGCATCCCAGGTGGGTGTCAGAGGAGCGGGACTCGGTGGGGCTTGAGGGTCTCCGATGTGCTGTGATCCCCTGTAGACTCTGAGCTGGATGAACCCTGTCTCCTTCCCCAGGTCCAGGTGAAGCTTCAGGCTGTTGTGGCAAGGGAAGGCACAGCTCACAAATCCCCCGTGGCCTCTTTAATTGTCAAGGAGCTGTTCTGTCCTTTTCAATCGGTGCAAAACTTTTCCTGCAAACCAGCTTAGGTGGTTATTTGTAGTCTGTCATTATCTGATTATTGCAAAGCTGATTGATGGGCAGGGAACGTGGGGAATGGCTGACCCTGAAGCTGCTGCAGAGTGGGGTGTATTAAAAACCTGTGAGAGAGGCAGTTGTGTGTCTTTTAGGCTGCATTAGCCAGCAATTAAGTACCTCTCCGTTACTGAAACAGCTTCCAGGATAGAACTGGATACTTGTAGACTGCTTGTTTTATTTCTATGTTTGCTGTCCCTTTTTTTTCTGCCTACCTTGTGTTGCTCATGCTAAGTGTAGAGCAAAACTTCTCTCTGGTGGGGTTTGAAGTTGGCAGGTATAATGTCAAATTACTGCTCATCTAAGGCAGCAAAGTTCAGGGCAGGAGCTGTGAAAATACTAGGGGAATAGAAGAAAGTAAAAAGTTTAAGGGATGATATTTCTTGTGGCAGGCACCTAATTAGTAGGAAAGGAGAAAAAGAAAAATGTTTTGGCTTGCTGTGACTTTATCTTCTATGAAAATCTCTGCATTTTAAGACATACTGTCTCTCGTGTATGTGTGGCCCGAGACACTGGTGTCATAGGTACCTCTGTAGGAAAAGAGGAGACTGAGAGAAGCTGCCTCATCCTCTGGGTCACAACTGAAAAGAGAATTCAGGGTTTGTTTCCTAATCCCCTCCCTTCTCCGCGGGTTGACATTTCCTTATTCTCCATCTGCTGAGCACTGGGGTGCAGTCATAGCACATAAATTGTCCTTAAACCTTGCCAGATGCTAGATCAAAGGTGCAGAGATAGTGCACAGGTTAAAGGCCAAAATTAGACCTGCAGAAAGCAGATGCAGAGCTGAGGTGTCCGAGGGAAGATGGTGTTGGATAAGGGATTTTGTAGCTGCGATCCACAGCTGGTGGCAGGAAGAACAGGGAGAAGAATGGATTCCTTCACTGCCTGCCCTTTGGGATTTAGGATACCGAGACAGAATAGTCTGCTCTTCATTGATTTCTTTCTTTATTTTTTTTTAAATAGAAAAAAAAAGAAAGTTACATCATAAGAATGGGGATGTATTTGTTTGAACATACCCAGCAGGTTTAGTTGGCTTCTGGGAATCCCTCTGAATGTGAACTTGAACTCCAAGGCCTGGAGCCACTGGCCTTGGAGGAGGTGAATAAAAGGCTCCACTTGCTATATCATAGCTGGTCTTTGCATTTTTTTGGTCCTCTGAGGCTGTGCTCCTTTGTCTTCCCAGGCTGTTTCCTGGTGCTTAGAGAAAAAAAGGCCACAACTGTGCTCTGAGAAGAGATTTGTGCTGTAATGAGAATCCTTTGCTTTTATTAGCTCTATTTGCATAGACTCAGAGCATGTGGACGATAAGAGGCTTAAGCTGTTAAGTGTAGGGAAATGTAAGATAATAATGAGGCTACAGAGGGAACCCTTGGCGGCAGAGTCCTGCATCCTCTGCTCAGCCCTGCTGCAATGCCAAAAGTGGGGCACAAAACTGTGCAGACCCTCAGAATTTCCCCCGTCCTCCAAGATGGACAGCACTGGATTTTGCTTGAAATACTGCCTGTTATTCCCCCTCTTTGCTTCTGCCTTTCTCCTGCTGTATTTGTAGCCTTTGCTCCTAATTTCTTCCTGTCCAGTGCAGGATTTATCACCCGTCTGGCATCGTAAGCGGTGGGAGGATGCCCAAGGACCTTCAGAAAGTGGGAGCAGGCAGAGGGGGTTGTGCCGCCTCCCGTTCTCTCTCTGCTGATGCTCCAGGAGCCCGCGCGGGTGGGATGTTGCTGGTATGAGATGCACAGATTTTCTTTATAATGCCATTTACTTAAAGACTTGTTTAGATGTCTGACTGAGGACAGTATCCTCCTTGGAATATGCCATTATGCAAAGCCAATACAAGCCATATCTTTTTACAGAGATATATATGTATGATATTTATATATATTTATAGGTATGATTGCCCCACTGATGGAGCACTCAGTAGATTAGTAGGAAATGTAGTTATTAGCTCTTGATAAGCAGCCACTTTCCATCCCAGCTGTTTTTTAATTAAACATCGATGTGAAGTGCAGCTGCTCATTCAAAGGACACTTTTTACTTTGTAAAGCACATGTTTTGCAGTGTTGAGTCCTGTAGCTCAATGCAAGAAGAAAATTCTTCATAAGATCCTGTTTTCATTCTTACTTGATTTTTTAACAAATAATGACAGTGAATTTAGTGAACAGCTGACGGTGAACTTAGTTTGGGGACTATTAGCAAAGGTGAGATGTGATCTTCAGTAACAGGGAGAGGATTTGTTTTATTACCTTAAAAAAATATTTTTAGATCTTGGTGCTTTTTTGCTTTGAAAAAAACACCATGTAATTTTATGTGTACAGCTGTGACTCGAGGCTTTCCAAAAGCTTGAAGCCCCAGCAGTTGTTTGAGAATCTGTGAATAATATTAGAAATTGGTGTGAGGCAGTGGTGCAATGCTGAAAATATTGGGATTGGCTCTTCAGGAAGGGCAAAATTCTGTGGCTGAAATGCAACTATTAACCTGGTACGACTCTAAATGGCATAAGCCGCCTGAGTGGATGTTCTTATGGGAGTCTTCACTGATGGAAGAGCACCAGTAGTGGTTTTGGAGAGGATTTTTATAAGCCACCAGTGATATTACAAGCAATTGTTGATTTTGATTGTTAACCAGTCTGCCAAAACAGTAACTGTTCACTGTTTTGATTTAAAACAGCAGTGCTGTTTCTGATAAATCAATTGTGTTTGTATTACTGGTCATCTGGGTTTTTTCCTTCTTTCTGTTTCTTTTCACTCCTTGCTATAGGGATATTAGCAACACCCATGCTGGGGTAGAAGTTAAAACAAGCTTTTCAACCGCTAAAAAAGTGCGAACAATCCCTGGACATGTCATTTTTCTGCTTGTTGGTGCTACATTTCATGGTTTCTGGGAGCTGAGCAAACTAACGTAGGGTTCCCAGGTGAAGTGCTCAAACTATTAAGCTGCTTCTGAGAATTTCCTCATTTAACATCTTTGCATTTTTGCCATAAACCCACCTGAGTGGAGCATGTTGCTTTTAAGGTCCCTGTGATCTGTGTTGGAGGCCCCTGGGCTGCAAAGAAATTATATGTATAAAAATCAGGAACTTTCACTATTTTTATGGTAGCATCAAAACCAAAAACACTTGCACTAAGTGCTCCCCAGCAGCCTACCCAGCCATCTCCAGGGACAAGAGGGGTGTCATCGTCATGCCACACCACACATGGCGTGGACACTGATGGCTCCAGTGCTCAGGACTGTTGGTTCTTGTATTTCTGTGTAAAAGGAGGGCCAAGAATTCCTCTGTGATTTAGTAGCTCATTATCCCCAGTTAACACCAATGTAAGCGATGACACGGGGTCAAGGGAGATGAAATCATACCTTCAAATTCTTCCAGTTGGGACCCTGGATAACAGGGACACCAGAGCTGCTTCAGGCATTGAACCACTGGTGGCTTAAAGGTGAAAATCCTAAGGTCTTATTCCTAATGCATCAACAAGGCATCTGTTCCTTGCAGTTAGAATCCTTGAAGGCTGGTCCTGTACATGTTGGACATCAACATGCTCAACGCTGACTCCTTTTTCTGTCTTTTGTGTCCATCGAATATGATAGGGAAAGCTGCAGTCTCAACCTGCAAAGCTATTTTTGGAAGGAAGCTCAGTTCATTAAACCTGCAACTTGGTACTTTTTTAAGGGGCGAGGGAGACGGGGGTGATTTGCTACAGTTTATTTGACCCAGTTAAGGAAAATATCAAGCCACCTCAGGCAAGTAATTAATTTGTACATACTTCCTCCTGCTCGCGGCGTGTTGTAGGCAGCCAATATTTTCTGCAGGTGAAGACGATCGACTTCACGGCTCGCAGGAACTCTGCCCAGATTTGCAGCTGCCGTACGGTATGTTAGGTAGATCCTGCATCTGAGAGGGAAGGCAGCAGGTCTGCAAGAGAGCTCCAGATGGTATTTATTCGAGACCTCAGCAGTTGACTTGGGATGATATAAAGCTTTCCCTGTTGCTTTCTCTTTGGCAGAAGCATTGCCTTTCGGTGTCATTTCCAGACTGACTGTCAGGGCTGGATTCAAGGGTATTTTTGTTGTTAGCTTGAAAGCCCTGTCTGCGAGGAGATGCTGAGCAAGCATGTCTCCCTGAAAGCTTCTTCTGTGCCGTTTCAGCCCCAGCTCACAGGGCCCAGCAGCCTGGGGTGAAGATGGTGGTGTTGACCCCCCACTGCTGGGACAGGTTTTTGTGTCCTCCAAGGTGACCTCAGCCCCACCAGCTGGTCATTAGAGATGAATCCATCCTCTTCCAAACCCCAGTGCTGGGTCATTTCATCTCTTAATGCCTGTCCCACTCCAAACTCTGAATGTTTTTGCAGCTTAGCGCGGTACCTTGGCTTGGTTTTTAGAAAAGCATCAAATGTTGTGGGCACAAGGCCAAACCACAGTGGTGAGGAGGTGACAGCCTCCATGCAGTAAGGCTAAACTCTTAGAATTGAAATAACTTGTTTTCAGGCTCGGAGTCAAAACCCTTGTGGAGCCCAGTTGGGGGGAAAGGCCAGTTTCTTATTACTTGAACCTCTGCAGTGGGAAGCTCCTGGTTACCTAGACTGAGGGTTGTTCTCATGAGCGTGAAAATCCTCAGGCATCCAAGTACCTTCAGCTACACTTGTGCCATTTGCGTAGCAAGGAATCATTTGCATAGCTGTGGCAATCTGCTATAGAGAATATCTAATTTAATGAGTTGGCACTGTGGTCATTTGGAGAAGCTTTCTATAAAAAAAAAAAGTAGGTATCTTCTGTAACATGTACAATTTCTAGCAGCAGTTGGCTCTTTAGCAGGAAAGTAGGTGCATGCTGTCATCTGGAGAAAAGTGGAAATAGGTCCAGATTTGGCAAAACAAAGAGTTTGCTGAAAGGCTGTGTTGTACAGAAGCAGGTTGTCTGAAACCACCCAGACTGGCAGGGCTTGGAGTAGACTCTTGAGGGCCACACACAGATTTAGAAAGCAGTGACCAGTTGATAAAAACTGAAAAAAAATACACCGAAAAGCCAAATTTGATATGACTTCTGTGACTGTAAATGTTGCTCTCAGGTGTGTGTGCTCTGCCTGTGGATCTTGTCCTGAGGGGAAGGCTGCAGCTCCCCATTGACTGCCCCAGGTTCAGGCAGGCTCCAGGAGGGGCCGCTCCTTTTTCAGAGAGAGAAATCATATAAAACCAAATCTTTTGTGACCTGACATAATACTAAAAGTTATTCTGTGGGTTTTTTCTTTTTAGTTTGGTTTTTTTTTTTCCACACTAGGTTTTCCTTGTTGGGATACTGGTGGTGGTTGAAGGACTTCCAAGCCCACCCAAACTGTGGGAATGGGAATAACATTGGAAAATTGATTAGGAAATGAATGCAGCAGATTCAAGAAAAAGGACAATTAGGTCACCATACTCCTTTCTGGGACCGGCATTCCTTGTGCACAAGTGTTCTTGTGGGGTTTTTTTTTGGTTTTGGTTTGTTTGGTTTTTTTGTTTCGGTTTGGTTTGGGTTTTTTGTTTTGGCATTTTTGGTTTTGATTTTTTTTTTTTTGTGTTTGGACTTGATGATCTCAAAGGTCCCTTCCAACCATGAAGATTCTGTGATTCTGTGATGTGCTTGATGTATTTTAAGTTATCCAACTTGCAGAGTTTCTACCATAAACTCTTTGGTGACTAATCATCCAGGACCACTTCCTGTGTGTCTTAGAGAGAGAGAGAGAGAGGGAAAAAAAAAAGGATATATATTTATGTATATCTCCTATATTTCTATGGGTTATCTGCTATTTTTTTCTGGTTTATTTTCCTTTAATTAAGCTGGAAGTAGAGGGACTATGAGTGTCGTCACTGTGATTACTCGGGTGCTAAGCAGCCCAGGTGACAGATGTGCTTAGTCTATTATTTAGTTGGGAATAATCATGTTTGTTTATCCTGTTTTCTTACCTGGAATATTTCTCATTCCTTTATACCAATGTGGATGGTTTTACTTGTCTTCAGTGACACTGGAGTTTCAGCTCCCTTAACTCCCCTAAGATAATGGGAGTGCGGGAAATTCTTTATCCCCCTCCCAATAACTTGTTTTTCCCCCCTCTCCTTCCCCCCTCAGTGAAGCAATCTGGTTCATCTTAAAATGCAGCATCATTTTTCAGTAGAAAATAAGGTGGAATAACCACAGTTCTTTGATTTATGTGTTAAAAAGAATGTGATGGATGCAGAAGCATAACAAATATTTGTTTTCAAATGCATCTTTTGATCAGTTCAAGTGTCAGTGCTGGGAAGCACGTGGCCATTTTGCTGAGCTTCTGTAATTTATTGTAATTTGGGTAAAAGCAACACTCTTAATCTAAATTGTTGAAAAAGGCAATGGGTTTGAACATAGTGAGAGCCATCAGGAATGGGCAGATGTCCTGGGGATGGGAAGGGATGTGAGAGGAGTTACTGAGAAACAGCGAGGAGGGGAGTGATGCGGCACCGGGAGCCAGGATGCTGGGCAAGAAATCCCAGAGAGCCCCGAGGAGCTGCAGAGGAGTCCAGGTTTGGATGCATATTGGATAAATAAAGAGGTTTTTCAAGCAAAATGACCCCCAGACAGGGACTTTTCTTGGGGAGGTTCCCGCACTCTGAACCCAGCCCCACCGGCAGGAGGGAAATTCCCAGCTGCCTCGCTCCCCAGAAATGGAAATCGGAGCCTGCCGAGGCAAGCGCTGCTGTTGGAGGTCTTTCGGGCTCTTTTGGGAGATGATTATTTGCATTCTATTAATTTCCTCTCCTAAAATGTGCCCCGTGGGCCCCGGCATTGTTGTGGCTGTTCAGCCCTGGGTTTCGTTGAAGCCTTTTCAGTATTGAGAGGATGCTAGAGAATACATTTCACTAGTTAGGAGTGATTCAATTCGTGCCACTCTACTTTGATTTATGAATCAGTGCCTCATCGCTTCAACTTGTATTGCCAGGGGTTTCTCTCCTCCCAACACCCCCTTCCCAACATCTTGCAGTTGTTTCCAAACATCTGGCTGGCCAGCAGCATCACCAGTTTCTATCAGAGGATGAGAAAAAACTCATAAATCAGAGCTTCTCAGCACAAAGAAATGGCTTGAAAACTGTGGGGTTTTAAGCATAATACAGTTAAAGAATTACGGGTGAAGACTTATTACTTATTTAAGTTTTATCTCATGGTTCTTGAGGATTTAGGTTGCAGGTTTTCTTCAGGCTGTCGGGAAGGAAAACTGAAGCTCTCACCGGGCTCCAGGAACCGGACCTTTAAGGGAAAGTCAGGATATACTGGGTAAAGTGCTGAGTTCGCAACATTCAGATAAATCTCAAGAGAAGCAGTTCAGACATCTCAACAGCGGTGCCGTAACCTCATCTCTGCTGGTGGGATGGCTTTTCCATGTGCCCTGTTTGGTGAGATCCTGCAGGATTTTCCCCCTGGCTGAAGGGAACCAGCCTAGTAGGGAGGAATTATCACATCCAGCATCTTGCTCTGCACACCTGGCAGGGAAACCTCTGTGATGGAGAGGAAACACTCAGACATGTAGGTATATGCATTTATATGTACGTATATCACAGAATCATAGATTGGCAGGGGTTGGAAGGGACCTCTGGAGATCATTCAGTCCAAGTCCCTGCCAGAGCAAGGTCACCCAGAGCAGGTCCCACAGGATTGTGTCCAAGCAGGGTTTGAATGTCTCCAGAGAAGGAGACCTCCCTGGGCAGCCTCTTCCAGGGCTCTGCCACCCTCACAGGAAAGAAGTTTTTCCTCATGGTCAGATGGAATTTCCCGTGTTCCAGTTTGTGCTCGTTACCTCTCGTCCTGTCCCCGGGCACCACTGAGAAGAGTCTGGCCCCATCCTCTTCCCACCCGCCCTTTAGCTGTTGCTCAGCATTGATGAGATCCCCTCTCAGTCTGCTCTTCTCCAGCTGAACAGCCCCAGGGCTCTCAGCCTTTCCTCAGCAGAGAGATGCTCCAGTCCCTCATTTTTGTAGCTTCTGCTGGACTCTCTCCAGCAGTTCCCTGTCCTTCTTGGACTGGGGAGCCCAGAACTGGACACAGTACCCCAGATGTGGCCTTGCCAGGGCAGAGCAGATGGGGAGGATGACCTCCCTTGACCTTATAACCACACTTTTTTAAATGCACCCCAGGCAACCATTGGCCTTCTTGGCCATCAGGACAAGATATATATCTGTATACATATTTATCCAAGTCTTTGTGGGGGTGAAATACCATGTAATCGTACACACTGGCATCAAGCACTGTCTTCCCATTTATCCCAGTATGATGCTGTCTTTGTGCGGGTATAAGTGGGGACGAGGGGTGCGGGGCAGCCCAGAGCAATGCAATGATGGCATGGTTTTCTGCCAGAGAGGATGCTGCTTTGGGAGGATGGGGCTTTGCACTCCATGTCGTGAAGGGTTTGTTGAGGCTCAGCTCAGCTTCCAAAATGCCTTGCTCTGGGGGGATACAAGTCCAGTCCCGCTGCTTTCTTTGCCAAGGGATGATGCCTCTAGGGCTGTGCCAAACCCACTCATGACAGGTCCTGAAAGCCCCTGCGGAGCACCGTGGTTTTATTTGGGCTGGTTTTAGTGACAGGTAAAGCCATTGAGCTGCATTAAAATGACCTCGCAGTGAACTGCGTGCGTAGGCTGGGATGAATTGCCCATTTCATTCAAATTCTTATGGCTGAAAAGAAGCCCCGCTGTGTTCGAGTGTCAAGAGGGGCCAGCGCTGAGCAATTCGTGTCACAGCACTCAGCAATTCATGTCCTGGCTCTGCCTTGGGGAGGGCAGGACCATGAGCAAGGCTGAGAAGTTAGAAAGTGGGGGTTAACTTTCTTGATAAATTGCCAGAATGGTTATTTTCTTACTTTGGTTCGCAGCAGAAAGTAGGGGTTTGGTGACTATTATTTTTGTTTTTAAATAATAAAATTTGGAGATGAAAAGCACTTAAAAATCCGGGGATTAAATAAAAGAAAGTGTGTGCACACGTGGGTATTTCCCCACACACAGCTGACAGGCATCCCAACCACATGCCTCGGGTTTGGTTTCCTCCTGACAGGTGACAAGATGCTGAGGACAGGAGTTGTGGTGGCCAAGGGGACCCGACTGGCTGCAGGGGCTGGTATTTGCCGGGCGAGTGTCGCCAGGAGCCCAGCCCTGACACAGCCTCCCTCCCCAGCCACCCTTGGATGCCATGTGTGTGGGGAGAGACTTGGAAGGAAAAAACATGGCTCCCAGGCAAATTTGGTAAAATTTGCATCTGGGCTCTGTTGATGCTTCTCTCCAGGCCAGGAAATGTGCTTTCCTTGAAAGTCGTTCTTGAACCGCGGCAGCGCAGGGTGCCCGGGGTGCAGGCTCGGCTCCCACCATCAGGCAGAATTGGTGGCAATAAATGGGGGGGTTGCTTCGTGCTGCTCAAGCGTGTCATAGAGAGGGATCGCAACCCCTCTTTGAAGTACAGTAAGAGAATTTTAATTGGCCTAATTAGTGCAGGAAAAGAAGGTATGTAATAAGTAGGGCTAATAGCTGAAAAATGGTTTTTAATTTTGAGTACTGCAGTTCTTGTTCTTGCCTGAAATTACACATGCGAACGTCTGATTTTTCAGCTGTCAGAAATTTGGGCCATAGCAAGGAATGAAGCCATCCAAAATCAGAAGCCACTTGTGAAAATACAAGTCTTAATCTCGGTGCTTAATCCCTTCGTGTAACGCCGCTACTGCTGCTCCCCCACCCACCAGATCACCACCCAACCTCTTTTGATCCGGGGGTGTTTCGAGAGCTGATTTGTGGCAACTACACCCCACTTCAAACCCTCGAGAAGCAAAGTTGCATGTGGCCTCCCTGGGAAACCACTTCATCTCTAAGCCCTACTTCTCACTTTTGTGCCGGTGATAACCCAGAGCAGCGTCAGGGAAGCTGGAGGATTAACGTTAATGCTCGTGTAGTGATTTGAAAACAAGAGCTCTGCTTTACTGAGGAGCAGTTGTCTCCCCTTGTCAAAGAAAGAAGGATTAGCTCCTTTCCTGAAAGCACATTAATTTAGCCAAAACAACATTGCTTTGCCCAAAACGTGTGGTTGGGAGGTGTGGAAGCGGCTGCACAACTTGATGCTCCTTTTCCCAGCCAAGTGTTTCGGGGCCCCTGGAAGCAAAGGTCCTGCTGGCAGCCCTGGCCGAGCGAGGGGTTCAGGCAGGGTCTGGAATCAGAAACAGTTTTGTGTTCAGAAAATAAAGATACTACTAAAAAAAAGTTAGGACTAGACTTTCTAAACACCACTGGTTGAATCCTGAGACGGCAACCTAGGGAAAAATATTTATATCCTTTGCAAATCAACTGCGCTTTTCACTGGAAAATCTATAGTCATTTTCTTTCTTTGACCTTGGGAGAACCTGGGATTTTGGAGAGGGGTTGGCTGACATTTGTTAAGGCCTAAGAAATACAGGAGCTCTCCACAAAAGATGGGGTTTGCTATTCTATGGCATATTTACCTTTCCCAGGAAAATGACTTCTAACATTTGCTTCCAGTGTCCTTCCCTGACCTCCCCCCCTACACCACATCATGCCCACAATATTTCTGCAGAATATTGCTGATCTGAATAAACTCTTCTCTCATTGAAGGTTTAGGGTTGGAGGTTTTTCTTTGGTTTGGTTAGGTTTTGGTTTTTTCTTTTTTTTTTTTTTTTTTTTTTTGCCTGGGCAGAAGAAAGCTCTGCCTTGGAGTCAGGACTGGTTCAGGCCATGGGGTTCATGCATTTCTAGCTCTCTCCTGGCTTTGGCGGTTGGTGCAGAGCCCAGCGATGTGTGAGCACAAAACTCTTTCTGTAATAAGGTCATTTAACATCCAAGGGAGGAGATCAGCTTTTAATCCTTACTAGATCTGGCTGGGCCAGATTCAGCCTGGCATTAACAAAGCCTTGAGGCATCCAGTTTCATCTGCAGTGGTAATTTAAAGGAAGAAGGGGAGACATGTCATGGCCAGAAAAGGAGCTGAAAAGCTGTACGGCTGAGATGCCCAATTCAGGAACTGCAAAATTAAACTTAGATTTTGCAGTGCATGCAATTGATCGCACATATACACATACATGTTAATTATACATATATATATATACAAAAACATGTATTATGTATTATATATTTATTATAGCATATTGCCATATATAGTGTTATATCATATTATTATATCTATAATATATTCTACAACTATAAATATATATATATATAAAAATAGTCCATATTTATATATAATATATATATTATATGACATGGACTCCTGAGGTGACCCCCTGACTCTGAGCAGAAGCCAGGACTGGTGTGAGATCCATGGTGCTGAGCAGTACCCTCAGAACATGTTTATTTTGAATCTCTTGTTGTATTACGTATCGAAATCCTGTTTACAGCAGTGCCTTTGCCCAGCCTCGCTGCACCCTTATTTTTAGATTAGATGCATTACGGTAAGGGCAAGGATTCAAGGTTGTGGCCAAAAAAGCGGTGTGCTGAATGGCACCCGAGTCACGGCAGAAGGGATGAAATCGAACCCCACCTTGGCTTGAAAACAAACAAAAAGCGGTGTTTCAGTGCAAGAAGAAAGGTATTTGCAGGACCCAGCTCCTGTCCAGATGGCGCACCACGGGGTCTGTCCCTCTCCATGAGGAGCAGTGATTTAAATCAGTGCATAGCGGGCAGTAACGGTAGAAATAAAGTGATTTTAATTTCTGGAATCATTACCATTATGTCATATCAATTCTGTATAGAACAATCAGCATCTGAATCTGATGGGACATTTTGCAGTTGCCATTGGTAACGTTCACTGCTCCTTCTAAAAACACTGAGTCTGGGGGAAGGATGTTAATGCTGAAAGCTGAGTGGTTAGCACAAAATTTGTGTTTATTTTCTAGGATGTATTTTATTTTGGGGGGTCATTTAAGGATAATAACAGACAGTGATTGATCAGGGGCAAAGTGGCCATCTGGCTCGGGAATCTGACTGTTTTGCATTGCCTTCCCAGGCAGTTTTCCCAGTTACTGTTAAGGAGCTCAATTCTGTCCTTAAAATAGAATTTTATATTTGTGAAAATGGCTTAAAATCCCCAGTGGTTTCAGCATAGATACACGTTAGTGATACAGTAACATTGTTAATTGCAAAGCTCTCCTCTTAACAGCCTTTTATGCATGCGTTATATTTTTTATGAATCCTTAAAAGACTCTTTTCTCTCGTCTTATGGCATAAATGACTCATCTCACCTGACATGAATAGTGAGAAAATCGGAGCCTGCTTTTTTCCTGCCTCCTTTTATTCTGATTTCAGAAAGCATCATTTCTCTGCTGTGGTTAAAGCCAAAGCCTCAGCATGCCTTCAATTACTTCATAAGAATAAGAGAAAAACACAGTGCTGGAGGAAGAGCAGTTTGAGGAAGGACAATGCAGTGTGGTCTCTCTAGTTTTTTAGAGGCTGATTGAGGGCTTTTAAGCTCCTGTTTTGGGGCATCTTGTGTTTAGCATTAGTGCATATTTATTCCTCCAAAACTCTGAGTGTAAGGTCACTTGCTCGGCCTGCACTTCTCACTCTGCTCCTGTGTTTCCCCCTCCCTGAAAAATCAAGCTGTTGTTAGTACAAAGCATGTCTTCATTTTTAATTTTTCCCCTTTGCATTATTTCTTTTTATTTGCATTCTGGCTGCCTGTCCAAACAGGAGAGTGCCGAAATAAAAATATAAAACCCCTCTAAATTAATTGCTGTAGATCAGACTTCCCGCACGAGCCTTTTGCATCAGGGCGATGGCCTCACCTCTGCCGGGGGTGACAGCGGCGCCTTCCCCGGTGGTGACACTGCCACTGCGAAACCCGCAGATGCCCCAAGAATGCCAGGAAGTCAGCAGGTTTCAAGTTTCTCTGCCTTCCTCTCATAAGTGCCTCGAAATTATTCCCAGCTTTTAAAAACGTTGCCCTTTGCTGACAGAGGCTGATTTAGAGAGAAATGGTTTTTGGAATATTCATAGCAAGTCTGTCGCTAATTAGTGCTTTGCGGAAGGGCTGTCGGGGTCCATGCCTGCTGGTTTCTGGGCCAGGATGTGAAAATGGGAGGAGATGCAGCTCTTCTGCTTTGGGCATTGCTGGGCTTCATCCTCTGTGCAGCACAAGTGCAAGTTTTACTGGGAGAAGCTGGAAAGTGTCCTAAGTCACCTCGCTTATCTCCCCCCCCCAGGCAGCTGTTGCAGCAGGGGAACAGAGACTCTAAAGCAGCCTTTTATTGCAATATCTTTGCTTTCATGTTCTTCTGCAAGCACAGGGCTTGGAAAAATCCATTTGGCTTCTTCAGGCCCAAGGAGGAAGGTGAAGGTACCAATGCTGATGTGCTCCCAGAAAGTTTTGACTTTTATGGGTGTTGACACATGTAATCATAGAATCAGCAAATGGTTCAGGTTGGAAGGGACCTTTAAGGATCATCTGGGCCGTGGCCAGGGACATCTTTCATTAGATCAGGTTGCTCAAAGCAACCTGTGACCAAGTCTTGCAAAGGGCTTTGATGCATGTGATGAGTTTGACAGTCTTCTGTGGTGGCAGATACTGGGAATAGGAGCTACCAAGGTGGTGGAGCTGGAGCCTCAAACCCTCCACGGGCAGGAGAGGGATGGACATTCAGACTCATGGACTCATAGACTAGCTAGGGTGGGACCTCTGGGGCAGGGACCTCTGTAGGCCATTAGGCCAACCCCCCTGCACAAGCAGGTTGCCCAGGACAGTTTTCAGTCAACTTTTGAAAATCTCTGCAGACAGAGACTCCATGATGCTCTGAGCAACCTGTTCCAGCGCTCAATCACACTTATAGTTAAAGAAACAAAAAAGAAATAATTTAAAAAAAAATGTTTAGCAAAAGAATCTCTGCATAGGAGGGATTATAATTTCGGCTATTTGCAAATCTGTCAGTCATTAAGAATGTTACTAATAGCAAGTTATTTCTAAATGTTTAAAGCATTGGGACTGTTTGCATTGAGGCACAATTTCTTTTATTCCCACTGCCCTGGATAAGCCAAACTGAACTTATCCTTGCAGCGGTGTCAATGCCTTTTCTCTAATAATACTACTCTACCTGCTAATACGTCTTCCTATGGAAACACTCCAAATGTTCTGAGCCCCCATCTGCCCCTTTGATTTGCACCTATTTATGCGAAGTGTGTCCTTTGAATTTATTAGAAAAGCTGCAATGGGAAGTACTGGCATCTCAAACAACAGTGATGCTGGGACCAAATTAAAGCTTTGGAGGGAAAAAGTGTGTTATCGTCTGTTCTGTAGGTGGAAACAGCTGTAAGGAGGAGTACAGTGTAGGGTGAAATGAGCATCAAAGCTTTTGGAAAATGAATTTGAAACTTCTGAGCTCAGAGTCCAAGTGTCAGACATGGTCTGTGCTGTGCAAATAGGCACATTTGCACTCACTGCTCTTAGGGAAAGACTCTCACCCTCTTGTGTTTCTCGTTTCCACCTCAGGAGTGAACAGAAATGATAGTGACCTTAATAGTAGACTGGCATCTCTTCATCTCGCAGAAGGACTGATCTGCTTCAGTTGCTCCGGCATCACCTTTGCACTGGTGGAATGCAGTTATTTTGCCATCAGGTGCTCCATTGGGAAGTGTTTTTCCTCCTGATGTTGAGCCACATGCAGCTTTTCAACTCTAGCATTTAGGATTTGAAAATAAGAGTTTATTTCATATAAGGTGATGGCAGCCACAGAAATATTTCCTTTTTCTCATTTAGTCAGGTGGCCCTAGGTCAAACATGTAGCAAATTGTTGGCTTGTGTGATGACTTTCACCAACTTGGTTGCAAATACTACACTCAATTAAATGGTTTTGCAGTAATAAAATGGAGAGGGAAAACAAGCAAGACATTTGGTGATCCCTGGAATGGATGCAGTCTCATTTCCTATGAACTTGTGTGTTGAGGTCTTCTGGCTTTCTGACTAAATTAAAAGAGACTTCAGAGCAGTTATTAGGTATCAGAGACTCTACATTGGACAGAGCTATTACGAATGCCCTGACTTTGCAGGACAAGCTTTGACTGGCTTTCCACACCTATTAGACATCAGAAAATCCACATGGGTGGGAATGCTTCACTGAGGAGTGTATTCTCCAGTGTCTAATAATTGCAAAGAAAGCTTTTTGGCAGGTTAGGGCATGCAAAATATTGTTCTTCTCTTGAATTAGTAGTCTAATAAATTCATGCTGACATTTTGTGGGGTTCCAGGTAGGGTCACTCCTTTTTTTGCCATGAAGTTTGTAGGAAAGTAATAATTTAATTTGTTGTCTCTTGGTCTTATGTGGTAGAAATGAACTTGGTGGTTTGAAAGTTAAGGAGGATGTGTGGGTGGGAAGATGTCTATGTCCCCGGTGATCACGCAATCCTGTAAGCCCTTTATATGAGCTTTAGGAGACCAGGTGTAAAATAAGAAATCCAAACAGAAATAAGCAATGGAAGGAGATTTTCAGCTGAGAATAGAAATCAAGGTGTGAAAACACCAAGTACAAGAAGGCTGTTTGAGGCTGGGAAGGACACAGAGTGGAAAATCCATGCTTTGGGCTTCATATACAGGAATAGAGGAGGGAGCAGGGCATTGCACGGAGCTGGGAGACTGTGAGGAAGACCCCTCATCTCAAGAGGTGGTGGAAGAAGTGGTGGGGAGCTGCAGAGTGGTGCAGGACACAGGCATAGAAGACTGGGAATCATCCCCCTGGCTCTTCACAGATCACTTCTTGCAAGCTAACAGAAGAATAATTTGTGCAAAAGTTGGGAACTTTTGACAGAGACACACAGCGCTTTACACTGTTTTACAAAGTATTTTATGGTTAGAAGGTATGGAAGAGCTTAAATTAAAATAGTTGAAGTTACCTTACTTGCGGGGAGTAAGGCATAACAGAGTAAGGAATGTAGACTTGTCCATTAAGGATTTATAGAAAAGCTCAGAGCAGTAACTATTAAATATGAAAATATTGAAATATCCTTTATCCCCTCATGTTCTGGGGTGATGGGTGAGGCTACGTGGAGGAGGGATGAGCAGAGGGGTGAGAGCTCTTCCTCCCTGCTCTTGCATCTACTCTTGCTCTTTAAACATGGACAGTAATAAGGGAAGATGATAGCTGGGTATTTATCTGCCTTAAGATTTTCTAATTAACTCCTGGCTAATGAGCGGAGGAGAACACTTTGTGTTTCTCGCTCTTCGGGTGAATGTTAGCGTAAGCAGGAGGCCCTGGCTGCTAGAAGGGAGGAATCAAGAGCCTGGTGGTTGCGATCCCATTGGGATTGCAATGCTGGCCTGGAGATTAGCCTGGCTTTTGGGAGACCTGGAGTAAAGCCAAGGAAAACTCAGCCTTGCCTTCAAACAGGCAGAGGGCTCAGAATAACCTTGCAGAGTTTGTGTCTCTTGAACGCAACTGGAGTTGTGGGCAACTCGAGATGTGGAGTCAAGAGCGCTATTTCAGAGCCGGTAAAATGTCATACAGCCTACCTTTGACACTCAGTGAAACACCCTCAGCGTTTAAGGGGGGAAAAAAGTGTCATTTTGCAAAAATTCAAGTTGTTTTTCTCATATTTGACTTCACTGAAATGATCAACTGTTGTGAAATTTCTTCAAGTTCTGAGTATCACCAAGGGTTTTGAATTAAATGACCCCAATAGACTTTTGCTGCCTACTAGATATACCTTGGGCCGGAGAAAAGCTTGTTGGTTGGTGTGCCAGAAGGTGGGTGAAGAGCCCTGAATGACTGATGCTTCTGGTGTGAGCAGAAAGCTTCCTCTTTGCCCTTTGGATGCTGGAGAAGGCATCGTGGAATGTCCTTGTTTGTGACGGAGACTTGCTACCAACCACCCTCCTGCTGGACAATGGCTCAGGAGGGATGGGTGCAGGTTTTAGGTTATTTTTGTGGACTTTTGCCAAACAGAGAATGTGCTCCAAGAGAGCTGATGTGTGTTACCCAAGCAGAGAGGCTCAAGAACCTCACTGATCCTTTGATTAAGCCTCTTCTTATATTGTGTCATAAAACTGCCTGACCGGGACCATGGGGAAAAAGCTTAAATTGCTACAAACTATTTTCTTATATAACTTTTATAACTTTGTTTTGTAACTTTCCCTCGTGAAGAGCTTTGATTAAGGTGGCCATTTGCAGTTGGAAATTAACCATTTATTAATTCGCTTGGGACAATTTGCGCATCTGATACAATCAGCTGTGCCAAGGTGCTGCTGCTTTTCAGAGGAGCTGCCAGTCTAGGACATAAGATCAGTGAGTCTGCGAGGGTGCCAGGCTTTATCAGGCAAAAATAGCAACTTGTTCTCATACCCTGGACAGTATAAACCTTTTTTTTTCTTTTTTTTTTAAATACAGACTGACTCTAATTAAAGAAGTGCATCCTTGTGTGCTGGAGAATGAACAAGCATTGCAGGAATGTTTTTTTTTGGATTAGCACAGCTTGGGGAATGTGATGATGAGTGGGTTTTGCTGGGGTAGAGTGTAGCTGAGGGGTACATGCAGAGGGGCAGGATGGACCCTACAAGGAAAGCTGTTTGGAGCCCAAAATGCTGCACCACCCCATGCCACCCCAGGCCAGGACTCATGGCACCTTTGCTATAGGGTGGCCCATGAATGTCTCCTGGAGAAGATGGAGGGACTCTTGATGAGGGAGGGGAGCCATAGGACAAAGGGGAAGATTTTTACAGTGGAAGAGGGGAAGTTTAGATGAGATATTGGAAAGAACTTCTTTGCTGTGAGGGGCATGAGATCCTGGCCCAGGTTGCCCAGAGAAGCTGTGGCTGCCCCATCCCTGGAGGGGTTCAAGGCCAGGTTGGAGGGGTCTTGGAGCAACCTGGTGTGGTGGGAGGTGTCCGTGCCCAGGGCAGGGGATGGCACTGGATGGTCTTTAAGGTCCCTTCCAACCTGAATCATTCTGTGATTCTAAGAGCAGGAGTCAGTGGATGGCTTTACTGATTGGGAATGACTGCGTTTTATGAAAAGCCATGTCACGGTGTACCTCCAAAGCTGTGTTTTCCAACAGTGTAGCAGAGATGAGGAGTGAGGATTTCTGCCTTATCCTCCCTGTGATGCTGAGTGTGACAGCCTTCCCCTGTGCCTCGGTTTCCACATGGGCAAAAAGACTATGAGAGCATTAATGTAGGGATGCAAACCTCCTTCTGACTGTGGTCAGTCCCACAGACATTGCTGTTTGTCCCTTGCTCATTGGGCTGGAAGCAGAGTTCCTCATCTTATTTCTGGGTCTTCTGGAGGGGATGGCAAATACACCTCTATACATGTCAGCACGATGAAGCCCTGGAGAAAAGCACCAAAAAAGGCACCTCTGCAGGAGGGACTGTCCCTGTCCTAGCAGCTGTGTGTACCAGGCACTTTGCCATCCCGTGCCAGCACCATGGGAGGTACTAACTGCCACTGGGCAGGCAGGATGCCCTTGAAAAGCATACCTTGGCCTGATCCTGCAGAGCTGTGGCAGATCTGCTGGCTGGGGTTTCATAGCTGTTACTCTGTCATCCTTCCTCTGCATTTCCATGTGGTTATTGGTGTTTTTTTTCATTAACTTCACATTTTTCAATTTCTTTCCTCCTTTCATGGTGCCAGCAGGCTGATTCGTGAGCTCCAAAGACTTTGGCAGATGTAGGCTCTAGGAGCGTTCAGATTTTTCCCTCCTGCTACCCAAATATGTTAGAATAAAGGGCAGGAAAGGGTGAATTAGGTCTGTGGGGGTTCAACGTTCAAAACTGACAGTTTTGACTGTCTGAAGACTTTTGCCTTGAAGAAAGTTACTCCCGATTTTCCAGTTTATCCTGGCTGTGGACCTAAACTTGTGCTCAGTTTTCCTACTCTTCTCTTCATCCTCTCACATTGTCAAAGCCGGCCCCGGGCAGCCCTGGCCCTCCCGCATGTGAAATCAGAGCTGCACATACTCCCTCCCAGCAAGGGACCCCAGCCGAGGTGTCTGGTGTCCCAGGGCCGTCCGTCTGTCCTTTTCATCCAGTGTTTTGAGCTTTCTGCTTGCTGTTCCCCACCGGCTGGGGCTGTCCCTTGCTGCGGGATGCAGCTCAGCAGCTGGGATGATTCACCAACTGGAATCATCCTGGCTGTGGAGGGTGAGAGATTTAAAGGCTGTTAAAAGATTTGTTTCCTACTGAAGTTCTTCCAAAAGAACAAAAACCATCTCCAGGCTGCAAAAACAGGCTGAGGAAAGCTCAGATGCTGTATTTCAGCTCAGACTGGAGGGAAAACCATCTCATGCCCTGCTCCGGGGAGTACAGCCCTGGCTCCCATGAGCAACAACAACTGTCATCTTCTGGAGGCTGGCTGATGAAAAAGGTGCCTGTGGTTGTCCCCTTCTGACAGGGACCAGCTGTCACCATCACTCTGATTTCCACAGATGTGTGCATTGAGCAGCACCCCAGAAAAAATACAAAATTCTTTGTGTCCCGGTGTCTCAGGCCACGTGTGCCATGTTGGAGATTTGGGGAACGTGGGGAAACCTTTTTTTTTTGTTTCCATCCTGCACATCGTCAGGCTGCTGGGCTGCTCCTTGGATGTTGCTTTTGCACTGGTTTATTGGAGGGTTATAGAATCACAGAATGGTCAGAGTTGGCAGGGACCTCTGGAGATCGTCTCCTCCAACCCCCTGCCAGAGCAGGTCCACCCAGAGCAGGTCGCACAGGAACGTGTCTAGGCGGGTTTGAATGTCTCCAGAGGAGACTCCACCACCTCCCTGGGCAGCCTCTGCCAGGGCTCTGCCACCCTCACAGTGAGGAAGTTTTTCCTCATGTTTAGATGTAGTTTTCTGTGTTCCAGCTTGTGCCCATTGCCCCTGTCCTGTCCCCAAGCACCACTGAGAAGAGTCTGTCCCCATCCTCTTGTCACTCACCCTTTGGATATTGCTCAACATTGATTGCTGTTTTCTGCTTAGGGGTTGTCCACAGCATTTTCCACCTGTGCCTTGTTCCTCACATGGATTCATTAAGCGAGCTGTGTTAATTCACAGTGTTCAGAATAGAAATGGCCCCTTTTATAGCCAAAGTCTCTTTCTTTAGCCGCCACCAACAGCGTTTCCAAGCCACCCGGTGCCCGCGAGTGCTGTCACCGTGCCCAAGGCTGGCAGCGTCCCTTACCTGCCACCTACCCTCCCTGCTCCTGCTCCAGCTGTCTCTTCCCTCCATTAAAAACAAGTTGTGCATCCATTTCCTCCTTTTCCCTTCAAGTGTTTGACAATTATTACTACTGCCCTTCCCTTATTGTTTTTGTTTATCCATCTGTCTGTAATTTTCGTAGAAGCTGCGCTGGTTTTAATTAATGAAAAATTGTTGCTGTGTTTGTTGTTCAGCACTCCTTATTTCTTTGGAAATGGGGGGGATTATTCTTCTGTTAATGAGCCATATCAAGCTAGCCTTTTCCAGCACAAAACCCACTCAGTTTAGAGCAGTAGTTTTTTGGGGTTAAGTGCCGAGCACTTGCACTTAACCCAAGCAGTAGATGTCTTTATTCTTTATTTTTATTTTGTGCTTGGCTGTGTAGATGTTCAGCTCTTGGAGAGCAAGAAACTCTTTGTGGGTTTACAGTGAACCAGCAGCGAGTCTTGTGTTTTGGGGGGTTAGGTTTTGCCTGGAGAGCTGTTTGTACCAGCTGGATGCTCTGCCAGCCCCGCCATGGGCATGGTGGGAGTGTGGGACTCCACCTCTGGACCCCCAGTACCCTCCCTGTGCCACAGGTCTGTCCCTGCCACCCTTTGCCTGTGCTCTGGGGCTGCCTTGGCGCCCGAGGAAGATGCTGCCAAGAAATCATCTTAAAAGCAGATGTAGCCACCAGGGCTGGGGTTTAACCCTGCCCAGAGCTCCCTGTCCTACATCCAGTTTCATTCCCCTGCTGGAGGATAAGGAGGTTGAATTGGAGGTTGGATGCTTTACACCGGGCACCTCCTTGGCACTCAGCACTGGGTACTGCTGCTGTGCCAGGGCATGGCAGGACTGGGGTTTAATTAATGCCTGTTGGCTCAGCAGAGGCACCGGGTCCCCCCCCTCCTCTGCCAAAGCCATGAGCTGGAGGTGCTCAGCGCGTGGCTGGATGGGTCCTAGGCTGTGAACTGGATCCATCGCAGAAGTGTCAACTGGCCTCAGATTTTTCTGCTCTTGTCCAGGGTCTGACTCACTAATTTCTGCGCTTACTGGAAGCATAGCTTATTATTGCAACACTTAATAAAATCATAAGGCAAAACAAAATATTGACAAGCAAATTGTTCCAATACTAAAGGAAAAATTGTGGCATGCTGTTAGTGATTAAGCTTGCTGCATGGAGCTGCATCTTCACTTAAGTGCTTTCTATATCGTTCTGTATCCTGATTTTTTTACATGGTCCCTTATCTCTTTCCTGCATGGAGATAGGCATTCTCTTGTTTTTTGCTTTCTTTGCAGCATCCTTTAATAATGATAGCTCTAATATATATTTAAAAAGAGGACAGCAGCATAATCTCTAGGCACGTTTGGAGGGGTGAGGCTGAATGCTGTGCTTCCAGAGAACTGTGAAAGTCAGTTGCCGAGGAGGGCTCTGAGAAATGTACTGCTAGATGTTAATTATCCTGATCATTACTGGTCTTTATTTTTGTATTCAAGTCAGATTTCTGTACTAGCAACTGCAGACTTGGCAGTGGTTTGTTTTTTCAAGTAGAGGTAATTGTATTTAGTGATAAGTCTCCTGCAGCCTTTCTGTTTGCCTTCCTAATTTAATCTGCTTGTCTCCATCCCTCTAATGGGGGCATTAACAGATTGTGACTCCAGGAGCTGGGGTGTTTCAGTATCTCCCCAAAGCCATTGTGGCCCCAGACCGTTGCTGGCATTGCTTGCAGCAGCGAAGGTCTGAGCTTCTGGTGAGGCCTCTGGGCACAGGATGGGGCAGAGTAGAACATCAAGGAGATGCTGCAGGGCCAGTGGCTGCTGCCTGCGAGGAAAGGTGCAGATCTTCAAGGTAGGAGACCAGATCCAAATCCAGGTGGAGATACCTAGACTGGGCAGATTCATGAATCAAGGATGAAAACCTTGGTTGCAAGAAATGTATAAACTAAAGGCAAAAACTACAGACTGTGGTTCTGCAGTAATTCCCAGTGGATCCATACACAAGGGCCAGCAGGATGGCCAGGATGTGGGCTTACCAGGTATGGCACTTAAATGGTGCACAGCTTGTGAGTCAACTGACATTGCCCTGATAGAGGGGGGACAGACAAGAGGAGAACTGATGTTCTGGTCACCAAAACAAAAATTACCTAAAGTTTTAAGCAACTTAGAGCCAGGTCAGCAAGGTCAGGTTGGATGAGGCCTCTACATGAAGATGCAGTTTTGGTGTGGTACCTGGGCCTTCATGATCAATTGGCTGTGGGATAATGGGGAGTTTTCCAGAAGAATTGGCTCAAGTTAGAGAGACATCTCAAGCAGAGGTGTGGTTTTTTGTTGGTGTTGTTGCTATTTCTTTATAGATCGATTCACCCATTTGTGTCGGAGCATAACCTACTAAGAGCTGTCAGCTACGGGAATGAGTTTGGGAATATTTCTTGGAGTGGGTCCAGAGAAAGCCACAGAAATGCTGGGAGGGCTGGAGCCCCTCTGCTGGGAGGGGATGCTGAGAGAGTTGGGAGGGTTCAGCCTGGAGAAGAGAAGGCTTCAGGGAGACCTTAGAGCTCTTTCCAGTCCCTCAAGAGGCACCAGGAGAGATGGGGAGGGACTCTGGATCAGGGAGGGGAGCCACAGGACAAGGGGGAAGGGTTTTAACTTGAAAGATGGGAGATTTAGATTAGACATTGCGAAGACATTTTTCACTCTGAGGGTGGTGAGAGCCTGGCCCAGGTTGCCCAGAGAAGCTGTGGCTGCCCCATCCCTGGAGGGGTTCAAGGCCAGGTTGGAGGGGGATTGGAGCAACCTGGGCTGGTGGGAGGTGTCCCTGCCCAGGGCTTTAAGGAGGGGCTTTAAGGTCCCTTCCAACCCAGACCATTCTAGGATTGTGCCATTGCACCCACAAGAGCTGGAGATGACCACAGTCCCTCTGAGCAGAGGGGAAGGATGGTGGCCACAAGCACTGCGGCAGAGCCACACACAGCTGCTCCCTCACAGCACCCAGAGAGACTTGGTTTTAGGGTGTCAGCACCCACCAGCAAGCCCTTGGAGGAGGACCTTCTGCAGCCCTCTTCCCTGAGACCCTTCTCCCCTCAGCTCCAAACTTTCTCCTCCCCTAAGCACGGCGAAGGCTGAGTTTCCTTTCACTGCTGGACCATTCCTGATGCCCTTTTCCTCCTGAACCCATGCTCCTCCATCCCTCTTGATGGAGACCACTGGCTCACCTCCCTCTCCATCACCACCAGCTCCTCACTGCCATCCCTCCAGGCAGCAGCTGAAGCAGATGACGGTGATTTTCCTCAATATGCCCAGAACCTGCAACCGCCCCCCAGGGCTTCACCCACATCCCTGCTCCACCAAGCCTGCCCGGCCCCACCTCTGGCACCTAATGACCATCCATTACCTGCTGACACACAAAGCCTTTTCAGCCCTGCTTCTCTCTGCTTCAACCATATATAATCCTACCTCAAATTCCAACTTGGGCCAAGGCACCTAGTCGCCTCCACCCTATTGCCTCAGCCCAGCTCAAGCCAAGCATTCTCCTCCTTCAGCTGTCCCCTGAAGAAAACAGACCACCTGGAATAGGGGATTCAAGCCAACATGGCCCCAAGGAGCTCACAAAGTCTCACCTCCTCAAAGCCCAAACTGGGGAAAAAAAAAAATCTATGATTCATAGAATCCTATGGGGTTGGAAGGGACCTCTGGAGATCATCTAGTCAACCCTCTCCCAAAGCAGGTCCACCCAGAGCAGGTCCCACAGGAATGTGTCCAGGTGGGTTTGAATGTCTCCAGAGAAGGAGACTCCACCACCTCCCTGGGCAGCCTCTGCCAGGGCTCTGCCACCCTCACAGGAAAGAAGTTCCTCCTCATGTTTAGGTGGAACTTCTTATACAGCAATATACAATATTGAGGTAAGGGCTAAAAGCAGTTCATTCACAAGCTGTCACGGAGGGAAAATGGTGACGGGGATATTTCCCAGCCCAAAGGAGAGGGGAGCGGGTGTCCCCAGCACCGTGACCCCAGCACGGTGGCTCCAAGCCCAGAGTGGCACCTGAGCTACCAGAAACACCCACCGATGAAACACAAAGGCCCATCCTGGGATGGGAGAAGAGATAGACATGGTCCAAGGATGGGATCTACCCAACAACCAGCTTGGATTAGAGCGATTTATCCCTTGAGCCTGTTCCAAATAGAGTGAGGAGGCACCACAGCAAGGCTAGGAGATGGCTCAGATGCTTGGGAAAGCCCAAGAAGGCTCCACGCTCACCCTCGCCCAGCCTTGTCCCCCCAAAAACTCACGGCTCACCTGCCCATGGCAGGGCACCACCGGGAAACGCTCCGCTGGAGATCAATTCAAGCTCCAAAATGCTGACCATAGACCAGGGCAAGTCTGAAACCAGAAAATGCTTTATTGGAAAGGTACAAAAAAACCAGTCACTGCAGCTAAATTTACAGCAATAAATTACGTTGTGGCTGTCAAGAGAAAGTAATGGACACATACACAGGGCTATTCGCCTTACAAACAGGAATCCACATTGCTTGGTATATCAATAATTTATTTTATAATAAAAAAGCAGCACAAAAATAAATATTGAAATGAAATTACTGAATAACCACAGAGGATAGAATGAGCTGGTGATAAAAAAAAAAAACCAAACCAAACAAAACCA
Organism: Gallinago jamesoni; assembly: GCA_025769975.1. NCBI lineage: Eukaryota > Metazoa > Chordata > Aves > Charadriiformes > Scolopacidae > Gallinago > Gallinago jamesoni. The sequence continues at coordinate 6,472,216 of JAOQGH010000009.1, forward strand.
ACTTAAAACAGAAGACTTCTATCATTAAAAAAAAAATGAAAGCAAGTATCCACCATCTACGGAAACACCCCAGCAGACTGAAATACAGACGAAGGAAAACAAATCCACATTACAAAAGTTTTTCGTTTTTGTTTTGTTTCTTTTTTCTTTTTTTTTCTTTTTTTTTTAAATAAAAACAATCATGACAATGAAGTTTAAATGATTCGAGAGAGAACCAAAAAAAAAAGGAAAAATTAAAAATGCCACCTTCTCCACCTCCTCCTCCCCGGGTCTGAGCTGTCCAGTGGCCTGACTCCCGTGGCATCATGCCCGGCCCTGCCACGGCTCGTCCCCTCCCCGGGGGGGCTGTCACCCCCATCTCCTCCGGCAGCCGTGGGGCTGGGCAAGGGCAGAGACACTGGCTTCAAAGGGGTCTGGAGCTGCCCTGGAGGGAAAGGTTCCCCACTCCCAATAGAGAGCACAGCAAAGGGGTCTACAACAACAAGAGATGTCCATCCCCCCCATCCCCACCCCGAGGTTTTTCCCCTTTTTTTTTTTTTCCCCCTCCTGCCTCCCACCCAGCCCCACGGTTCCCACCTCACACACCACGGATGGGGAGCGACCAGAGGAAGGCCAGACCCCGGTGGAGAGGATCCCAGCACCCAAATCCAGAGTCTCATCCCTCCCCCCAGCTCCTCAGCGGGGCTGGGATGGGTGGGGTGGACATCCAAATGAAGGGGGGGTGGGGGGAGAGAAGGGGGAGCCCCAGCATCCCAGCTCCAGCGGTGGCGAGAGGAGGCAGAAGAAGGGGATGCTGTGGGCAGCAGCGGGTCCCCGCGCGGTGCTCGCCCCGGGTGTCAGGCTGGCAAGGGCAGGACGGAGAAGAAAAATTTAAAAAAAAATAAAAAATAAACAAAACAAAACAAACCAAACCCCAACGGAACCAAAGCGAACCCCAGAGGAATGCAACGCAATGCGACAAACCCCAAGCTGGAGGGCCCTCCGGGGTGGAGGAGCTGGGTCTCCAACGCGGTTCGACAGCTTTCGGGTCATTCCTCCCTCCACGTTACCTTGCGATTCTGATCCCTCTGTGGAAGTTTAGCCAGGACATTTCATTCCCCTCCAGGTCACCACCCAGGGAGCCCTGGACTGTCACAATTTCTTTTAATAAAGATTTACAGTATCAAACTTGGAAAAAAAAAAAAATCATTATTTTTTTTTTTTTTTTTACGAAAAATCTGTACGATAAAATGTATATAATTATATATTTATATATATATTTCTCTCTCTTTAAATATTTCCACGTGGTCCTTATGGATATCCAATATGGATTACCTACCATGGCTATGGTATCAACAGCTTTAACAACACCCAGGCCTCTTGTTCTTTTATTGAGTGACCAGAAATTTAAGTGCCTACCAGCACTAAACTAAGCAATCACTTGGACAAGCCTTTGGCACCCTTCCAAGAACTGGAAAAAAAAATTTAAAAAATAAAAATATATATATATATATATATATATTTAGAAATACTTGGCTGCAAGGGAAGTGCCACGTAAAGATATGTTTCTCAACTCATTCCAACAGCAAGAAGACCCCACGGAATAAAGTTCAACCTCCGTCCCCCTCGGTGCAACCTGGTTTTTTTTCTTTTTTTTTTTTTTCATCCCCAGTGGGGCTGGGGGGTGGGGGGTGTCAAGGGCAGCCAGAGGGTGTCCCTGTCTAGCCAGGAATGTTATGGAGCTCTGGAGCTGTTTTAAAGACTGGAAGCATTTGGGCATTTTCAAGTCAAACTGGCCTTTTTCGTTAAAAAGTTTTCATTTAAAGCCCCAACAGTGCCAGGAGTCTCCATTTTGCCTGTTTTCGGAGGCACCTGTAAGGTCTGGGAAAGTTTCCAATGTTTGTGAGCTGGAGAACGTGAGAGGACCAGGAAATGACAGTAACATCTTTCTCTTCCTCAGCTTCTGCTGCGGGAGTCAATAAGTGATACCCAGGACAGGGATCTGCCCCTTCGGAGATGGGGGGGGGGGGGGGACGGGGGGAGTTGGGGGGGGAGTGGAGGAGAAATGAGGTAACGCTAAGTGTCATCCCAACTCCATGGGTTGGGAATAAAAAAAAAAAAAAAAGGAAAAAAAATAGAAAAATCACTTGAAGGAAACTCCCTGCTCCCCTCGGTAAGGCGCAGGGGGGTAAGGGGGGAACGAGCCTCCGGGAAGCATTTTGGTGACACCCCTCCTGGCTCAGTAAGGTCACGGAGGTGGATGTTGAGGACTGAACGAGAACCAAGTCTGAGGTTTCTCTTTTCATTAACCTATTTCACAAAAGAACCCTCCCGGGAAATCCAGAGACTCCGATGACAAGGTGAAAAAAAAAAAAAGGAAGGGAAAAAAAAAAAAGAAAAAAAGGCAAGCAGCTAACAACTTCTTCCAAAGACAAGTAGGGCCTTGCTAAATTTCTACAAACTCACTGCGCCCACAGCAAGACAAAACCTCAAACAACAGCTTATACTGGGTGTCAGGTGCCAGCTCACTGTCCCCTTCGCAACAACGGTGGCACTTGATTAATTCTCTTTGAGCCCAAAACGCTCCCGAGTTCTCCCCGATCTCTGCCTCCTGTTCCGGAGCCCAAACAGCCTCTAAGCTCTTCTCCTCACCCCAAAACCTCGGCCACCTCACGCTCTTCTCACCCCCGTGACAACAGGCATCGGCCACTCCGCCAGTCCCTGACCTGCCCTGCAGAACTCACACTCCCTTTTCTTTCCTACTTCAAAAAGAGAACAAAAACAAAAAAAAAAGAAAAAAAACCCCAACAACAAAACACATAAACACCAACATAGCTATTATTTTTTCTTTTTTTTTCTTTTTCTTTTTTTTTTTTTTCTTTTTTTTTCTTTTTTTACAGTGACCTGGAAACATCCATCTATTCAGTGCTGCTGGGCGACAGCAGGACCCCTCTCTCCTTTCGGCTTCCCACCTCCTGCCCATCACCAGAAATCCCTCTCTCTAACCCTTGCTCAGAGCCATACGAACGACTTCTCTATCCCAATTTTTTCTTCCCCCATCCCCATCCCCTACACACACACCACACCCCATCCCACCCCGATTTTCCATCCTTCCCATTGGGATCGTTCACCCATTCCCAAGAGAAGGTGTCCCAGGTTCGGGGTGACATTCCCACAGGCTGCCTGAGCGCCGAGGGATGTTCTCCACCCTCTTTGGATCCCACCTTCAGTGATGGGGAGGAGAAGCCTCCTCCAGCTCCCATCCGACCTCCCCATAGCCCTTCTCTGGTCATCAACGACTGGTGAGCCCAGCTCTCCAGCTGGGACGGGTCACTGCTCACCCTACTTTCCTCAAAGGGGAGGCTCTGCAGCTTCTCCCCTCCCGTCGGGACGCTCTCACCCTCTGGTTACACTTTGGTGCTTCAGAAACATCCTTCCCCAAAAAACTCCGCTCAAACCCCTTTCTCACGGCGCCGATCCCAGCAGAACCATCCCAGCCTCTCGCGGCATTTTCCCTCCTCATCCTCATCATCCCCCCTCCAACACACAGCTCTTCACAGCGCTTACCGCGCCTCCTTCCCTCAAGCTTCAGGGAATCCACCAAAAAAAAAAAAAATTAAAAAAAAAAAAATAAAGCCGCTACTTCAAGACCGCGGATCATTTGGAAGAAATAAAACTGCATAAATATTCCCAATTCACAGGCACACCTTAGGGAAGGAGCTATCAGGAAACTTGGGCTTGGAATAAAGGAGGCTGCAATGTAGTTTTTATAGGCCACACAGGTAATGGGGCGTATTAAAATATGTAAAATATATATTTTTCCATATTTTAACAGCATGGATTGAAAACAAAAGGTTATTCCTAAGGGGTGTGGTCAGACCCAAGCATTAAATCTCCATCGTCCTCCCGCTCCCATCCACTCACAGCAGGATGAAATCTAATCCAAAGAGCCTGTATCCCTGCCCTCGGAATATCAGATGGAAGCGGGGAAGAGGCAGGGGAGACACTTCTTCCAGGGAGTAGGATGAAACTAAAGGAAACTCTTTTCTTTTTTTTTTTTCCCATACATTCATCTCACATGATGACTTCTACGGTCCATCTGTTCCCCGGCTCTCGAGCATCATTCACAAAGACTCCGGAGGCTCCTCAGGTTGTCTTCTCCCAGCGGGAAAGCCACCCACGGCTGGGAGGGGTTCGGGAAGGCAGGAGTGGGGGGGAAGGAGGAAGCAGATCTTGTGGTTGGTACTGCGTACGGAGCTCAGATCCCAGGCACGAGAAGTTGATGGAGCCCCCCCGAGTCCAGACAGAAGCAGCCAGATGAGTTCCCTTTCTAGGTCTGGGGTTTGGTTGGGTTTTTTTATCTTTTTGTTTTTTCCTCTCCTCTCTTTTTTCCTATTTTTTGCACTTTTGGAAGAGAATCGTTAAAAACGCCAGATTCTTGACGTGACCAAGGGCTCCGGAACGACGCGTGAAGAGCTTTATCCCCCTCCCCTCCGAAAGGCTGCTATTTTTCTCCCCCCACACACACCACCACCACCACCCCCCTCCCCAAAAAAAAAAAAAAAGGGCGCACGGAGGGCACTAGGAGGCTGCTGAGAACGGCACGGAACTGGAGGAGATCTCAGCCGATTTCACGATGGTGATGACACTGGTGGTGGCAACTTTGGTGGGGGTGATGGGCCCCCGCGCCACGGTACGAGCAAAGGTCTGGAGCGCTTCGTACTTGGAGCGCAGGGCGTCCAGCTCCAGCTTCATGCTGCTGTTTTCCCTGGCCAGCTTCTCCACCTCCTGCTGCAGCTCGACCCGCTGCCGCTCCAGCTCCTCTTTCTGAGTCACCCGCTTGATGCGGCAGCTGGCAGCGTAGCCCCGGTTCTTCAGCGTGCGCCTGCGCTGCTTCAGGCGGATGACCTCCTCCTTGGTGAGACCCCTCAGGTGCTGGTTCAGCTCCCGCACGGACATTGAGACGAGTTCATCATCACTCAGCACCGGGGCATTCTCTCCCGACTCCTCCTTTACCTGCAAACACCAACGGCACAGGGGTAGCACCAACCCTTGATCTGGAGGGATGGTGGGGACAGAGCAGA
>JAOQGH010000009.1:6483265-6499808 GCA_025769975.1 Gallinago jamesoni
GCAACCTGGTGTGGTGGGAGGTGTCCCTGCCCAGGGCAGGGGGTGGCACTGGGTGGGCTTTAAGGTCCCTTCCAACCTGAACCATTCTGTGATTCTGTGATTAAGTCATGGTTTGCAGTAGCCTCTTACAGACCCAGACCTGTCTGTTGTGACCCCACAATTAAATCCTAGTGCGTTGTCTCCCCCCTGTGCTGTTCTGCACCCCTCTGTGGCCATGCCCCTGTGATAAAGGGATTTATACTGCTGGCCTTGCTGGCTCTGAAGGTATTAAAGGATTTGGAACTGTTTTCCCTCACTAAGTCAGTATTATGCCATTTGCAATCTACATTTATGCAGAACTGCTAATTAAATTCCTTTTCTTCTGCTGCCTTTTGCAGTTCTTATATTTGATCTTCCTTAGAAGTTGATCTTCCTCCCATGTCCACTGCACGGTTGATCTTCAGTGTGTGCTGAGCCTGTCTGCTCAGTTGAGCCCTTGATTTTTTCACATAGAGATGGGAGAAGAGTTAGTATCAGACACAGAAGTTGAACTTTCTGTTTCACTCTTTTTTCCTCTCCCATTTTTTATGGGTAAAAAAAAGGGAGGGATTTCAGCAGCAGTGGTGGTGAAATCAGCTCCTGTCCCTTCCAGCTTACATTTTCTCCCCTTAATTCCCCATGATGAGATCACTAGTAGTTGTAATACTGTCTGAAAGAGCATCAGAGGTTTTCCTATAAAATGCTTCACAGCTGAAGAAAAATGGAATAAGGAAGACTGTTAAAGTGAAAGTCTTAATGCTTTATAGAGCAGCTGTTGTTGTTTCCCCATTTCTGGACATTTAGAAATGTGTAAAGGCAGTTGCTACCATGCAACCAGGAGGTTGAGCCTGGCTGTTAAATAGCTTATAGGAACAGGGTCACAGAAACCCTGATGTGCTGGTTCCCACTTACTTTATCGATAGTACAGCCCTTGAAAGAACTGGGTGAATACAGAGAGGCTATTTGAAAGATAATGTCAGCTTTTTTTCTTGGATTAATCTAAATACTCTCCAATGTGGCACAAGCAAGGCTGATAGTGGACATGCTAGTGTTGGGCATCACCTTGCTTTGTGCTGTCCCTGCTCCTGCAGCCAACAATCACTCCCATGGAGACGATTCCCTGAGACGTTCAGAAAGGGATTGGTGAAAACTGTCATCTTTACGATGCCTGGAACATGGTTTTTTGGGTTTCCAGGCATATCTGCACAATTAAGGCATTGTGCAGTAGCTCCTGTAAAAACGAGCAACCATAAAGCTTCAACCAAAGGAATACCATAGAGCTTTGGAAATGTCTGTAATATTCACAACAGAGGCTGGTTTGACACTGTCTGATCATTTCACATCTCTTTGTACAAGTTTTTCTTGCACTGCTCTAGGCAAGGTATCAAGTTATCCATCCCTGGCTGGAGAGAAGACGGGACAAGATTTATTCATTGTTTGCATGGTGCTCGGGTCCGGTCTCTTGCCCACCTGAGCACTGCCTGGAGATTATGAGCCATTTGATTGCAAGCTGGATATTTAGATATTTATTGTCATCCGAGAGAAGGAGAGTTACTGAATACTCTCCTCCAGCAAAGCCATCCTGATCTTTCCAGCTCAGAGGAGTGCACACACACACAAAAAAAGAGCTATTGCGTCTGTGTTGAAGTGGGGGGGGGGGGAATAAAAGGTTGCTCTGGATGCCCTTTTACTGATTGTTTCCATTTTCCAGCAGGGCCACATTTTGCTCCTGAGCTGTGAAAAGTCCTGGCGCGGTGTGTGGCGCAGCAGATGGAGGAGTGTGGGGTGCTGGGGGGGTCTGGCGGCTCAGGGGGGAGCACAGCCTGGACTCGCAGTGGCTTCTCCTCGACTGGAAAGTCTCTGAGCTTTCCTGTTTCTGCCTGGCTCAGACGCACCCATGGGGTCGGGATGCCCTTCCCTGGCCAGGGCACCATGTGGCAACGCATTTTGCTGTGTGGCAAAGCTGCTCAGACCTAGGAGAAACCTCTGGCCGTGTCACTGGGATGGAGATGCCAGAGCTTTGCTGCTGCCTTTCTTCCCTTTCTCTTCCTTAAAATTTCCAATGAAGAGCAGACAGGAGCATCTTTTATGGAGATGCAGTTGGTTTGAGTCCAGCTGCTCAGACTTTAATCTGTGCCAAGGACAAAACCAGGTTTAGGAGATTTTTCTTTTTTAATTTCTAATTTCACTGGGTTTGTGATAATTACTTTGCAGCTGTTTTCCAAGTGCACTTTCTTTAATTGATTTATTTTCAGGTGTCTTTGCTGCTCAGGTACCAGAGGGGTGTCGTGGTACCAGGTGAGGCAGGTGGTAGGAACCCAGAGTGTTAATTCTCATGCTGGAAATAGCTTCATTAAAAGTTCAGCAGAAATCTTCAAATGCTTTCCAAATAGGCCATCTGTCAGCTGAAAGATGTACCTGTCTGGGGAGTGACAGAAGGAGACAGGGTGGCAGTGAGGGCACTGATTTTGATTTTTTTTTTTTTTTTTCCAGACCTTAAACACCTCCTGGATGCTTTCTAGTCTCTGCCCTGGAGACTCCCCAGCCCCAAGGCCAGAGCACAGGGGGCAGAGGGTGAAGTAAGCATTTGCTTCTTCTACTTCCAAACAAAATACGCCCGGGATGAAATTTATTTTTAAAAGGCAATGAAGTAGATTTGAGATTTAAACCAGGTTTGTCAGTGAGAACCCGAAGGAAGGGAGTAGTGGGAATTGGGCACTCTGTGCCAGAAGATGCCCCGAGGAGCTGTGACAGGCACAGGCATGACCTGCCAGGTGATCCTGGTGGATGTGAATGAGTTGTGAGGATCATTTGGGTGCCATCTCACTAGTTAAAGGGACTTTTTTTTTTTTTTTTTAAATGCTCTGCTGAAAGTCCAGTTGGAAATTGAAGAGGAAACTTTGTTCTTTAGAAAGACCCTATTGCACATGCCCCATCCTCTGGGAGGAGATGCGACTGAGCACGTAGATGGAACCTTTCCCTCAGGAGCCTGTTTTAAAGCTAGTGGAGTACGAAAAGAGGATGCCAGGAAGAACAGAGTGTAATTTAGCATCTCTTCACCGTTCTCCAACACTGGCACGTGTTGTAGCTTGTGTCTGGCCGGGGGTTGCAGCCTTCTGTGCTGTGCCCTAGTGAAGTGTGAGAGCCATTTCCACGCTCCAGCCTTGGCTTTCATGCCGCAGCATGATGCACGAGTGCGTGGGTATTGCTGTCTGATAAATGCTACAGTCCAGCTCCCTGCAAATCATACACAATGCTCTTCCTCTCCTTCTCACATACTTTATTGAAAGGCATACCTTGCACGTTAGAGAGAGCTGGAAAAAATTACAGGGTGTTTATTGCAAAAAGACACTTTCAAGTAAATTATATTCTGAAGATGAAAGTCTTTGGATTCTTGACCATGTAACAAAGCTTTTTCAAAGGAGGAAGCAGGCTCTTGGTAGAAATCAGAGGTCTGGCCTTCTGGTAAATATTTCTGTGTGAGATTCTTATTTGTGACTGCTAATAGAGCAAAGCAGAGTCTCATTCATTGGAGATGCAAAGTCTGATCTCATTTGTGTGAGTTACACCTTCCTGAATGCTGTTCTTTCTCCACCAGTCTCCTGGAGTCTTTTGTACTGGTATTTGCTATGGGTCAAGTGGAGCATCTCCAGGTTTTTTTCCTGTCCATTAAAATCTTGATGTGTAGCTGTGTCTACTGTGAGCACAGCTGCTGTACAGTCGTGAGCACTTCTTTTGGAGTAGTATTTCCACAATGGTGACTTTTAACTCTACGTCTGATTTCTGAAAACTTCTGAGTGACATGACCTCTGTGAGTGCTAAATGATGAATTCGTGTGTGTGACCATGGGTGATTCCATCCCAAACTTCACCTTTCATCACTGTGAAGTTCCCCAGGGATATGGGGGAATTCTCCCTCCTTTCTGCCATCCTGCCACACCTGCTGCTTTTGTCAAATAAATAGGTGGTTGCTTTTTGGTGGAATCACCTTTTGATTTTAGGTCCAAGAGAAATATCACCAGTGATTTTTCGCTGTGATCATTGCTGTCTTCTTAATGGACTATGGGGATGATGGTGGCTGGAAGCAGGAATTTTTGTGTGATAAACATAGAATCATAGAATGGTTAGAGTTGGAAGGGGCCCTAAAGATCATTGAGTTCCAGCCCCCTGCCATTGGCAGGGACACCTCCTACCAGACCAGGTTGCTCAAAGCCCCGTCCAGCCTGGTCTTGATTATAACCATCATGATTATAACCCTTTGGGCTGAGGAATATCCCACTGTTCTCTGCATAAATACCATTTCTGGTCCAAATATGTCAGTAAAAATGAACACAACAACGTGGTCCTCTTTTTCATCTCTAGTAGAGTCACAGAGGGTGTGAGCTCTGCCTCCTCCTCACTGATCTCTAATTATGCTTGTTTTTTCTCTCCAGCACCTTAGAAGCTGTCAACCTGTATAGCAAGACCCTTGATCTTCACATGTGAATTTACTTTTTCCTCCCAACATCACCCCTTTGCTCCTGGGCTGGCCAGTACTGAACAAAAATTACTTTCAAGCCAAATGGCTTTCTTGAGATATTCTGAAGATGCTGAGCTGCTATTAAGTACTTTCTGTGCTTAATCTCCTTCTGTATCTCAATGTTATTTTCTTTTTATAACACAATTGAAGTGAATCATGTCCTGCAGAAAGAGTATAGTCTGTTGGGTGCTTCAGTTCAGAATTTCAGCATTTTTGTATGTTTGTTGCTTTGTTTTAGGCTGTCTCACTGTCATGGTTTAGCAAAGAAGATTTGGTGCCTGTTTGCTGGGTTTTTAATGACTGGGCTTTTGGTAGGACAATTGTTAAACAGATTGCAGAGGCTGTCTGGAAATGTGCTGTTTGTTGAGAGTAGGAGTTTTTAATTTTTTTTTCAGCACCTTAAAAATATATATACAGAGCAGCGTGCGATGAAATTGGTTTTTGCTCCTGTGGGTTGGCTTCAAGTTGAATTCTCATCTCTCCTAAGTGCCCATAAAATGGGGTGGAAGCTTCTGCTTACATGTTAATAATTAAGTAAACAAATTGTGAAACACAAAGGGTGCACGTAAAGATAGGCTACTTAATTATAAATCTGAATTTTAAAGCCAATCTCCCCACTCTAAGCCTTTCCACTGAGTTTTGCACTCTTAGGGCTGGCACCTGAGCTGCAGTTGTTCGGCAGCCCTGGAATTACTCTCCAGCACAAATTAATTAACGTCGTCTTCCCAGAAGTGCTCTGCCATCAGCAGCAGTATCCACAGTGATGCCTAATGCCCCAAAGCAAAAGCAAGAGTGGGTTGTCCCTTCTAGGGTGGTGCTTAATGTGTGGGGCAAAGTTGGCTGATACTTCATATGGGGAATTTGACATTAAAATAGGGTGAAATGAGGGGAAGGGGGTGAGCCACAGGGGTAAAAACTAACACGTGTCGTCTGTGTCAGGAGGGAAAGAGCAAAGCCACCGAGAAAAAGCCTGCTGCAGTCAAACGCTGCAAAGGAAGGTGGTAAATAAGAGAAGTAGCCTAAAATCCTGAGGCTGGGAGGGTTGGTTGTTGCTGTAAGCACAAGATGTGTTTTGAGGAAGAAGCCCTTGTAAAGAGGTAATGGAGTTCTGCTGAAATAACCCCCCTTGGGCAGCAGCAGCTGGTCATGTACCAAACTTGTGCTTTATATTTTCTTCTTTTTTTGGTGGGATGCAGTCTAAAATATTGCCTAGCATTTCATGTAGGGTTTAGACTAAATTCAGAGTAAGTTTTGAGTACTATCATGTGCTATTTTTGTCAACTGTCCTCTCATCCTTGTTCCAGTAGCACAAGGTTTAGTTCTTTGTCTCCAACTTAAGGCTTTTATTTTATTTTTCCACATATTCCCACTGTTTTGTTTTGCCCTCCTACTATATCTTTAGACTCTGTAACCCAAGGAAAAATGCTGTAATGTCACCCAGCCCATACTTTTGTGAGTGGTGCTTAGGGATTGTGACTGCAGGCTGTGGGTTTGCTGGGTTTCTAGTTCACTGGCCTGAGGATGCCCCCACCACAAACGCCAAGCTGCTAGCGCATCCCTCGCGCAGGGAATCCTGTAAAGGCAGGAGAGATCCTGCCACCAAAACATCTCCAAGCAATAAAAGGTACCTGGTGTAGACTGTGACCATATTCCTGTCTTCTGAGGGAGGGACTATTTATTTGCATCACAAAAGTGGCAGAAGAAAACAGCAAATAATACAGCTATGACAAGGTAAAATGAACTCTCTACTGTAAATTACGTAGAAGCACTCCAGGCACTTTATTCAATAAAAGGGGTTTTCAAGAGCTTAAAACTCTCATGCGAGGTCAGTTACAGCAGTTTTGTCTGTCTTAAGGTGCACTTTTAGATGCGAAGTCACCCAATGCTTCTCCTAAAGCACAACCATTAGAATTTGGTGTCATTCATGACATTTTTGGTGTGGTGGTCGCGGGAAGGATGAATCCTGGGGACAACACTTTTTCATTGAAAATGTGTCACGAGTATCTTCTTTCCCTTTTTGAGGGTGACCGTGTCGGGAGAGAACTTTCACCTGATGACATTAGGTTACCCATCAAAATGTGCTCTTTTGCAGGCAGGTCAGCTCAGAAAGTTGAGTTCTCCCTCTCTCCCCTGACCCCCTGCTTCAGGTGGCTCCAGCAGAGAACCCTGGTTAGAAAAGTGTTAATGGCAGAGGAGGAAGACTTTTCTTCCCCCCCTCCCCCCCCCTCCCCCCCGCCCCCCGCAGCTTTTAAGTTTGGAAAGCATGTGCCTTGATTTTAATATAAAGTAGCCATTGATGTGAGATGCCATGAATAAAAGGCGCTTTTCTTTTTTCTTTGGCATTGAGTCATTGTACAGTTAGTTTTGTGGCAGTGCATTTGTGAATGCATTTGTATGTGTGTGTGTGTGTGTGTGTGTGGAGAGGGGTGTAGAAAAAGGCACTAGCAGCACACTAGCAGAATAGATTTATTTAGAAACCATTAGATTTTGCTCTGTCAATCTTCTTAATGCCCTCTCTGAGTGTCAGTCAAACTTCTCCTCTGGATTTTCACTCCTGTGTACCTTCAGTTACACCCATGCACATCTGATAGGACACACGCACACAGATATGAGAGAGATAAAATTCTTCTATGCTGCTCTATGCTAATAGCACCAAACCCTCTCTCAGCATCACTGAAAGCTTCATTGTTTTAGAGTTTTCCTCGGGAATGCCACATAATTACAGTGCTTTGTCCCATCGCCTTCCTTTAATAGAAGTAATAACAGTAATTGTGCTTTTCACCTATTGATCTCAATATGGGTGAATGTAGGCTTCCCTGGTGAAGGAACAGAGACCCAGGGTGAGGGAACCTTGTGTAACTCCATGGACGGGTGACAATACGCGAGATGCCCTACTCTGACTGCAGCAAGAGCTATTTCTTATTTAAAAAAAACCCAATATATATATATATTTATGTAAACTGGTAACATTTAGCTAGAGTAACCGCCTGTGCAAGCTTGCCCGGCTGTGGCCCAGCTGTACTAATTCCCGTGCTGCAGCTCATTCTCTCCAGGCACACCTCTTTCCACCACAGTCACCAAGGGGCTTTCTTCCAGCAACAAGCTGCAAGGAAGACCATGCTCAATATAGCATGCGAAAGATTTTTTTTCAGGGAAAAAAGAGGTCCTTTCAGGGAAAGGAGGGGAGGACCCTTTGACTAGCATTCTCTGTTCCCTGGGCTTGCCCCTGCATGTTTCACACAACATTTAACATCCTCATGGAGTCAAACTGCAGCTTTGCAATCACAGAATCCAGCACTGGCAGGGATTGGCAGGGACCTCTGGAGATCATCTCCTCCAACCCCCTGCCAGAGCAGGGTCACCTTGAGCAGGTCCCACAGGATCATATCCAGGTGGGGTTTGAATGTCTCCAGAGAAGGAGATTCCACCACCTCTCTGGACAGCCTCTGCCAGGGCTCTGCCACCCTCACAGGAAAGAAGTTCAGGTGGAATTTCCCGTGTCCCAGTTTGTGCCCTTTGTCCCTCATTTTGCCCCTGGGCACCACTGAGAAGAGTCTGGCCCCATCCTCTTCCCACCCGCCCTTTAGCTGTTTCTCAGCATCGATGAGATCCCCTCTCAGTCTGCTCTTCTCCAGCTGAACAGCCCCAGGGCTCTTAGCCTTTCCCCAGCAGAGAGATGCTCCAGCCCCTCATCATCTTCATAGCCTCCTCTGGACTCTCTCCAGCAGTTCTCTGTCCTTCTTGAACTTGGGAGCCCAGAACTGGACACAGTAGGACTTTCCACATCTGCTCCTTTGCAGGCACTTTGATGTCACGATGTTCGTGTGCCTGCCTGCCTCATTGATATCTGTTGATCTTTCTGGCTCTCTGCCTGCCATGGTGGGGAAATATTGAGGCTTAATGGAAGCTTTGCAGCTGACGGCTAAATGCGCTTAATTTTGACACTTTTCTTAGCAGAAATAATGCATTTAGCTGGCTAATGCTATAGCATTTTTTGTTTTAACGTTATCAGCAATTTTTGTGGCAATTTCACAGCTCTAAAATATCGACGTGCTACGTTTCAACTCAGTGTGGGGAAATGTGTGTAAAAATACTGAATGCCCATGTCATTCACTCACAACTATTAACTGCCTGGTGCAAACTCTGACCTCTTCTTGTGTATTTAAAAGTATTCCTGTGTGGTGTCAGAAAGCCTGAAGTGCTTGGAGTGACTTTCCTGGCCTCCCTGGGACCCTGCGTGTGTCTCATCCACAATGTCAATCCATGGCTTGTCACTCTCAAACACTTCTGCACACCCTATTCCCGTCCTGTCAATGGATGGCACTACACCAGCACGTGCCTGGAAACAACGCCATTGGGTGTTTGTGCGCTTAACTTTGCAAAAATACAACTTTTAATCCCATCTGGGGGTATATGTGAAGCGTTGAAGGAAAACCCCTGCTGGGATAGCATTCCTCATGGCCGTCAGCCAAGTGGCTGAGAAATGCTTTGTGTCTTGATGCCTGTCACACAGCATTTCTGGCTGAATGGGGAAATAAAAGCACATTAGAGCCCAAAACACTTCTTTAGTCCTCTCCCCAGCTGGTGTGAGCTCTATGGTTCATGCTAGTGCTCATGGAAGGGGCAGCATTTGACCTCAAGCTGCCTAAAGCTTTGGAAAATAAGTGTGTTCAGAACAACCTGATGGTGCTGGAGCATTTCTTCTGTCCCCACATCATTTTCACCTGTTCTCTGGGAGGTTTCCCATGGGATCTCTGTCTGGCCAGTCCCTAGAGCCAGTGTGCTGCAATACTCCGGTACAGGAGTAAAATGCATGGGGAAGGTTAAAATTAAGTAAGAACAGGTAATGCAATAGGGCTTAAAATATTGAGAAAGATGCCCTCAACTTGGCCACAGGCCTTTAATAAACAAACTGAGATAGTAACAGAACGTGCTGGTTTTATTTTCACTAGAAAATAAAATATTTTTGAAGAAGTTTGCTGGTTTGAGGCCCCAGTGGAAGGATCTGTAATTACGGGTTATCTGGCCTGGTAAACAGACCCTTGTGCGGCTCGGTTGTAATTGAGGGTGTGTGGGTCAGGCCATTTAATTGCTGTTTGCTTGGAATAGAAACCCCTCCACCGCCACTGAATCGCTCTGCATCTGATTAAGTAAACAAATTGCCAGCACCTGAACTGCAGGACGTCCCAAGGGAGGCTCCGCTCGCCCGGGAACTGTGGGGCCAGAAGAGCATCCTCAGCCCCTTTCTGCCCACCCGGCGAGAAGGGACCTCATGAAACTCCCAAACAAAACGCCGCGTGAGCTACTCTCGTGGAAAGATGAAATTAGAAAGCGGAGACAGTGGAGGCAACTGGGAATGTGGGGGTCTGTGGCCCATCCTGGGTCTCTCCTCCATCATAGCATTTCTTGGCACACCTGAGCATCTTCCCTGGCTGCTCTTTCTCTGTTTTGGTGGTTCCTCCTCAGGGCAAGTAGCATTTACACAGTGTTTTATGTGTTTCTGAAATACGGACGCTATTGCGCTATGGAAGTCCAATAAAAGTTAATATTTTTGTACTGAGGTTCCAAGCAGGAGTTTAAAGAGAAAACATAGCCGTCAGCCAGCATGTGACGCTGGATTTTACTGCCTGATTGCAGCGAGGGATCTCTGAGGCTCCTGATCCCTGATTCATTGTCATTTGGAAAGATGGTGCAGTTTATTCTCAATCTGAAAATTTAAAAAAAAAATAGAAGGACAACAGGATGTATCTGTGCTTCTTCCTTCTGTCTGTCAGACTGATTTTAATACCCTTTTCCTTTTTTTTCTTATCTTCTTCTGAATCTGGACTTTTCGCTGTGCTTCTCCATATAATTTAGGGCCTCTCCTGAATTTCAGAGTGTTTATTCAGAACCCCCTTAAACCACGCTTCTCTGCTGCTGTGTAGGAAGATCGAATTGAAAGACTCTGGGATAACGAATTCCTTGAGGCGCCGTGGTGCACAGAGGGCATCAGAGCACAACCATCACCTCCGAGCGCCGCAACCCGCTTCTGCAGCTCCCGCTCCCCCTGCAAGACAGCCCGATCCGCTGGTGTGGTCTGGCTGCTTGGGATGGTTGTGATGTAAAGCAATTACAAGCTTGGCTGGTTTTACAGCTCCATGGTGTCCCTGGGACAGCGCGGCTTGGCCGGAGCAGGGCTGGGGAACCTGCTTTTTAGGCTGCACAGTCTTTATGCAGAGATGCTTTGGGTTTGTTCTGCGCGCTCGCTCTTTTCAAACGACGGTGATCTATGGGATTACAGCGAGGGGCTGGTTTTCAGGATTCCGTCTAAACTGTGAGCTGAGAACTCCTGTTCAGGGATTTGATGCAGCAACTGGGAGAAGAAAAAAAAACAAAAAACACATTTGCAGTATAAAATATTACAAATGCTGATGAGATGGTCTGAGGTTTAACACTGCTCAGTCACCTCCGCCTTTGATTTTGCTGCCCAGCACAACGTGGTGCTTATCAAGGAAGTGCTGTTTATCACATCCTCGGTTCCTTTGAATAAAGCCAGGACTCAGAGCAAGCTATTTCCTTGTTTGATAGACACACTGCAGAATTACTCCATAGCTCAAACTTGTAGACTTGAAAAACTATCTGTCAGAGAAAGAAAATTTTCCAGCTGAGGAAGAGTGGCTGTTTGTTTTTTTCCCCTCCCTTGACGGGTGTGTGTCTGGGCATGACTTCAGTCCTTCCTTCCTACATAGTGGACCAAATGTTCAAGTGGGTGTGAAACCTGCAAGGAAGCAAAGCAAGCAGAGAGCAAAATAACTGTGGTGTTGCTTGTATGACACTGTGTGGTAACGTCTCAGCATAGCTACCTCTAGGAAAGGCTCCTGGTGGCAGCAGTAGGACATGGAGGAAGAGGAGCGTTCTCAAAGGCACTTCAGTGGGTTGGTAGGTCTCTCAAGATGTTTCTTCAGTCTGTATGAGAAAAAAATGTGAGTAGAGCAAATACACTTCAGGCTTGAATGGAGTATGGAAGGGGCTGGGTGTTCGCTGCCACAATTTGGGCTCTTATGGCTTTTTTTTTTTGGCCAGAACATTGCCAGGGGTTCTGCAGACCATGTGTCATGGAAGGGCTGGGGACTGTGTTGCTCTTCAGTTAATGGGGCATCTTCAGTGCATACATGAAGTGCACGTGTTTCAAGATTGAATATCATAATATGTGGAAAAAGATCATCTTTTTTTGGTGTGTTTTTCCTTGAGTGGATGTAAGATAAGCGCCCTGTAGATGCCAGTACCCAGATGGGTGAGAGAGAAAAGCCCAGCAGTCTCGTGGTTTCCTCCTCTGCTTTTGGTGCTCCTACAAATCCACACGAAAGAGCAAGCAGGAGGAAAGCAAGTCTGTGTGCCATGTTGTCAGGGACTGTTGTGTCCCCATGCAGCCTAAGTTTTGGGAATGAGGACCACGAAGGACCATCCTTTGCCTCCCTATCAAGTCTTACTTTGAGAAGGTGCTACAAACCAGGGAGGGATTTTCTGCAGCCCTAGGGCTTTATAATCTATAACTTAGCAATTTTCATACTATAGTTTGTTTTGCTTTTGTTTTTGTGGGTCTTTTGTGTTTGTTTTTTTTTAGACCTAATTTAATGGTCTAAGAGTTGGGCAACTGTTCGAAACTCCCAGAAACAGGAGGTGCCAGAGGGTGAATCGACCCGTCTGTCCCAGACACCCATCTCCAACAAGAAGGATCCCTCTTGTGTCCCCACTGCCCATGAGGGGACAGCCAACTGGTTGTGATGTTTGACTGAGATAGCTGAAGTCAGGCAAATCTACCTTAAACAGAAAACACTCTCTGCCGTCCTCCAAGTCATTGCAGCAAACAGGGTTAGATGTCCTAATGGCACCGACCAAGGAAAAAAATTCCAGATATTAATAAATGCCAGATTTACCACGCGAATGAACAGGATTTTTGTTCCTTATTCAGAAGAGGAAATAATCATGATTTTTCTCAGACAGAACCCAAACTTTAACAATGCGAGGAGGTGGGGGGAAGTCATGTGAAGTACTCAGCTCTTGGGAAGCAGTTGGAAAAATCTGAGCCACTGGGGTTTTCTAGTTTTGTTGGGTTTTTCAGGAGTTTTTTTTAGTTTTGTTTTTGATTCTGGTGATGCAGTTTCCCGTTTATTGCAGAAGGGTGCATTTCATATTGCCTTTCATACCTGTGCTGGGGTCCAGACCCCCTGCGCTCCCTGCCTGTTGCTGGGCTCTGGGATGCCAGCGGCACCTTAGTTCTGCATTGCAATTTCTGCAAACTATGTAAAACCAGAGTCCTGCGTACATGGTAGAAGGATGGGCCCAGATCTATTATATTAAAGGCCACCTGGGGCCAGGACAGACTAATTAACTGTATTTGCCATTGCTGCTGCTTTTCGGTGCGTTAGATGTTGTTTGTGTTCTGACTTCTTTTTTTTTTTAAATAGAATATCATAGTTTGAAGCTGGCATAAACACACACTCGTTTTTCTCTTTGTACTTCTGGTCAGAGCTGCTGAAAGTTGCTTGGCGGAAATTTTGTGTGTGTCCCCAGGAGAAGGGTTGCTCTGGAAGAGTCTCTAATGTCTTTTTTTTGCCTTGCTCTGAAGTCAGATCAAGGGAATAACCCTGGTGTAACTTGGGCTCACGAAGCCAAAACAAGATGTGGGTCTAGGAGCCCATCCTGACATTTGACCAGTCAGGGCTAAGATGTTGTTGTGGACCGGGGCTGCTGGAAGGTGAAGATAAACATCTGGGTTTCCACTAGAAAGCAGAGTTTTCCTCCCTGCCAGTGTCCATGGCTCCATGCGGTTGGTGCCAGAACGCTTGGCCAAGGTCCTGCTGCAAGGTAGCCTGCCGCTACCCCAAAAAACCCAGCCCTTCTCTTTGGTAACAGAAAGACATGGCAATTTTGCCCTCTTTGAGAGAGATGCTGAGGTGTCTGCAGAGAAAAGAGGTCTTTTTTCTGTGATTCCCAGTGACAGGACAAGAGGTAACGGGCACAAACTTGAACATAGGAAGTTCCATCTAAACATGAGGAACTTTCCTGTGAGGGTGGCAGAGCCCTGGAAGAGGCTGCCCAAAGAAGGCGTGGAGTTTCCTTCTCTGGAGCCATTCAAACCCGCCTGGACACGATCCTGTGCAACCTGCTCTGGGTGACCCTGCTCTGGCAGGGGGTTGGACTGGACAATCTCCAGAGGTCCTGCCAACTCTATATCATTTTGTGATTCAGTGGGGGATTATGGATTAGTCTAGAAAATACTTTTGCTTTTGGCTTATTTTTCTTCCTGAATAAACAAAGATCTTACTAGTGTTACTAGCTGGGGACAACGGAGCAGAAGACTAAATTAAAGCCCAGAAAGAACCATGTATTCTCCTAATCTTTTTGTTATGCCACAACAACTTATAGAATATCTACATGGTGGGTACGGGATTTATCCTTAAAGAGCCATTAAAATTGACTCTACATCATAATTTAGCTATCACTTTGTTTGCTTCTTGATTAAAGATATTTTGTGTTGTGCTTTGCGAGCATCCTGGGGGGCAGAGTGTAAAACAATGGCTCCTTCCAGACACAGGCTGCTGCCTATTGATGCTTTAACACCAGGCTCAGCATTACCACCTTCTTGCCCAGGTTGTGCAACGTGTGGCTTACCCTTGAGTTTCCCTCCTGGTAACCTTCTATGCCCTTTGCCAGTCACTTTTTGGACCTGACAGCAGTTACCACGTGCGTGTTGCTCCCATTTCTGATCCCATTGAGAGGACCATACGCCTGAGAGCTATCAGCCCTCCTTTGAGGTTCCACTTTGAGGTGGTTTGTGTTTGGAAGCAGACATACCTTCACAAGACCCGTTGAGAGCAATTTTGGGGGTCTTGTTCAATTCTGGATTCTATTCTTGTTCCTCGTTAAGTTAATATCTGCCTTTCTTGCCACTGTCACAGGGCTGGATTGGACCCTTGAAGGCTGGTGGTCACATGGAAAACAACTCTGAGTGATGTTTATTCTGCTTAAAATACAGTTTCTTTGGTCTAAGTTTCTTCTATTTGTCTTCTCTCATTCTTTTATGCTTAGGAAGCTATTAAACTAAACTAAGATTTTTATTTCTTAGGAATATGCCACCTCTGTCTGTTTCCTACATAAGGCTTTTAGTCTTTGTTCAAGGTACAATAATTGCTGTGAATAGCAAACAGCCTAAAGGAATAACAGGATAAATTTCAACCTAATATAACTCCATTTTTTTTACAACTAGCAAAGTTAAATCAGGACTAAATTTGGATTAGCATTTTATGTTTGTGAGATTCACTATTTTTTTTTTTAATTCGAAGATTGTGCTTTAGAAAATTCTCAGGCTGGGAAACACCTTCGCTGTCCCTTCTTTAAAGTTCTGCTTATCCCTTTCATATTAAATCTCCATTCCCATGTTATGCATGTTTTGCTGATACATCACACTGTATACAGTTAATTTCATAACTCCATCAGAAAACCTCTTTCATACAGTTCATTACTTTTAATGCAGTTCACTGGGAAGACAGAGATGTAAACTCCAGTAACTGTTCAATACCTAAATTAGGTGTGACTGTATATTTTTACTGTATGTTGGTACTTCCAGGTTCCCTGACAGATAGTTCTTGGTTTTTGGTCTAAATTGAGAGCCTAAATAGTTTTCTTAGGAACAGTTAATTGACTGCATCTGTAATCAAAGGCATAAACTGAATGGACCGAATTCTTCCACAAGATTAATTTTATCCTCTACCAAGAAATCTGCTGCTCTTTACCCATTTTCCCAACACACACACAGATGTTGCTGATTCATAGGCGAAAATATTTGTTGTTAAATTAGTGATTATTTTCAGGAAGCTTTGACTTTCATCTGTGTAGGTGGTCCAGAAATTCCTTCTAGCCATCCGATATGCTGTAACATCGCAGACGTCCTTTACCGTGTGTGCCACAGAAACGGAAGAGCTTTGTGTTAGGTTCAGGAACACATCTCCCACTCTTTGGGCCAATCTGCTGTACACATGGTCCTGAAGGATAGGTCTGAGTCTTCCTGGAGCCACTGTGGCCAGAGGAGCCCACCCTTCCTCAAACCCCAACGAGTAGAGCTGCCGAGTGAGAAGCAGTTCTGGGCAGATCCTTCAGGTACCAATGAACAGGAGCAGATTTGTTGAGAATTAGGCTTCAGTGAATTCCACAGCAGAAATATCTCATGGGATGTATAAGATGAATGCAACGAATACCGTAATTAATGGTATTGCTTCAGGCTCTCTGCAACCTCAGACAGCTCTTCCAATACATGGGTTTACGCAGAACGTGAATTCGCTGTCAGGGTATCAATGGGCTGGGTTTGCCCGACTGGTGTAGTATCATCAGAGCTCTGGAGATCACAATCTCAGGGTGTCTCTCACTTGTGTCTATGTGCTTGGTCACATCTGTCTCTTCCCATCAGATGCATTTCTTCTTGGCCAGCAAACGTCTGTCTTTTTGGGAACATGTCATCGTGAGAGCTATCCTGCCCAAAATCTCTGATGCTTTGATATCATGAGTGTTAATTAATCCTACAAACACTGCCATTAGGTTTTGTCTGGCTGTCCCAATCAGTTCCTAGCAATAACGAGAGAGACTGCCCCGTGCTCCCCTTACTTTTTTTTCCTGTCTCTTCATTTCCATCCCCGAGGGTTGGGCAGGGT
Organism: Gallinago jamesoni; assembly: GCA_025769975.1. Lineage (NCBI taxonomy): Eukaryota > Metazoa > Chordata > Aves > Charadriiformes > Scolopacidae > Gallinago > Gallinago jamesoni. Next base: position 6,499,489 of record JAOQGH010000009.1, read on the forward strand.
TGTGACTGAGCTGAGCAGCATTTCTTCAGACAGGAATTTTCAATGGACCCTGCACCCTAGGTCTTCCTCTCCTTTTTTTTTTCCTATGGTTCTGACAATATATTGGTGCAGCTCTAAAAGGTTTGGACATGTGTTTCTAGACAGTAGAGCACAGATGGCCTCCTTCTTGGTGCAGATCTTCTAAGGCCTTTTGGGTGTTTTTGCTGACCATCTGCTCCCCTTTGGCGAGGACAATGTAGCCCTTTCTTGACGCTGATCCCAGATAAAAAAAATCCACCCTGTCCCTCCAGCTTTTCTAGGACCCACATATCCAAAACCAA
>JAOQGH010000009.1:6499908-6520582 GCA_025769975.1 Gallinago jamesoni
TTCTTGACGCTGATCCCAGATAAAAAAAATCCACCCTGTCCCTCCAGCTTTTCTAGGACCCACATATCCAAAACCAATATGGAACTTGCCCCTTCTGGTTATCCTTGAGGTGTTCCCAAGAGTCCTGTTCCTGCAGTAGCACCACCATCACTAACTCCACACTAACACGCTCAGTGTGGAGCTCACCTGTGTGCACAGTGGAATAATAACAAATACCCTCTCCAAAAAGTTTGGAGGTGTTGATTTTACTCCTTCCTTATCTTTATGGTGTATTGTGCAAGTTTTGTTGCCGTGCTGCCATGAGTTCCATGCCCGATAAACATTTCTTTTGCCTTCTGTGAGCCTGGGCTCCCACGGGTGGCTGAACAAGGTCCTCTGATGCATCCTTTGATATTCCCTGTTTATCTTATGGAAATGAGCCCTCCTGAAATGGACTGGTTCTTTCTCTTGCCATGTTTCCCAGCTGTCTTTCTGGATGATTTTTATTTCCCATTGCCCCTGGGGCTGTTCAAAGGCTTCTTTGGAGTCTGAGATCCCTGCCTGTGTCTCGGAGCAGAGTAAGCCAGAAGAGCGGACCTGATGAGTCATTATGATTTACTCTGAATTTTGACGCCTGGTGTGTGTTCTCCCATGCTGGCCTTGTGTGTAACGCAAGCCGGAGTGCTCTGGGCCAGTGCTCTGTTTTTCTTTTTTTTTTTTTTCTTTTCCTTTTTCCTTTGTTTGTGTTATGCTTGATTTGATATTCAGACCTCACTCGGTTCTCTTTGGCTGCTTCTTCTGAATAAGAGAAATCGTTTCAAGAAGCTTGGAACTCTGGGTTTTTCAGGTAAATATGTTGCTCTCCTCATTTGAAGAGTGTGATTTGAACTTTAAATATAAATAAAGAAGATCTCTGTTTGTTGAGTGCTGATAATGGAAAGGCCTGGTAATCCCATGATTATTTCAGCTGGTTGTCTTGAAATAATTTACTCAATCAAGGCAAGTTTTGTGGCTTTTTGAACATGCTGTATTTTTATGGAAATAAAATTGAGTTTAAAGAGTTAAAACCATAGCAAATTAAAACAGAGACAGCTGGTGGATGGTGGCTTCTAGATAGCAGAGGTAGCTCAATAGAAAATAATGTTTTTCAAGTTAAGAATTCAAAACTTCCTACTGATGGGGAGTGGATTGTCTCTGCCAAAACTCAGATTAACCCTGGTTTGGAATGCAGATTCCCACTTCTGTCTGATGGCATCACCTTACCCACCTCTCTGGGAGTGGCTCTGATGTTCCATCAAAATCTCTGTTTGGTTTTTCAAGATGGGTTTCCCAGAGAAGATGTTTTTCTCTAGCTTCCAAGATACCAAGTTTGTGCCTAACGATGAGAAAGACACTGCTGTCTTTTGTCAATTGTCTTTGAAGTAAAACCTGTTTAGGTCGTGTGCCTCCATGCAGGGACTGGAACATGCAGGTGCCTTCCCTTCAGGAAGGGAAGAATCACGTTTTTGCAGAGGATGGGCAGCATGAGCTTCTAGATATCCTGGTTTGGCAAACCTTCAATCATCAGTGACACATTCACAATATTATTTTTTTTTAGTCCAGAAATAATATATTTGTTTAATTGGTAGTTTAATTCTTTTGTGTCTTCGTGCATTGATTTATATTAGCTGGCTTTATGATGTCATAAAAGTAAGGTAAACAGTGTCAAGCAAGCCACAAGGACGCTTGTCGGGATATGTGTGCATTGATATGCTGGGGTGGAGATGTCCAGGCAGGAGACATCAGGGCATATAGGATGCAGGGGATCTAGGGGTGGCTGCCCCATCCCTGGAGGGGTTCAAGGCCAGGTTGGAGGGGCCTTTGAGCAGCATGGTCTGGTGAGAGGTGACCCCGCCCAGGGCAGGGGGTGGAACTAGATATTTTTAAGGTCTCTTCTGACCATTCTATGATTCTTTAAGGTGGTGGAGAAGTGGTTGGATGAGGAGACAGAAGGGTTTGTGTTATCGTGAAGGTTTGGTTGTTGTTTGTAGTCAGAGCTTGTGAAAGCTCTGGCAACAGTATGAGATGTGCTTGGAAGCACTGAAGCAGAAGGGCAGATGACGTACCTTGGCCTTCGCCTTGTGGTTTTATGTAAGGGATGTTTTGAACAACCTGCAGCTTCGGAGCAAGGCTTTCTCCTCCATTCATTTCCCAGCTTGTTTTAATACTCTCGGTAGGAGGAAGAACTCGGTGAGCAGGACATGAGGTAAATGAGATAAGGTCAGTTGCTGATGGAGAGCACTTCATCTGTCAGCCACTGTGCTTGAACCTCTGTATGCAACTCATACTGCACCATCCCTCGTTGTTACAGAATAAAGTTGCTTACAAAGAAAGGGTGTTTCCATGCAAAGCAAAAGTCACGTCTCACTGTGTCGTGCTGACCTCAATCCAAGGTGATGTGGATGCTCATTGCTCCTTCTCTCCACAGTGTTTCAGTTAATGTTCAACCTAAAGCAATGTTTTACTTCCAGCTATCAGGTTGTTGCATGTACTGTATCTATTCTCTAGCTATACTGGGGGGGGGGGGGGGGAATGAAGGGTTAAAAATTCATTAATAAAAAAGGGTTATTTCCTACCCCTTAAAGAAAAAATAAACAAACACAGAAGTAAAGAGGGCAGCCTCCTCCCAAAATCAGACTCACCCTACCTGTTCTGGGTGGCTGGTTGGGAATCCAGCCTTCGGCACAAGTGTGAGCAGGTAACATGCACTGGTGCAAAGGGGTCAGGGCAAAGCAGAGCTCTCCAGCTAACTTCAGAGTCTTCTAATTAAAAAGCTTAATAGGAAGTAAATAAAATTAAATAGAAAATTTAAAAGGTGTTAAAGAAAGCCCTGGGTGAAATTTCAAATGGATGGCCCTTCCCCCTAAATTTTATAGAAAAAAGGCTTTAATGCATGTCCTGGTTTAAAGCTCAATTTTCATCGCAGACAGTGCTGGATTTTCCTCGGAGCATCCTCCTACCAGGGCTGAAGGGACCAACCTTAGTACCTTCTGTGTGAAAGGGGCCCAGCAGATCTTCCCAGATACTTAGTCCTGAGGTATATGAGGAGAAGGGGGTTTTTGTTTGGGTTTCTTTTTTCCTACTTATTTTAAACCAGCAGGCCAACAGGCATCTGTATTCCATCCAGAATATTGTCTGTTTGTTTGGAGAATTTGGTATGGCTTAAAGTCCAAGTTTTCTTTGGATTGGGCTTTTAGGATTTGGTTTGATTTATTTCCAGTGACACTACTGAAATGCAGCTTCCTTCTTTTTTTTTTCCATCTCTGCTGACCTGCTAAGTTAAAATAAACATTATGTTTTGATGTATTTCTTTATTTATTTTAGTTACCGCAGAGGCAAGAATGTGGAGTGAGAAACTTTGATTAAATTTCAAGCATAGTCAGATTAGCCAGGATGGGTGCCAGGCGACTTTGGTGCCCTTGTAGCTTGGGATGTTTGACTTGTGTTTTTAGGCTAGTTTTTCATGTTCATCTTGGAATCCTCAGCAAATCGAGTTCTATTACAGCCATGTATCCATCTGCACTGTACAGGCAGGTTTGACAGGACACAAGCGTGGTCCTAAAAAGGGTTACCATTATATCCCATTGCAAAAACATCACCCGTTCTCAGGTGTTGCTTGTTTCTTGCTGGGGTGTTTAGATGTTTCTAAGCTTGGATGCACAACGATACGCAGAAGCAAGGCATTCTGGACACTGAGGATTTAAGGAACTTGTCTAAAATTCATGCACAGACTTTAGTCCTTATGCTGGGAATGTAACCCATCCTATGTGGCCAGCCTTTGCAGTTACTGTGCACGCAGCAAAGGGCAAAGAATTACCAGTCTATAAGTTGCAGCAAAGACAGACAGCCCATTTTGTCCCCAGCTGCATTGCTTGAGATGAAAAAGGCCAAAGCTCTGGCATTGTCCTGCATTGCAGCCGGCAGGGCATGTCCCACATGCCACCAAGGCACACAGCTTCTCTCCTGTCCATGGGGGTTACTTGTGGGCACCCTGTGAGAAGGTCTGGTGTCCTTAGTCCATCTGTGCTTGCCTGGTGCTGGTGGCCAGAACGTGCTGTGTTGTCAGTCTGGAGGTGTGCAGAGGTGGAGCAGTTGGATTTCATAGAATCATAGAACAGTTTGGGCTGGAAGGGACCTTAAAGATAATCCAGTCCCACCCCCTGCCCTGGGCAGGGACACCTTCCACCACACCAAGTTGCTCCAAACCCCCTCCAACCTGCCCTTGAACCCCTCCAGGGATGGGGCAGCCACAGCTTCTCTGGGCAATCTGGGCTGGGGTCTCACCACCCTCACAGCAAAGAATTTCTTCCTAATATCCAACCTAAATATACTCTTTTCCAGTTAGAAGCCATTACCCCTCATCCTATCACTACATGCCCTTGTAAAAAGTCCCTTCCCTGGTTTCCTGGAGCCCCTCTAGTTCTGGAAGGGGTTATACGGTCTCCCTGGAGCCTTCTCTTTTCCAGAGTGAAGGTGGCCTCAGGAGAGCCCAGCGTGGATGGATGTACTGGAGAGCTCCCAGGAAAGGTGTAATTAGTGCAGAGTAAATTACAATGAGCGTTGCCTTTAACCTAAACAGCAAGGTTTGCTGGTTTTGGCACCTGGAGTTGGAACTAGTTTGGAGCTGTCGGCAGCAACTGGTGTTGTTCTGGAGCTCCTGTCTCTGCTGCTCAGGACTGGAAACGTCCAGGTTTTGCTCCAGGCAAGAGCTTCTCCTGTTCCTTTACTGCTAGTTGCTTCTGCCCTCACGCTACAATGCAGAGTGTGCAGCAAGCTCGGAGGGTTGGTGAGAAGAGATAATATAAACTGGTTCTGGTTTAAGTACCAAAATCTTTTTGATATTTGGGAGCCATCCTGTGGTCCTGGAGCAAGCAGGGGACCTCTGGTATTACTTTAGTTGAACTAAATTCTGAATAACGTTGCACCAGTAAAAGGGGTGAGAGGTAGTTTTGGGGAGGATATATGTGAATAGTAATATTTTGCCCTCGTTCAGCCTCTTTAATCTCTTGATTAAAAAAAAAAATAAGTTGCATGTTAATGAGTTCATGCAGCAACTAGGAAGGGAAGAAGCAGCTAGGCTTGGTGAGCAACCACAAACAGAAAAAGTTTGCGTAATGTAGGTCGAAGTGGGGATAATGTAATTCATCCAGGTTAGGAATTGCAGCAATTTTGCACATGTGAAATACTCAAAGCCTCAAAATTCAGAGGGGAGTTTGAGGATGTGGCCCCTGAACTTTGTGCTTAAATTTCTGAAATGCATACCCCTTGGACAGTGACCAAGCTGAAGGATCTGTGAATCTCTGCTTCCTTCTTACATTTCAAATTCAGCCCAGTATAAAGGAGTTAATGGGGAATAAAAGGGAAATAAACTCAATATATATTTTATATATATATATATATATATATATAATTTTTTTAGAGGTCTCCCTCTCTTCAGGAAAGTCCCTTTACAAACCTCCACGAGTAACAGGACTTGCAAACTGTAAGAAAGCTGACAGTTTGCAGCCACACTATTTCCAGCTACTCTTCATGTTCTTCCTTTTTTTGATATATTTCCCCAAGCAAAAAGCTACTGTCTGTAGTAAGGCCCTGTGAGAACAGCGTATTCCAAGTCTCAGGATAGGCTTCTCGGAGGTACCATTATGCCTTTATTTTAGGGCCGTTATGAGTTTAGGGCAGGGTGGAGGTCAAGCTTTTACTTGGTTTTTGTGCATCAGGAGCTCTTCCAATCAAGTATTTTCCCAAAGTCTTTCCCATCAAGCCCAGGATGCCCGATACAGCAGTCTGGGAACATACTTGCAGAGGTGGGAATTTGGGTTTGCGCAAGGCCAGGCTGGATGCACTCTGTATTTCTCACCTGGCTCTTCCTCGGGAGCTGGGCTGACCCCGGGCCACCGGGAGAGGCAGGAGCCGCCTTTGGAAGCTCATAGGGGTTTTGTGATTCTTCTTTCCTAATTTTAAATGATCATGTGTCATCGAGCCCTTGTGTTCCCTGGATATAAATGCTTGGGAAATCAGTTTGGATTCCCCCCACCCCCTTTGTCTTTTTTTTAGGAGAGCAGAGCTGAGGGCTTTCGCGGTGGCGGAGAGGGAGGAGGTGAGCAGGGGGATACTGTAGGTAATTCCCCATGGCATATTTTTCCATTTGGAAATTGCCCAAACTTTTCCCTGGAGGAGCGTGGCTCTGACATTGAAATCCAGTGCCAGTTACGGGCTCTTTCCTCCGACTACTTCCAGGGGCGTCCCCACAGTAGGTCAATGTGTCTCATGGATCTGCAGGCTACAAGATTATAAAACAGTTTTAAGAGCAGTGCAGGACACGTGTCAATCATACATGTTTTGATTACTAGTGCTGGATTACCACTAGGATGCTTTATGGGCAAAACAGGTTTTCATAGGGAATTTGAAGAAAAAGTGGGCGTTGCCTGACAGCATTTAACCTGCTTTAAAAATCTGTATTTCTGCATGTGATTATTTCTCTTTATCATCCTTCTGGTAAGAATTATTTTAATTATCACAAAAGATAATGCAGTGCTGGACAGGACAGGGCTGAAATTTGCCCTGGCTGTACTTTCTTAAGGTATTTGAAGAGAGAAGCTATTCCTCCAGCTTAAAAGAGAAATGTTCTCTCTGTTCTTTCTGCAGGCAACTAATTGATTTCTTGAGGGTAATGCTTAGTGAACCTTGCTATGGTGATAAATGCAATTTGAATCTTTTTCAAAAACATAAATTTTATGTCTGTTTTACAGAAACATATATTATTTGTTAAAGTCCTCTTTTGGATAATTGATTTGTCCTTCCTTAGATCTGTTCACATAAAGAATTGGTTACAAACCAGCCTGACTTTGCTTTAAAGGGAAGCCTTGAGAACGGGGTTTCATAGAATGATAGAATCATGGAATGGTTTGGGCTGGAAGGGACCTTAAAGCCCCTCCAGTGCCACCCCCTGCCCTGGGCAGGGACACCTCCCACCACACCAGGATGCTCAAACCCCCATAAGGCTACAGCTTCTCTGGGAAGCACTTGATTAAAGATGAAAGCAGAGTAATTGAGGTCATTGGTTGGTTTGTTGTGATCCTATTTTAGGGACTCAGGTGTGACAGATCTGGGGGAAAAATGGGATGCTCTGACAAGGGAATTTTTTCCAGCGGATTATTTATCTATAGGCTGTCCTGCAACATCTTGGAGTACTCAGAAACAATCAGCTAGTTACAAGAATGAAAATCCTTTAAAATATCCATGTTTTTTGCATTTTTCTGGTCAGGTCTCATGATTCTTCACTCGATGTCTAACACACTACTCGTGTTATTTATCCACACCGCAGCGCTGCCCCAGAGCCTCGGGCAGGGCTCCAGGTCTGTTGAGCCTCCCGTGGTGTTTGGGAGACTGGGGCTTTTTTTTCCTGTCTCACGCTTCCTACGTGGCCCTGGCATCCTCCACGGGAGCCCATATGCCAGGCTCAGCTGGTCCATGAGCTCTTGGGGCCAGAGGGAGCAGCAATCACTTTGCGCCGGGTACAGATCTCTGTTGTGTGTTACCTTGTGCGCATCCTGGTGGCTTTGAAACACTCTTAAAATTCTTATTTTAATAAGATCTTCTGATAATGTACCAAGGCGGATGACATCCCCTGACATGGGGCTGCCAGAGAAGAGCTGTGTTCCAGGTTTGCACTGTTGACACTGATGTGTCATCCGCAGGACTGTAAACCCAGGTTCATCCTAGTTGTGTCATTTGGAGACAGAATCACCAACTAATTCACTTTGAAAATCTCTTTCTCTCCTGGTTCTATAGAAAGCAATAAAAATTTACTCTTTACAACTACTCTACTATTTATTACCACCCTGCTCTTGCTTTAATAAGAGTAAGACCAGGGACAAAGTTAATGAGGTAGAGGGCTGGAGCCTGGGATATTTATATGCAAATTACTTAATATCTGTTTTTCTCATTGACATGTTATTTTATTGTAAGGAGCCTTTGGAGGAGGAGTGGGCCTTGCACGTAGCTGAGCTGAGTCGCTCCAGCCGGGGATGCTGTCCTGGGAGAGCTGTGGTCCATTCCTCTCTGACCTTGTCAGCACTTATGGCTGTCATATGAGGGGTGAAAGAGGATGATGGGGGACATCCCTATCTATTGACTTTGCCATTTGCTTCTGGACCACAAATTTTGTTTAATCCAGTTTTGAACCTGCTGGTCTCACCTGCCACACCAGCCTCCTATGGTAGCAGGCTCTGGAGACTTACGCCCCTCTGTGCCCTCTTTATTTTCTCTATTTTAAACCAATGTCCTACTAGTCTGGAGTGCCCTCTGGTCTGTAGTGCCCTCTGGTTCTCCTGTGACAGGCTTTGCTGACTGACAGCTCTGTGTTGGCCTTAACTGCTGCCCATGGATAGTTTATTCTAGAAATCATGGACTTCTTCTGTCTAAAGCATATAAGCCAGGTGAATTTTGTATTGTTTTCCTGAATTTCACGCTAAAACACTCCTACACCGCACTTTATCTCATCTTAATTCCTTTATTGGATCTAACTCTTAGCTGCTTCACACTAATCAGTCTTAGTCAACAGATACATGGGTGGGAGAAAAAAGGTTGCTCAAGTATGATAAGCACAACAGCCCTGTCTGAGAGACTGCGACACTCCAGGCTTCAAACTAATATCAACAGTTAAGACAAATTTTTTGATGATAAGAAGAAACCTAGCAGCCACCTGAACCTTGCAGACGCCATCTTAGCTGCAGACCAACTGCTGTCACCTCTGCTGGGTGTCACTGGGAGTGCTCAATAGCAACGGCATCAACACACCAACTTGGTAAAGCAGCAGCTTTTATGTTGTCCTGAATTTCAAAGCTGAAATTATAATTCTAGGAGGAGGAAGAGACGTAAGAGCGCAGCACCATAAAGGAGGGGTGATGGTGCTTGGTACCTTGATTAAAATAAAACAAAACACGACCACTTTTCACTTGGGTCTCTGTGCTGTAGCAGTGACTCAAATGGGATCACAGAATTGCAGATGGGTTGAGGTTGGAAGGGACTCCTGGAGATCATCTGGACTCCTGGACCTGGAGGTCCGACCCCCTGCTCAAGCAGGGCCACTTAGATGCAGTTGCCAAGGACCATGTCCAGATGTTTTTTGAATATCTTCAAGGAGGGACATTCCACAACCTCCCTGTGCCAGTGCTCAGTTACCCTTACAGCCAAAACATGTCTCCTGATGTTCAGAGGGACCCTCCTGTGTCTCAGTTTGTGCCCATGACCTCTGGTCCTGTCACTGGGCACCACTGGAAAGAGCCTGGATCTTTCCTCTTTGCAGCCTCCCTTCAGGTGTTTATATACATTAATAAGATCCTCTCAAGTCCTCTTAGCCTTTCCCCATATGTGAGGTGCTCCAGACCCTTAACCACCTTTGTGGCCCTTCATTGGAGTCTCTCAAGTATGTCCATGTCTCTCTTGTAATGAGGAACTCAGCAGTGGTCCCAGTACTCCAAGTGTGGCCTCACCAGTGTGGAGTAGAGGGGAAGGATCTCTTCTGTTTACCTTCTGGCCATACTTTGTGTAATGCAGCCCAGGACGTCATTTGTCTTCTTTGCAGCAAGCATGTTGCTGCCTCGTTTTCAACCTGGTGTCCACCAGGACCCCCAGGTCCTTTTCTGCAGAGCTACTTTCCAGCTGAGTGGTCCCCATCATATATTGGTGTCTGAAATTGTTCTTCTCCATGACTTTTTTCTTCAGGGATCTGAAACAAGGGCAAGCTCTGAGCGTAGTACTGACTTTTTATCTTTTGCAGTTCTAAATCTGGAAAACTGGTGGTTAAAGAACTAGAGAGAGTATCACCTTTGGAAGAAGGCTCATTCCCCTGAATTCAGACATAGGGTGAAGCTGCTCTCTCAGCTGGTCACCTTGATGCCACCATTGCCATCAGTGGGATGGTGGCACCTGTAGAGGACAATTTATTGTGAGTAAATGGCTCTCAGAGGAAAAACATTCCTTGAGGTCCTGTGTCTCCCCATTGACTACCAAGGGAGCCTCGATGCTTGGGCTGGACTAGGCCACTAACTCATAAGGGACTTTGGTGAGCTGAAGCTAGTCTATTCAGTGGATGCAGTGTCATGATAATTATAGAAATTTAGGAGCTTGTTTGAAGTCCTCAACTTTTGTGCTGCTTCTTAAAACACTTGATGCTGCTTTCTGTTTTCTTATCTGGACGGGACAGTTATAAAATATTTCAGCCATATTCAAAGTTGCATGGACTGAATTTTCAAGCGGGATTATATAAAAGATTTACATATTTCAAAACTGATTTTTCTCTAGTTTTCTTTTTTTCCTTTAGTAACATTGACGGGTGTACAAAATTCTGCATGTTTCTCACTCTTACAGGACCATTGGTTTCATGTGCTCCTCAAACTCCAGAATTTCCTAAATACTGAGCCAACTCAGTTGATTTGGGGCAGTGTGAGGGTGTGATTGCTTCAGATGTCCATGTTGTGTCCAGTTTTGTAAACCTTTAGAATTAGACAGGCTGTGTTTTTAAGTTCATAACTTATTAAAATAAACATGAACACATTTTTAAAAATTAATAAATAACTAAAAAAATAAAAATAAAAATTTAGAGAAGTATAGAATAGCTCTTTGCAGGTTCTTACAATGCCTCATTACAAGGTATGATATATAGAAAAGTGAGTTTAATCCCAAGAGGTATACATAGGGACACCTTTTAAAAATTAATTTTGGAAGAAATCAAGGAAGATGACTTGCAATGTAAATCAGACTGTGGTCCTTGACTCCAGAAAGAATAAATGACAGGGGGAAATATAGGCCTGAGGGGCTGTCTTATCCCTGCAGGTCTAAGTTCTCATCCCAAAATATCTTTTATTGGCATCAAAGAATACCCTGGAGGATGTAAACCAGCTACTTCATTCAGAGCAAATATTATAAATAGAAAGGGAAAAAGTAAATACACTGTATTGACACAAGGGCATCTTTGTTGAGTACTTTTCATGCCGACTGGCAAACTGCCTACGTTGTGCCAATTTGCAGCCGCACCGACAGTGAGAGAGTCAAGCCTCCCTCCAAGTAGCAGCGGCCGTGCTGAACTTTGGCGATGAAAAGGCCAGTGTAGAGCACGCGACGGGCTTTGTGACCACTTCTCAGCATGGCACGGAGACCAGCAGGCGCCCTGGCACAGGATGGGGGCTCGTCAAGCCTGTGCAAGAGGAGTCCGTGCCTTGCACTTGTCTCTGCGTTTGCTGGGGCTGGCGGAAAGAGCAAGGGGCTGGGAAGAAAGGTAGAAGACAAATATTTGTACTGAAATTCCAAGGTGATAAAGGGGCTCATGTCTGTCAGCTGATGCTTCTCTCCATGAAGGGCTGAACTTCTTCAGCAAGATGAATGAAGTGTTTAGAAAACAAACTATTTTAATACGCCCTGTCAATGTGGATGTCAGAGGCTGGACCAGGCCGTTGCTTAACAAGACCTTTCCCAATCCTATTAGTTAGGCATTTTAATGAGAATTTTATTTCCATGTTGTACTTCATCTATGGTTTGTGTTGCATCTTGTTTAATACAGAGTTTAGAAATTTAATAACACGAAACTTTTCCTGGAGTTTCTCCTACTAGATGAACACCCTGACTTCTTTTCTGCTGACTTCTTTTCTTTAGAATAGTGACTTTCTCTATTCTATTTTTTTTTATTTTAACAGTCCCTCTTGCATGAATTTCCCAATAGAGGTGTGGACTCTCTACAAAGAATGTGCCTCTAAACTTGCTTTTCTTTCACAACCTGCAATCCTTCATTGCTTCCTGACCCACAGGTTGAAAGCTTTCAAAAGCAGGACAAAATTGTAACAAAAAAGTTAAAATCATCTGAAGAAGCAAGTAGCAGAAAGATTGAAGCAAATTTTAAGTTGCTTTTTATGCATGTTTTTCTTCTACCAAAGCATGGTGTATTTTTGTGTGATGTATTTTGTGTAGATTTTGCCAGTGATGTGTGAATTGTGTTTTGACTTTTAAATCCGGCTTTCTGTGTTGATACTGTTACATTTTATTTATAGCACAAAGTACTTCATATAAGCTCAGACATTGTCTAATGTCTAAAAGACAATAATGGTTTCAGAAACAGTTCTCCCACTTTTTCACCCATCCTTAGTTTTTTTCTCTGTGTTATCCTGCTCTGAGTCAATGATATGTTTGGGAACAAGCTGGATCTTGTCTGCTTAACAGTTAAATCTACTTCAAAATGTGACTTCATGGAAATTGGTCACATATTAGGACTCTCCAACAGATTTTAATATGCCAACTTCAACTGAAGTAAGTTTTATTGATATTTGCTCCCAGCAGCTCCATGGACCCTGTAAGGCCCAGGAGGTGACATACTGGGTCATGGTTCATCAGCACTGTTTTGTCACTGATGCTCAGAGCTGCTGAGCACCTTCAAATCCTGGTGAATGTGCTCTTTACCTTCTGAAAATCATAGAATCATAGAATGGTTAGAGTTGGAAGGGACGTTAAAGATTCTCTAGTTCCAACCTCTCTGCCCTGGGGAGGGACACCTCTCACTAGACCAGATTGGTCAAAGGCCCTTCCAACCTGGCCCTGAATTAGGACACAAAACCTTGGGCAGGTTTTGTGACTTGCTTTCAATTCTTTTAAAGGCTTTTGGGTGCCAGAAGGGCAGAATTTGGCTCAGAGAGTCTTTATCCTACTATTACAAAGATCTGGTTAAGAAATACCAACTTCGGGATTAAATGTGTTTTGGGCTTGCTGAGATCCTGCACGTTCAGAGCTGCCGGAGGTGACTCAGATGAAGACATACCAGATGCTCCTTATCTCATAAAAATAGTCATCTTAACACAAAAGTATGCAAAAGAAATAAAAATCTGATTCTTACACATTCCTTTGGAGTGATAGACTCCCAGTTTTGTGAAACATCGGGGACCTCTGAAGATAAGACAGTGAAATCAACTTAATTACAGCATCTTGCACCGATTCTGAATGTGACATCTACTGTGATGTTCCAGTTCATCCAGTGATGGGCAACGTGATGTGTGAGTTTAACTGTCCCCTCCTCCTGCTTGGCTTCTCCCTCTGGATTGAGGTGTTGGGGAGAAAACACATGATGACTTGCTGTATTTCTTAGCTTGGCACACTTGCCATTCTGGTCCAAAAGGAGAGTGATTTAAGCAAGACCATGGGACTTGGTTTGTGCACCTTTCCCTGCTGGGAACTGTAATGGGTCACAATTCCATGATTCCGTGATCCCTCCCTGGCTGCTCCCTCACCTTGCTCGTGCCTCCCACTCCATGGTTTTGTAAAGTGGCCTGAGCATAAAAAGGTTATTAATTTTCTACACAGGATTTTTCTATGTGACACAGATTGTGTGTCACACAATAATCTTGTACTGAAAAACTAAACATTTATTAAAAAAAAAAAAGAATTGAGGACAAAATCATAGTTGTACTGAAAACTCCAGGAGTTTTTGCAATGATTTGTCTTTGCTCAGATTTTTACTCAGCGTGTCCACTTGGAGAGGAATCTCAACTCTGAAGGAAGACATTTTTTTGGTGGAAAATGAGTTTGTTAGAACCAAAAAGCTAAAAAAATTGGGTTGTAGATATAAAGTAAAAGTAGATCCGTCATCCTCACTGTAAAGAAGTTTTTCCTCATATTTGAATAGAACTTCCCATGTTCCAGCTTGAGCCCGTTGTCCCTTGTCCTATCACTGGGAACCACTGAAAAGAGTCTGGCTCCAACATCCTTTAACCCACCCTTTAGATACTTATAAACATAAATAAGGACTCCCCTCAGTCTTTGCTTGTCCAGGCTAAAGAGTCCCAGCTCAATAAAATGTGCTAAACAATTAGTAAGAATGCAGAAAAAAAATTATCATTCTTACTTAACTCAATTTAAGTCCTAACTAAGGCATAAATTTAACTCAGCAAAACTAGGGAACTAGTTGGTATCTTTCATTTTAAAATCTGAAATGGCATCTTTTGTTTTAAAATCTTCATGTAACTGAAACTTTTGCACTAAGGTAAAGTTTTCAGAAAACTAAATTTTCAACTAGAGACAGAGAAAACTCAGATGACTGTTACAGCTGAGTACAAATCAGTTATCTGATTGAGAAGTCCCATCTTCATGTTACATTTTCACATTTTCTGACTTCTGGACTTAAAAAAATCTTTGCATTTTAGGAAGGCAGCACATTTAGACTGTGGGGACATGCCTCTGATGTAACTTTCTCTGATGCATTATGCAGGTTTTATTAGATAATGGTAAAGTCCTGTCCCACTGGCAAGCAGTATACTTTCATTACATTGCATTTAACATAAAATAAGAATAAATAAAATCAAATAGGTTGCTCCATTATTTATTTGGAAGGCAGAGCATTTCAAGCCTTCACAGTACATTCCTTCTTGGAACTGTGACTGTACAATTTCGTAGAGTAGGAAAATGGAAAGGAGACTGGATTAGGCAAGACTTGATGCTTATCTATAAAAAAGATACTCTTTATGAGAGTCAGAAGATATTTCTTTCCACCTGTATGCTGGTTTCCTTGGTGTGACAAAAGCAATATAGCCTCAGAGCTTTTTGTTGGCTGAGTGGAAAGCACCGTGTCTGTAGACTTTTGACATATGCCAAAAATTAAACCCATGCATTGACAGCCCAACCTTTGTGAACATGCTTTGATTTATCTCTGTTTCTGCCCTTCCTGGTGTTCATCGCTGCTCATCAGCAAGTATTTATGCATCTCTGTTACTTGTTTTTCCAGGTAGTTTGAGGTGAAGCTTGATAAAGTGGTGGTAATTAAAACGTGAAGGTCCTGGCTTCTTTCAGACAAATAATGAAACCCCCAAATGACTTCATGCAAGCCACCTATCACTACCTCACATCTGACTTGGCTTCCAAATTTGTTTCTTGGATTATTTAACCTCATACAACATTTTCTCCAAGCTTGATAAAATGGTGGTGACCTTGGAATGGGAGGAGGGAAGCTGCATGCCCTGTCATTGCAAAGAGTGGGCAAATACAGCATGGCAGCTTCCTGAAGGCTGAAAGTATCTCAGCATAAGAACAAAAAAAACAGTCAAAACATGGAAAGTGGCTAAAAAAGAATAATCCTTTTTTTTTCCTAGAATCACAGAATGGTTCAGGTTGGAAGGGACCTTAAAGCCCATCCAGACCCACCCACTGCCCTGGGCAGGGACACCTCCCACCACACCACGTTGCTCCAAGCCCCCTCCAACCTGCCCTTGAACCCCTCCAGGGATGGGGCAGCCACAGCTCCTCTGGGCAACCTGGGCCAGTGTCTCACCCCACTCAGAGTGAAAAATTTCTTCTTAATATCTAGACTAAATCTATCCTCTTTCAGTATAAAACCATTCCCTCTCACCCTATCACTCCACTCCCTGATAGAGACTCTCCCCCTCTCTCCTTTAGCCCCCTTTAGGTACCAGAAGGCTGTTATAAGGTCTCCCCGGAACCTTCTCTTCTCCAGGCTGAACAACCCCAGCTCTCTCAACCTGTCTTCATAGGAGAGGTGTTCCAGCCCTTAGACCACCTTTGTGGCCTTCTGCTGGACTCATTCCAACAAGTCTATGTCCTTCCTTTGATGAGGACTCCAAAGCTGGACATAATACTCCAGGTGGGGTCTCACCAGAGAGCAGTAAAAGGGCAGAATCACCCCCCTTGCCCTGCTAACCGCAGTCCTTTTGATGCAGCCCAGGATGCAGCTGGTTTTCTGGGCTGCCAGCACACATTGCCAGCTCATCTTGAGATTCTCATCCACACCATTTTGATGCTACCCGAGTCATATTCCTGCTTCGAACCCCTGCTTATGGGGCAGCTGATCTGGTTCACAAACAGTCATTCCCTTGCATGACTCCGGGCTGTGTAGTGTCTGCCACATGCTCCCAGGGCTCCCAGGCTCCCAGTTCCACATCTGCACCAAAATGAGTTGAATCTCACTTTCTAATGACACCTTCACCTTACAAACCCCTGTTCACTGCAAAATCCTGGAGAACTTTTGAGGCCCAGAGGTGAAGCCTACACTCTGCTTTCTAACTGAAGACCTGCCTGAGCCCCAAGCATCATCTGAATTCAGAGCACTACTCTGCCTTGTCCTTGGTTTAGACTATTGGGAAATTCTGCAGGTTTCCCATTTTTGGGGTGTTGTGTGGCCCTGCTGAGCAGAGTTGTGTGGAGCTGTGCAAGGGGAAATAAAGGACAATAAGTCTTCCTCAGCAGAAACTAGCACTTTTTCATTGGTTTTCTATGTGTGTAAAATTTTTGGCTTGGTTCTGTTTTGTTAGTTCTTTTGGTGATTTTTTTTTTAAAATTTGGTTTTTGTTTTGGGTGTGTTTGTTTGTTTGTTTGTTTGTTGTGTGCTTAAATGATTCATGCTGGAACAGTTCCAGGACAAAGCTCTGGTCAGACCAGAAACACTCCTGGTATCTCTTACAACAAGTTTGGTACGGAAGGAGAGCACTGCCCTTTCAGAGGGGGAATTCACACCATCAAAAGGGAGATGCCAGGATTAGATAACCCTGGATACCAGCACTGGTAGAGGAACATCAGTGAAAATGAGGCCCCCTGGTGCCAAAAAAATTCTCAGTACAATCTCTTAATGTTCAGCATAGAGACTCTATGCTAAGAGCGAACTGAAGATGTGTCCTATATGTGACCTTATAATCCAGCAAACATTTTGAGCAGCTGTGGAAATTTTTGTGTGGCTCTGGTTTTCATCAGGACATCATGGGTAAAACCTACAGCTCTGGCAAACAGTAGAATGGTGGGTTTTTTTAGCTATGAGGGTAATTTAAAGATCTCTTGAACCAGGCTGTGGCTGAGCCTTTGGTTTCCTCTTGAAGAAGACAATTTGCAGTGTTATAGAGGCTCGTGTTTCTTTGTAGTTAAACACAGAACTTTCCATTCTAAGTTTGATGTTTCTCTCCATAGCCTCCACCTCTAAATCTCTCCAGAAAGTGTCAGGTACTTAGTATTTCCTATGTAGGATCTTGATCAAGAGATAATGTTTAGTTGTTGAAGGCTACCTATAAATAACTGGCACGGCAACATGCCTGTGCTTTCTTTTTTCCTGTGGGTTTTTAAGTCATGTCTCACAGATGTCCCAGCCTGAACTCCATCATTGCCTTCACTTTGAAGAAGCAGATTACAAGAAGCAGAAGGAGATATATACATATAAATACATACACACATATATATATATATTAGTAACACCGATAAGTACCAGCAGAGATTTCCTCAGATCAATCCATGAAACAGAATTTGACCTTGGAACAGTAAATGCAGGAGCGACAGGTTGGTTGGGGGGTGCTGGGAAGGGCCTTGAGAACAGAGACAAGCAGTTCTTGTCTGATGCTATAAAGAGGAAGGAGGTGGAAGGTGAGATGCTCAAAGTGGCCGGCCAGCAGCAGAATATTGGATGACGAGGTGGCATTTGTCAAGGACAAAAGCGTACTATGATTGTGAGAATCAAGCTGATGAGACTTTTCACCACCTGGATGTGTAGGAAGGCCATGCCTTCGGTGTATTACACAGAGAAAATGAACAAGATTTCATTGTAGCTGGATATAGGTTCTTGGAAGGATCTGAGTCAATGTTGAGGTGACAGTTATAGATCATGGTGTGGGTCATGGTGCTTTTTATGGGGATAAAATGGAACGGGGACATGACAGCACACAACAGCATGAGGTAGAAAGGCCTTTAGAGATGCTGCAAGAAGGTTTTCATACCCAGGACTGTCATTCTGGCATCATATGCACCAGACAGGAGAGACTGATGTCTGAAATCTGCCTTCCTCCCTGGTACCCCGAGAGCTCTGCGTGCAGATCTGATCTCATTTGTTTTAATCAAATTATAAATGAAACTAAAACACTGTAACTTCCAGGGCTTTTTCATCTTTGTTCATCTGTGTGTCTGAGGCTACACAATTATTTTCTGTTGGTGGTCGAGGGCTGACCATAGGTCTCCCAAGTTAAATTGTTCTTTCTGGCTTCATACCGGGACAGAGAGTTGGGGTGAGATTAGTGATACAGTTGTAAATATATAAAAGTTAAAAGTTTAAGTCAAGGTTATCATTTCAGGTTCTCTCAATAGCTGGTTGGGAGAAACAGGGAGCTCTTAGAGGTATTTTAGCTCTTCCTGAAGCAGTCACTGAGTACAGATGGGTGACTGGCTCAAACTGCTGCATGTAGACACCCATCTAGAATGGAAAGGGTCTTACCCACGGACACAAGGTGTAACTCAGCATTGCACAGCCCAAGATGGACACCTCCACACTTGAGCTGAAGAGGACAACTTCTTCCTGGCAGCATTCAGGGCTGGAGCTAAGGCTGCGGCAACTCCCACAGCCCTCTCTTCCATGGCACTGTGGTGTTTGCATTTTTGCTAAAACCTATAGAGATGGTTGCAGAGCCTGGGTCAGAGTAGGGGAAGCTTGGTGAGCTCTCCTTAGTGATGCCTGTGCTCATGGAATCATTTCATCCAGATTTTGGGGTGCTTTAGGGAACTTGTGGGCACTTCCTGGCTCGTCAACTGCTTGGGGGGCTGCAGACCAGTAGCTTCAGTGCCCTCTTTACTCTTCACACCCACTTGTCCAGAAAATGGAGGAGGAGATGCTGAAAAGTATTGACATTTATTCTAGATTAGCAATGTGAAAAAGAACTTTCTTTTTTTTTTTTTTTTTTTAAATTAGTGCTTTCTCTTCCAACTTTTTGGATCCACCTCACTTGTTAATTCCTGCTCCAGCCATTCAGGGACAATGTGTGATGCTCTTCCCTTTGGAGTCACTGCTCTGTATGAAGAGTCCTGAAACTTGGGAATAGGCTGGTGCTCTCCCAGCTCCCAGGACTCCCCTCTTCCTCCTCTGTCATGGCGAGCTATTTTGTACATCACTCAAATGGTTGTGGGGTACTACATGAGCCTTTTTTCTCCAACAGAAGACCTCACAAAACTGTTTCTTAGGTTCAGCTCCCACTTGACACCTCTCTAAGTTCATGATGTGCAATAAAATGAACAGAGGAATGAACGTTGGTGGCTGTGTGTCTTTACATAGGTTCAGAGGCACGTGGTGCAGGTACCACCTGGGGATGCCTGGGAATGGGGGGAATGACACCTCCACAAAACATGGAAATCAACTGGAGGCCAGGGGGTCAATGAAAGAAGGAGAAGAAAGAGAAAAGGGGGTAAGAGATGGGGAGAGTTATATTGCCTTTTCCATCCAGACCACCAATGCTGACGTCCCCAGAGCTCTTGGGTGCGTTAGAACAAGCAGCTCTTCCAGTATCGCTCCTTGCATCAGTATCAGCAAAGCCTTTAATGGTGTTTCCCAACCTGTGGCCACAGGTGAAAGGAAATGTCATGTGGAACCCATGGACCAGTAACTCTGGAGTCATGATAGAGGTCCTGCAGAGGAGAGCGATGGGTGAAACTGGCCAACTCAGGTGAGACAGACCAGCCTGGAAGCACTGTGCCATGGTGGGCAAATGGGTACAGCTCCCTGGCAGGGCATTACAGAATCACAGAATGATGTGGGGTTGGAGGGCACCTGTGGAGATCATCTAGTCCAACCCACTGCCAAAGCAGGGTCACTCAGAGCAGGTCCCACAGGAATGTGTCCAGGCGGGCTTTGAATGTCTCCAGAGACCAGAAACAGGTCCTCCTTGCATGAGGGCCGGGCTCCAGGATAGAAGGGCTTAATGGCAAAATGAACATTGGAGTTGCCCCAAAGCTACCGTTGTGCTATTGATACAGCTTTTTTTTTTTTTTTTTCCTTAAGAATGCCTTTCTTTTCGTTCTTTTCCTCTATTTTTTTTTTCAAATGAGTAACTTGCACATTAAAACCCAAAAAGCATCTGAGTTTCAGATGTGCCTCAAAATGATGTCAGTTAGAGATCACATCTTGTGAACTTCCCTTCTCACTTACCACATCCTGGTGGGGTTTTCTGTGTCCTGTCTCAAGGCAAACATTTCTTATGGGAGGTAAATATAGCTGAGCACCTACTCATGATGAAATGTGTGGGCTGAAGCAGCCGCCTTTGGGGGCGTAAGCACTTTCTAATTATAGCAAGTCCAGCTTCCCTTTTTCTCCCCTTCACACGTCATTATGTAAAATTCATTCTTCTCTGTTGCCTTTCCTGAAATAGGACCTCGATGGATGTGTGTACACAGACTAGAAGCGAGTGTTGAAATTGCATTCTGGCCCGCTTTCCTGTTGCCCCGGTGGGAATGGGACCAGCGTAAATCAGATGACAATGGCAGCCTTTTGTCTCAGGCAGCCGTGGGGTGGGAAAGGTGAACACTGGAGCTATTTTCTGCAAAAATTTCAAGTAGGGTCTTTAGAAATTGCTTAAATACAGGCAAATTGGCTCCTCTAGGCTGGAGGTCGAGAATACAAAGAGGATAAATATCACTGTGAGAAGCTGAAGATTAATCACTAAAATTTCATCTCCTGTTTAATTCGATGTTATAAGTACGTGACTGTTGTAGTTCAGCCACTTTCGGATGGTTTTGCTGTGTTTTTATTTAAAGGGAGGTGAGACAGTGCCAGACAAGGGTCCTACTGTATTATTTCTGTGCCATGAAGGGTGAGCAGAGGTGGTTTGGCTCCTGAAGGGGAGGGGAATGGGGTCAAGGTGAGGTGGGC